>CAWUHW010000039.1:0-525712 GCA_963922195.1 Panagrolaimus sp. PS1159
AGTGTTCCAAGACTGAGAATATTGTAAGTTAGAACTGTAAGAAATAAAATAATAACTTTTTTTTCAACAATAAACTGTCAGAAATATGTTCTTAGGTGTTTATGAATATTTTAAAACAATTTTAAGAAAAAAAAATTTTTTTGAAAATTTTATGATTTTCCTTTGGTCCCCCCTTTGAAAAAGGCAAAAAAAGTGACATTTTGCACAAATCATAAAAAATTTTTTTAAATTTTGTGGGAATTTGAGATTTTCTGTGGTATATTTATTCTAAATGTATTAGAGTAGAACTTTTATTTCAAGAAAACTTTTAATTTTGTAGAATAAAAAAGTTTTAGGGATTATTGTTAACTGTACGTTAACCTGCAACGTCTTTGAATGCTTAGCAAATTGCGTTGGTATTACCAAATTCGATTATGTTAGATACTTTAGATGCCAAATTTTTTTCTCTTTTGGAAGGGAATAATTAAAAATAATAAAAAAGTGCAAGTAAATAATTTATTTGTTAAACAAACATTAATTTTAAACGTAAAAAATGTTTAATGTTAAACATGTTTGGCAAAGTGTCAGTAAACGAATGTCTTATAGTGTTGAAACTCAGCAAACAAGTATAATATTTTGTTGACTGTGAATCGTGTTAAGAATTTTTTGTTATTAAACATGTTCGTCAATGATACTAACTTTTTTAATATTGAATACAATATATTTGAATCCTATGTTAAAGAATGAAGCAATTTTAACACTTTTTATAAATTGGATGAGATAGCAAAGAATCGTGTCAATTTTTTGTCAACGAAACAATTTCATAAATGGTGTTCTGAATCCGCTTAATTCTGAATCAAAGACAAAATCTTCTTCAACTGCTACCAAAGGTATTTTTTATTGCTTTTTTAATTTTTTATGTTCTTGAAATTTCTGTTATTTCAAAACTTTTTTCTTCTTATTTTAAGATCCGCTTTCTTTGTAGTTTCCTGATAGACTTGAAAAATTTCATCAGTAATAAAAATGCTTTTTGATAAGATTTTTTATTGCTGAATTGTTCTTTTAAAAGCACCATAAAAATGGGAGCATTTGTCATTTGATTATTTTTATCAGACAAAAATGAAGTTGGTTTTTGTTGTTGCTCTTATTTGTCTTGCTTCAGTTTATGCTGTTCAAGTAAATGTAAGTTTTAAAATTTTCAGGCTGTATTTTAGGCTAATACCTACAGTACCTATTTTTGCAATACCATTAAAACATCCCCCATTTTAGAAGCTTGACGGAATAACTGATTCATTCAAATGCCTTCTTTGTCAAGACGTTTGTAAAGATACTGAATCATGGGAAGGTCAAGAAGAACAAAATCATGAAGCTGGACAAATTGCAAAATGTGAAAAACTTCTTGGTTCAAGTACTCTTGCAAAAATTATTTGTGATGATTTCCTTAAGAATGATCTTGATGATATTATTCAACATATGGGAGATCCAAATACCGAAAAATCTGATTGCAAAAAAGCTTGTCAAGAAATTAAAATGTGCAAATCAACTTAATTTTTTTTTCATTTCTTTCTTGTGTTTTTAATCAGCTTCTTACCTGAAGATTTTTATCAATAAAATAATTAAACATAAAAAAGGTGTCGTGTGAAATCCTGCAAAAAGATAAAAAAGCACTAATATTTGTTTAAGCATAAAATCAAGCTGACATTATTGCATTAAAAGTCCGAAACACTTAAAAGTGCAAAACATAGTGCTATAGTTTTTTTTCTTTAACTCATTTAAAGAAAAAAAAACCTTTCTCTATTGTTCTTTTGCCTGATTGTTAAGTTCATGACATTTCGAAATAAAAACTTTAAAATGAATGAAAAATATATTAAGCCATACGCTTTCTTTAAAAAGCCTTTCCAGAAGATGACAAAAAACCCACTTCTCTTTCCCATAATTTTGCTTTTATAATTGGTCCAAGATTTTTTCGATTTAATAAAAGTTTTAAAAGATTTATTTTTAGTTCAAAAACTCATCTTTTTATTTATGAATCACAAATAAAAATTCATTTAAAAATTTCAAATTTTAAGCTTTCGTTTTTCTAAAAAAAATCATCATTTTTAGACTAAAAGTTTAGTTGATTCTTTGAAATTGTCATATTTTTGGTCATCAATGAAAATGTTAAATTTTGTTAAAAATGTTTAAAAAAGATTATTATTAGTCAAAAGGAATCTTGAAAACCTGAAAACCTTTTTTAAGTCTTATTTGAATTTATATTATATAAAACAAGAAAAATTAACATTTTTTCATTCATGAAAAATTTGTATTTTGCTTTTTTCTCAACAATTTTGTGTCAAATTTTTTTTTGGAGCAAAAGCGAACATTTTTTTTTGGTTATTACTATTGTAAATGAATAAATTATGTTCGAAACTTTCAATCTTTTGTTAAAGTAAGTTTTTTAAACTTTGTTATTTTTTCTAATATGTTTTTTTATAGAATTTCTATCTTCAGTCCGTTATTATTTATATGTATTTGTTTAATAACTTTAGCAGCAACAATAAATTTATGTGCAAAAAAGCGTGATTCAGGTTTGTTGGTTTTTTTTAAGTTTTACACAATCTATATATACTTATTTTTATAGGTAAATTGGCAAGTAATAAATCAATAAATGTTCAATCAATAAAAGCAGTATCAAGCAAAAAATCTGTTTCACCATGTTCACCGTCAGGGAAAGAAATGGCTGGAAAATCATTAAAGAGATCACCAGATGGAACATCAAAAAAGAAGTCACCAGATAAAAATGGAAATATTATTTCTGGTGAAAAAAATGAAAAGGCAAAACCATCTCCAGAAGAAAAGAAAAATGTCGATGGCGGCGATGGTGGTGGTGATGAAAAGGGTAAAGGAAAAGATGAAAGTGGGGAAGATAGCTTTCCATTACATAAACCAATTGTTCGAGATGTTGATAGAGCGGAAGAGGTTGGTGCTTTTTTAATTTATTAATGTTTTTGTTAATGAGAAAACTGCAAAGTGTGATAATAAGGAACATTTTGCGTTGACTTTGTAACTTTTTGCTTACTATATAAAAAAACTGTCCGACACAACGCTAATTAAACCGGTCAACAAAGTCAAATCATGAATTACTATTAGTGTATGATCAAACTTTGAGGATAAATCTTGCCCAGTTTTTGTGGTTACTGTACTTTAATAAAATGTTACACATATATTTTTACAACTTTCTTTTTTTTAGATTAAAAATCTTGGATATGTTGATCGAAAAAGAGATGATTATAAAACAATTCGAAATGATTTGCCTGAATCAGATTTTGATAAATCTCTTGGATTACCTGCAATTAATGATGATAAAAAGAAATGAATACAAATTGAACTTTTACAATTAATATATCGCTTTTTTTCTGTTTTAAATAAAATTATGTATTAAAATTTCTCGATATTTCCAATTTCTCATTAATATTATTTCGGATTGAATAGATTTTATGTAACTCAAAAAAGGGAAGTAAAAAAATGAGTTAAAACAAAAGCAGCAGCAAAAAAAGAAAAGTCATCAGAAAAATTAATGATGTTTATAATAAACATATAAAAATTTCGCCATTGGTCTTAGAAAAAGCTAAGGTATCCAAATATATAAAAATTAACAACCAAATGCGAAAATTTTTTTTTGGCTGAGGGTCCCTATGTTTATTTTTTGGAGTAGTAATTTTTTTCTCTTTTTTTTGTTTCTTGACGCATTTTGGAAGGAAAGGGAAATGGAAGGAAAAAGCTTAATAGTTTATTTGCAAAGGGATTACAATTCACAAAATGGAAAGCAAGAAGTACAAGAAATGAAGAAGCAGCAAAAAATGCGCCGAAAAGATGCGTTTTTTGCAATTTACTTTTTTGTTTGGTTTTCTTTCGACATGTTTGTATTTTGCATTTTTGCTCGTTTTTTGAAAACGTTTTTTTGCAATTAGGGAAAAATGTTTTTTGGGGTGGTCTTTATTGCTTTAAGGAATATTTGATTGTGTGGATTATTGTAGTTTGGTATTTTCATTTTTGTTTTAAATTTTGAAGAAAAATAATATAAGTCTTGAAAAATACAAACATGTTCTGTTTTTTGACTAGAGAACGGAAGATTTGACTTATTTTTCATTTTAACTTATTTTTTTGAAGTTGCATGAACCTGACAATCAGGGTCTTTTTCTATTGTTCTTTTGCCTGATTTTCAGGTTTATTCTATTTCAAAATAAAAACGTTAAAATGAATGAAAAATATATTAAACCGTTCGCTCCCTTTAAATATTATAATTTTTAAAAATATTGAATCCATAAAAATATTATAGGTTTTTCTTGCAAAAAAAATTTGGAAAAAAGCTTTTTTTCGTACATTTTGTTTCATTTCTTCCTTCAATTCCATCTTTACTTCTTTGATATATCCCTCTTCGTTAAAACTTAATTATCAAATATCATGAAATTTTTTCTTGACCATTTATCTCAGCCAAAAAACTTTCATGCATTGCCAGAAGCTTCATCTTCATTTCATTTTCTTGGAAACAAAATTCATTCATTTTTTGGTAGCCCCTTCGTCTTCGTTTCCGAAAGTCATAAATTTTGTTTCTCGTCGTTTTTTGCTGCAGGACATGGACCATTTTTCTTCTTTCGCGCATAAAAACTATAATGTAAGTTTCTTTCCTTTCCGATTTTTTGCGTCTTACAATTTTCGCTGCTTCTTTCAAATGAGCCTATTTTTTTGGTAGTAGAAAAATATATGTATTTTTTCTTTGTGGTTGTTATTTCATTGCTTTTCATTTTCTTCTTGTTCTTCTTTTTTTGGGAGGAAGCTTTTTATTTGAAATGATGCCCTTTGGGCCATTCATTTTGGTAGGCCATGGCTTTAGTTGTAGTAGTATTTTTTGGTGGAAGGGCAATCCACGAAGATAGAAAAGATAGAATGAATGAACATGAAAAAAAGAAGCAATTGAATGAGAAAAGAAGATGTTTTGGTGAAGGCTTTTCTTTCATTTTCATAGGAAGCTTCTGCTTTCTTTTTTAATCGTAAAACATCCATTTTTGTTGTTGCTTCTTTCTTTCTTCTTTTTTCCCCTAAAAATTCAAAGCAGTCAAGTTTCGCTTTCTTTCTTTCTTTTTATTTTATTTTGTTGCATCATTTAAAAACGAAAAAAAAGAAGAAATTGAAAGTACATTTTTTTGGGTCAGTTTTTTGGCATTTCTATTACGTGTAATTTTACGCTCTTTGGATTACGGTATTTATTTTTCGTTATTTGCTCAATTTGACACTGTATTTTTCGTCTTACGGCAATCTTTCAATTTTTTTATTTTTTTAAATTTTTCCTAATATCTGATTTCGATATCCATTTAAAATTTCTCGAAAAATATTGAATCTTCCGTAAATAATATTTTTTAAAAAACATAAACATTTGGAAAATATGTTTCATAATTCCATATTCGTAATTGTAGAAAAAAATTAGAGATTTTACAGTTATCATTTTCGATAGATCAAAAGTCATTGAATTTCTTTGCAAACTTTTTTATTAAATTAACATAGTTTCTCCATAATTTTTATGATTTTTGGTTGTTTAAACTTTTTATATTATTTAGTCTGTCCTATAATCGTTTTTAGAAATATAACACATGAAAAACAAAAACTATTTTGAAAGTTTCATTTCCAAAAAATGATCATCAAAAATTGGAAATTTCTGGCACTTATAGGCGTTTTTGCTCAATAAGTGTACTACAAAGCGCCTATAAGTGTCAGAAATTTCCATTTTTTGATGATCATTTTTTGGAAATGAAACTTTCAAAATAGTTTTTGTTTTTCACGTGTTATATTCTGCAGTTATTTTTACAAAAAATTTACGATTCTCTTTTTTCATTGAAAATTTTTTTAAATAAACATAATTGTGCATAAATGGTGATACTGTAATATTTATTTTGGTAACTTTTCTTGTATATATTTTTTATTTTGTTGCGTAAAATTAACAATTATTTTGTGTTATGTTTTTTATTGAACTAAAATTTTAATTTGCGATTTAAACACTGATTTTTGTAAGTCGGATGATAAGCCTTAAATTCCAAAGCAGATCTTTAACCTTTAAAGAACAAAACAAGGGCTATAAAAAATGAAGAATTCTAATCATTTCGATATTTTTTAAATGCAGATTTTTGTGCAGATAAATAATGACTTTTTGAAGCTTTTTCCATTTTTCCTTTAAAAACTAAAAAATTATATATGCGGAAACAGTTTTTCATCCCCCATTTGCCTGTTTTTTTCTATTATCAAAAAAACAATAGCCATTGCTTTTTTTGGAACGGCTTTTTTTCATCACTGTTTTCTTTCTTCCTTTGCCCAAAGGGCCATTCTATTTTTGCATGGGATTTTGAGAAAAAAAAGATTGACTGCTTTGACAGCAATTTTTTTCCTTCATTTCATTGACTGCTGCTGCCATTCTTTTATTCCTCCATTTCTATTTTCTAAACAACACACAAAAAAATGCCATTGAGCAAATGGCAAACTTTTATATAAATATATATTTTTTTCTTTTATGTTCCTCTTTGATGTAATTTAAGCTTTTTAAACGTTTTTTCTTCTGTCCTATTTTATATTTTTTATGGTCCTTGAAAAAACTCTTTGCTTATGGCATTTTTTTTCTTTCCTTTCAAGTTATGTATGTTTGGGTATTGAAAAATTTGTGTTCCATTTCTTTCCTTCTTTTTTTTGGCACAAAGTCATCTGTCAAAAACAACCGTTTTAAAAACTCGAAAAAGAGAAGGATTTTGACTTGTCTCATTTATATATTTCTTTTTTTTGGCACAAATGAATTGACTGTCAGCTTTTTTGCGCAACTTAAAAAAAGAAAGTAAAAAAGGGAAAAGAAAAGCCCCCAAAAGTATTTTCATTTTTGTGAAATGGGTTTGTTTCTTTCACTTTTCTTTCATCTCGTTTAAAAAAGAGATGGCAGCTTTTTTAGCAAAGAAAAAGAGATGAGTGAAAAAAAAGAAGGACTTAAGCTTCTCTTCGATATTTCGAAATATCAAGAAAAAAAGAATGCCCTCCATGTTTTTAAAAGGCAAAAACAGGAAAAAGACAAAAAAGAATGAGTCAAAAAAATTTAATTGAAAATGACCAAAAGCAAGAAAGAGGCAAGCTTTAAAATTATGTTGTTTGAAGATGCTTTGTAATTATGAAGGATGAGAAAATTGAGGGCTTGAAAGATTTACAAAAAATTTTTGTGTGTTTATTTTACAGTGTCATGGTCGATAAGTATAATTCCATTAATAGCTGCTAAAGTTTCTTTTTTTATGTATGTACAAGTAGGGTAAAATCTACGTTTTAATATTAGTTACCTGCCTTAATTTTTATGTTTGAGACAAAAAAATTTCCATCAATTTTTGCATCATTTTGAAATCTTAAAATTACAGTATCCCGATATTTAAAATTTTCAACAACTTTTTATTTATTGATTTATTATTTTTTCCAAAATCCATCTCGAAATTTCGGCATAAAATTAACTCTTTTTTACTACCCTTTTTCTTTCATATATATTTCCATAAATCCGTAAATGCCATCTAAAATTCTCGACATTTATTTGCTAATTATTATCCCCTTCTAAAAACAAAATATATTCCATTCATTTCCTTTCCATTTTCTTTCTCTCCGGATCGAAGAAAAAATTTTTAATGACCACCACCACCATCGCGTTGCTAAGGTCACCTTTTTTTACATACATTAGTGTGCCACTTGTAGCTCTAAAAATCTGTGCCTTCGTTGAATATCTTTTTCGTAAATACAAAAGATTTGTGATTTGTTCATATTAAATATGTGTATTTTTAGCATGTAAATATATTCTTATTTTTTAAACAAATATATTTTTAAAGAAGAAATGTCAGCAAGTAATCCTGTCACACCTTCAACATCAGATATTGTAAAATCTCCAGATGATATTATTTCTGAAAAATCTGAAAAAATTAAAGAATGGGTTAAACAAAGACTTGAAAAGGTTTGTTTTATATTTAAATCATGTATTTGAATATTTCTTTCTCTGTGTCACAAAAATGTGACATTTTATTTTGAAACATTTTTTAAAATAAAATATTAAAAAATGCCACTTCGCTTTTTTGTACATATTTTACTTGCACAAAAATGTTACTTAAAATGTTACAAATCATGTCACACTTTGTTACACTTTTGTAAACAATAGTGACTGCTGTTAAAGCAATTACTGATTACGATTATCATATAATCAGTAATTTCCAAACTTCAGTCACTGATATTTACTTTACAATTTTTTCGTTGTATCTTTTTTGTTTCCATTTTTCACTGTCCACTTTCTTTTCTTTTATCCAAACAATCAAACACCGTTAAATTTCAATAAATTATTTAAAATTCATTTTTCGTAAAAAATTATATAATTTTAAATTGGCCAATTGGCAAAATGACCGGTTTTCTTCATTTTTTCTTCTGAATTCTAAAATTCTGTCTTCTTCTTTCTTTTTTCTCCCATAAAAAAAGTTGCTTCTATTTTTCTCTGTTGTTGGACATTCAAAAATTTAACGTTTCTCAGTCCTTCAAAAAAAAGAAGGAAAGCCTTTCCTTCTAAAAAAACTGAAATCTCTGCCTTCTACTTTTTTTCATCTCAGATTTCGTTCCTTCTTTTTTTTTCAGTTTTCTTTTTTTTAGTAGTGATTTTTCCATGAAAGAAAAAATGTCTCAATTTCAAAAATATACTGTTTATTTTTGCAACATTCTTTTTCTCACTTTTTTTTAAAAAATCTGAAAAAAAATTGTTATAATTTTTTATATTTTTTTTCAAGATTGGCATTTTTCAAAAAAGCTAACGAAGGCTCTTCAAAATTCTTTTTTTTCCATGTCCGTTTCAATTATATTACACGACGAAAAATCTTTTTCGGTGCTTGATTTTGCAAAACTGCGTTTTAATAATAATAATAATAATCGGTTTTGGGAAAAAGAGTGACGAAAAAAAAGAGCTTGAAAAATGTTGCGCGAAGAAACAGGGGAAAAAGGCAACCAGCTGTCACTTCTTTTTTTCTTTTTGCCTTCCATGGAAAAAAAAGTCAATCACTGCGCAAAAATTATTCAACGAAAATCCAATTTACTTTTTTTTCTTTTCTTTTCATTTGCACAAACGTTGATCGCCAAGATGAGAAAATCTTTAGGTTTTTGCCATAAATGAAAACGAATTCGGTGGATGGGTTTTGACACAATAACAAGCTTTCCCCCTTTTTTTGTCACTTATTTCTTTCCCATGACAGAAAAAAGAAGAAAATATAAATCTGGTCAACATCTTTTCCGCCAAAATGACGATGATGATGACCATCATGATGGAAGTGTTATTATTATTTTTGCCATTGTTTTGTTATTTTTGTTGTCCCTTTTTTTAGTCAAGTATTTTTATATTGCGCGAAAAGAAAAAAAAGTGATGGGGGGAGGTGTCATTAATGGTGCGAAAAGAAGAAAAAAAAACTAAACCTTTAAAGTTTACATTTCAGCTTTTAAAAAAAACTGATGATCGTCTTTTTTTGAGGTCATTTTTTAAACCTTTTTTCTTCCCTTTTTTTCAAACTGTTTGCTTCTAAAAAAGAAAAAAGTGTGATCATTGTCGGATTTTTTTCTCTGCATGAAATAAACCCTCTTTTTCAAACCCCCATAAACTCCCCCTACTGTGCTTCTATCTATCGGCTGTCAATAAGAAAGAAAAAGTTTCTTTTGTCTAGAGTTAATTTCTCTATTTTTTCTTCAAAAAAGTAGAGTCTTTTGTTTCTCATCCATAAATTTTTGAGTCTAAATTTCATACTGTGATTTTTTTTTAAAAGAGTTGACGTTTCCAGGGACATTCATTTTCTTTAATGGAGATTTCCATTTTTTACTTAAAAGAAAAAGATACCAAAAAGGCGCCAAATTGAGTCAGCTTTTACTTTTTGATTTATGAGGTTTTTTCGTATTTTTTGCCTCAAATAACATATCTCTTTTTTTCGTAATCGGTTACTTTTTTTAGCCTTTTAAAAATATTATTATTGCAAAAACATTGATCTCCTCTTTTTTTTTCTGGCTTTTTAATTATATAACAGCAAAAAATAGAGTGGACAACAACAAAAATATATTTCCACCACTTTTTTTCTTTTAATCCTAAAAAAACTAAAAACTTTAAAAAAAATTTGTTCCAGCCTTTTCAAAGTTGGACACAATCAATCTATCATTTAAAAGCCACTTTTTTGGATCAAAAAAAATTCTTTTTCGTTCAAAAAAGCTTTGTAAGAGATTTGAGATTTCAATTTTTACACATTTTTTTTATAAAAAAACATAAATTTTATTTTTAAAGTTTTCAAACAAAATTTTTTGGAACAAAAACTAAAAAAAGATTGCGGTCATTTTTTTGACATTTTTTTCTGTCCATTTTTTCCTATTTTTTTTAAAGGTTTCCTTTCTTTCGTTTCTTTTAAAACATCGACGATCACAAAAAAGAAAAAGTGCAAACGTTATTTTACCGTGAAATTTGCATATATTTTTGGCCTCTCTTGACTTTTTCTTTTTTTATTCAAGGCCAAAAAACAAAACCCCGCAATTGCGGTTTTAAAAATCCCTACTTGAAAAAACGGGTGAAAAAAGGGAATCACATTGGAATTTATAATGAGGAAATAAAGCTTTTTCAACATTTTTTTTTGTAAAAATCATTTTTTGATTCTCAAATTTGATTCTTTTGTGTTTTTTTTAAAATTTTTTTAGAAAACATGTTTACTTTTTTGGCGCGTTTTTTCTTGAACTCTTTTGTTCAATCATTTTTTGGGAGAAACATATTATTTAAAAGGTTAAAATTAGAATAGCTTAAAAGCAAAAATTTATTTTTTCTTAAAATTGTTTTTGAAATTAATATAAGTCGTTTGTATCGAAACGTTTCGTTATACAAAAACCTCAAAAATTAAATATTTGAATTTTCTTTTTACCCTTGCTGTATGTTGTGATAGTAACAAAAAATTTGTCTGCTTTGGCTACTTTTATTTACTGTCATTTAGTAAATTTGAATAAAGCACAATAAATGATTTTTTGGTAGTGTATTTCTCGTGTTTCAGTCGTTTGAAAATTTTTTGTTTTTCAAAAAAGAGTTAAAAATATTTCCTTGTTGCTTTTTCATTCTTTTTTGAACCCAATTTTTAGAACTTTTAAAAATACCAAATAAATAACAACTCTAAAAACTCCCAAAATATTCCCTTTTAAAGTTACTTTCCTTTCAAAAAAATAAAAAAAATCAAAAATTTGTGCATTTTCCCTGGAGGCTGGAAAGGCTGCTGGGAGGCTTCATTGTTTTTTCATTCCTTCCATTTTTCGAAGAAAAAAAGAAGAGTCAATGTTTTGGTATGTATTTTTGAATGCCAGATGGGCATTTGGAAAAATTATTTTTTTTTCAAAAAAGCTTTTTGATGTGCATTCCCCCTTCTTTCTTTTCTTTTGTTTGAAAGAAGTAAGCATTGATTGCGCAGATGTTTATCAAAAAATATAAACGGTCAAAAATAACAAAATAACGCCGGACATTTTTAAATGTTTTTATTGTTTTGTCATTTTTAATGCAGAAAAAAATGTCCCAAAGTTATTTCATTTTTATTCATTCAATTCCATGTCCCCCCTTTTTTTACTCTCTTTTTTTCTCTATCGGTTTAACTCATCTTCTTCTTCGTTTTTTTTCTAATTTAGAAGGACAAAAGGCCGATATAATTTTTTTATAACAAGGAAAGCGGAAAGAGAGATGGGAGGAAATAAGGGCAAATAAGGGCAGACGATAATTAGAGCGTTGTTAATATTTTTTCCTCCTCTACTTTTTTTTGTTTTCCAACCTGACAATAAT
Source organism: Panagrolaimus sp. PS1159 (assembly GCA_963922195.1). Classification (NCBI taxonomy): domain Eukaryota; kingdom Metazoa; phylum Nematoda; class Chromadorea; order Rhabditida; family Panagrolaimidae; genus Panagrolaimus; species Panagrolaimus sp. PS1159. The sequence continues at coordinate 11,831 of CAWUHW010000039.1, forward strand.
ATAATATAAAAAATAATTTTGTCAGTTTTCTTGAAATTGGATAAATATAAAAAATTTAATTTTTTGTTAATTACTTTGTTTTGCATTTTTGAAGTTTTTAAGAAAACAATGGAAACAATTCTTTGATACATTTTACATTTTTAACGTTTTTTTTTGAAATGGCATAAACCTGTAAATTAGGTAAAAGAACAAAGACTCTGATCGTCAGATTCATGAAATTTCGAAAAAAACGTTAGTAGTAAAAAATTTATTAAACCATTTACTTTTTTTAAAGTGAAGTTCGGCAATATTTTAATGAATTTTTTAAAAGCTTTCCAGAATATTTGTTGAACAAGTTAATAGTTGTTTTTAATGTAGACGATTCTTAGGCTAAAATGTCACCGAAAAATTCGATATTACAACTTTGTTGTAAAAAATTTTTTTTATGTGCCAGCCAGGTTTTAATAAAACTCGTAGACAAACCATTTTTTTTTTTTGCTTATCACCTTTAAAGATCAATTCGATTACGCATAAAAACGTATTATTTTCTTTTTCCCGTTTTTGTATTTATGCAATTTCAGGTGTCAATTGCAATTAATTTTTAAAATGGGACATTTTTATATCTTTGGATTAAAAAAAAGATTTTTGACATTCTTTAATTTTTATTGATTTTTCTTTAATTATTTTTTATGCAACTTTCAAACCTATCATTTTTGAAGTAGTAACAATTTTGAAAATTACTGTAGCTTTTTTGTGTCACTTTTGAACTTTTCTTTTTTCTTCCATTTTTCAGCCACTTAACTTGTCAACTCATTTTTCATTTTCCCGCTATTTTCTTTTTCGATCTTTGTTTCCTTCAAAAAATGTCTTTTTTTCTTGCAATTTTGTACTAAAAACTCTGTAATATTTATTTTTTAAATTCTCATTGATATTCCAATTTTTTATTGTCTGCTTTTATTAGTTTTTTAAACAGAAAAAAAATTTGTAAATCAATGTTTTACAAAATGAGCACAAAAAATTGAGAGAGAGGAAAAAATATGAACACATTTGTTTTATCTTTCAAACAAGAGAATTTTTGTCGGCAGCTTTTTTGAAACAGGAGCCTCTTTTTTTCTCTACGACCGACGACGCGAGCGCCGGTATTATTATTATGCGTTCAAATTTTTTTCCATACCATTCTTGGAAGAACAGAAAAACGTTCCCTTTTTTTGAGTTTATTTAAAAATACTTTCGATTACTACTTTCATGGATGAAAAATGAAAAACGAGAGAGAGTGAGGGAGGATTTAAATATAACTGCTATATTTTGAAATTTGAAGTCTCAATTTAAGAAAAGAGAGAAGCTTTCATTTTCTTTCATTTTTCAAGCTTTGAAGATTATTATTATTATTCCTTCTTTAAAGCAAAAGTATTTCTGAGTTGAAAGTTATTGCCTAGCTCGATTACTATTACTTCTTTTGCCTCTCTCTGAGTTTTTCCCGAATATAAAAGTGAGACAATGTCCGAATATGAAAGAAATGAAAAGCCTGCGCAAGAAAAAAAATAAAAGGAAACGAAAGGTTTCCTGTTGGTCACTTTAATCCAAAAAAAGAGAGAAGGGCATTTCATTGCTTTTCCTTTTTTTGCAGCAGAAATAATGCCAGTGCCAATGTCAGTTTCACTTTCAATGCCAAAAGCAAATGAGGTTTTTTCTTTTGTTTTTAAATTGCTTTGCTTTAAAAAAAATGAAAGAATTTTTTTCTGCTAAAATCCTCTAGTCAGCAATCCATCAGTGATATGCCTTTCCTCCAAAAATTCAACAAATTGCCATTCCAATGCAATACCAATTTTTGGACCCATTTGTGTTTTGTTTTTTTCATCTTCCTAAGGGGCTTTTAAAAAAAAAGAGTTTTAAGCCAAAAAAAACCCCAAGAAGAATTTCTACCGTGTTTTCCGTATCTATTTTTATTGATGCCATTTTTGACTTTTGTTTTTTTTGCTTGAACAAAAACTGCCAATTTAGTTAAAAGAAAAAGGGTTTAAAAAAGGATCACTTTTTGTCGGCATTTTTTTTGCCAATGCCCTTTTGCCATCTTTTAAAAACCCTAAAAAACCAAAGTCATCATTAAAAGCCACAAAAAAGAATATCGAGCAAAACCATTTACACAGTGTAAAAAAGGAAACCAAAAAAGTGTCTAAAATCTGGCAAAAAAGTGCACAAATAAATCGCAAAAATATGAACTTTTACAATCTATCAAGACGTCTTGGTAGATTGTAAAAGATCATATCGTCTAGACGAATAAAAAAAAATGAATTTCTCGCAACACGTGCCGTTATAGCAGAGCTTCAAAACAGTGATAAAATATTATATGAAAAGCACTGCTTGAAAAAGCTGTAAATTAATAGTGCAACGGTTTTTTTTTCAGCATCTTTTTTGTCGTTTTAAAAATATTTGTCTGAATGAGGACAACTAATATTTCTGTATTTCTGTTAATAAAATGAATTTTGTTATTATTTTAGGCTGCGTTTTTAAAAAAATGTTTTTTGTCTTAATTGAAAGAAAAGCAATATACATATTTTAGATGAAGACAAAGGATGATGAACTTTCAAATGAAAGGAGAAAACTTTTTGTTATTGACAAATCTCACACAGTCCATCAAAATCAATATTCTAATTTTAATTTAAACCATAACTGCAAAAATTCAATTTTAATTCCAGTTCAAACTTATAGCAAACCATTTAAAGATAAAAATTTTGGTAAAACTAATTTGCTGCAGCCCTTAAATAAATATATGCTGCAACATAAATAATGTCATGTTGTTATAGCTAAAATTTCGATTTTGATAAAGAAGCTATAAATAATTTTTTACATGGAACTGCAGTAACATTTTACTTATCAAGATTCTGTAGTAGTTGATAATTATGACAAGAAAGATAAACAACAACAATCAGTAAATACGTCATCAAATTTATCTTCTTTTAACACTTTGTCTGCTCAATATGAAACAAAAAAGAAATGGAAGAAGAAAAATACTTCAGATGCAAATAATATAAGCACCTTTTCCCTTCATATTGCGGCAATTGAAGCTGCTGGATTTGGGTCAGTTGATGGCAAAAATGTTGCTGCACTAAAAAGGAATAAAATTATATTAAATAGGCATCTTCTTTTTCATGGTTCATTTGTTCAAGTAAAATTATATAAATTTTAAAACATTTTTGTTTTTGCATTCTTTTATAGAATTCTTTTAACTTCCCAAGGCAACAAGAAGAAGAAGAGGATCATGCAAAACCTGAACCAGAAGTGATGGGATTTAAAGCAAGTCAAAGATTACTTGGTTCTGAAAATCAATCTACTTCATCAAATACTATTCAAATTTCAACAACTGCTTCCGCCGATTCTCCTGCTCGAATGCCAAATATTTTTATACCAAATAATTTTGGGTCAATTCAAGATCGTCATCATCAACAACTTTTTGAGCTTCAACCTGGTCTTTCTGTGGGTTTTAATTCGAAAAAAAATGTGGTTCATATTAAATATTTTTAAAATACATAAAAAATTTATTTTTTTTAAATTTAAATATAAAGAATTTTTTGTAAAATTTGCATAGTATTCAAATTTGAAATCTAAAAAAAAGTGCCAAGTTCACTTTTTAGTCAGATTTTTGACACTTTTATAATGTAGTGGTTTTCTTTGTTGACCCATATTTGATTCATTGTTTATAACTTTTCTCTCTCTCTCTTTTTTCCTTCTAATTCTAAGTCATTAAATTTCAAAGTCTTTTCATATCCTTTTGTTTTTATAAGCTATTTTTATATTCTCTTTTTCTTTTCTATTTTCTTTTTGCAAAAATTATTATTTTGTGCCATTTATTTTTATACACAGTCAATTTTTTCCTACATTAAAATTAAACAAATTCTATTTTTTAGCTTGAAAATCAAAATCAACGTTTACGAGAACAAAATCGTCGATGCACCAATCAATTAAAAGCTTTAACAAATTGCGCTGAAAAAAATAAAAATTGGCAAAAATCGCTGCTTTCACAAAGTGTTACAGTAAGTTTTTTTAAAAAACGTTTAAGTTTAAAAAAAAATAATTTTCTTCTAATTAATTAATTTTTTGTAAAAACAAAATTACTATATTAATTTCGTTTAACGATTTTTTCAAATTTGAAAACTTTGATTTTCAAAATTCTTTCTGTTCCTTATAACTTTATTAAATCTCAAAAATTGCAATTACCATTAATTATTTGAGCGTAAAAAACGAAAATTAATCAAATTCTATCATTTTTATTTTTCCATTGAAGCTTCATAAAAAACCGCTTCAAACACATTCATTCCCCTTCGACTCTACCATTAAGTGCTAGCCGCTGCCTGCCGCCTTTCGACCATTATATTTTTTTTATTTCAACAATATTATTATTTCCCGGGAAAAAAAAATTGTCAATTCGATTATAAATTTTTTTTGCGCAATAAAAAAAATGCGTGAAAAAACAAAAAAAAGAGATGAGTCTTTGCATATTTTTTTTGCTGCTGCTGATGGTTCAGGAATGAGGAATGTAAAGAAGGGGGGTTCATTTGGTATTTATGAAGGATGCCCCTCTATTTTTTGGAAGGAATTTTTAAACGTTTTTTTGTTTCACTTTTTTTGGTATTTTAGTGTTGCAAAAATGAAACATTTTCTAAATTGTTATTGTTTTTTGCCATTAAAAAACTATTATTTTTGCTACAATCTGTTACCGTCTTTCTTTGAAAGAAAAAGTGGTTTCTAGAATCTTAATTTCTCCAAAAAAGTAAAAGGGCAATTTTGTAAGAATAACAAAAAAACTTGATCGCTCTGTTTTTTTGATTTCTTTTTTTTTCAAAAATTTTTTCCAAAGCGGCTTTTCTTTTTTCGAAAAAAAACGATAGAAAAAAAACACGCGCAGCTGCAATTTTTTTCAAAGCACTTTTTTATGTTTTTTTTTTTGACGCTGAAACTGATTCTTTTTTTCCGCTCCTAGATTCCTCATTATCGGAAAAGAAACTATTTTGAGACGTTAATTTTCTTGTACATTTTTTTCTTCAGAAGGTTGAAACATCTCCCGCTGATTTTTTATACTATGCCTCATTCATTTCATTCAGCCATTCCACGGCAAATGTGTTCGCGCAAATAAAAATTTTTTTCTCTTTGCCTTGAGCTTGATTTTAAGATTGATTAATTGTTGTTGTCCGTTCTTCTTTTTCTTCTCCCTCCATCCTTCTACAACTTCTTTGTCCCTCAAAAAACTTTTTTTCTTTACTGACTCATAAAAAAAGAATGCTAATTTATAAATTTTTTAGGGTGTTTTACCATTTCATTCATTTGATATGCATGATCCAAATCGAACTTCTGATGATAGTGGTTTAACATCTGATGAAACATCTGGTGAAAGAAGATTTCCACCAACATCTTTGTCAATTTATTCTCATCACAATAACCAACAACAATCTCCTGGAACAAGTTCATCTGGAGGAGAATCATCATCGAATACTTCATCAGGTGCAGAAATATTAACCTCTGCAACAATGACAAAAACTTCAGATTTAATGACTCAAAGTACATCTGCAATTTTAATGAAACGTTCTCCTCGACAACCACGAAGACCAAATGGATTTCCAAAGACAACTTTAAAAGATTATCGAAATCAACCAGATAATCAATGGCTTCCACCTGTATCTTCAGCATCAAATGAACGAGAAAATGAATCTCCATCAACAACAGATTCATCACCATGGGATGAAAAACCGAAAGCTCCAATTCCAACACCACGAAAAAAACAAAGCGATGGATGTCCTGTAATTTTAAGAAAAATGGAACGAGATAGCCTAAATTCTTATGCTGAAGAAGAAGATTATGGTGAATATGATGAAGATGAAATATTTGATGAAATTGCTGATGATTCACCTTCAGCATGTCGGCAACGAGCAGATTATGTAAATCTATCAGATTTTTGTGTTGTAAAAGATTCTGCACATGTTTATTCTGATATTGTAAAAGTTGCACCAGAAATTCCAAAGCATCAACCGTTAATCCAATTTGAACAAAAATTATGTCGTACAGCTGAAAAGTGCCTTAGCATTATTGAAGATGATCCATCAACTTCTGGCGCGGAACAATCATTTCAATTTTTATCTACAAAATTTTTAAGGGTTTGTTTTTCCTTTTCTTTCTTTTTTCGGATAAACATCTGCCATTCCTTTTTAAAACTCTTTCTTTTAACTTTTTCTTTCTCTTTTTAGACATCAGATAATTCTCGCCGACATCCGACTTCGTCTGCTGGTTCTTTACCAAGTCGAGAATCAAATCCGGATTCGGGTCTTGGTCGTTGTAGCAGTGAAAGAGTGGCATCGAATGGTTCAAGATTGCCTGAAAAGTTACCAGATTGTATGGTTTTAACACATCCACCTCGTGAAACAACTGAATCATCATGTTCAAGAAATTCAGCAACAAGTGATTATGCACTTCCACCACATGATTTAGGAACAATGAGAACTCAAAGAAATCTTGATGCAATTGGCCTTTCCCCACTTGCTTTAAGAGCAAGTATTGTTCCACAAAATGATGTAAGAACTTTTAAAAAAAGTTTATGATGAGATTAAAAATTGCTTTCTTTTCAGGCTGAAATGAGTGGATATTTGGTTGCAATGTCGGATAATCGTTTAAAGTCTTTAAAAAGGCGTTATGTTGTTTTAAAGAATTCTGAAATGAAATTCTATCGTACACAAAAACATTTAATTCGTGATGAAAATCCAACAATGACTATAAAAATGAGAGATGTTAAAAATATTTCAAAAGTTTCATCAAAATCTGGTGGAAATGGCTTTGAAGTGAGTTTTTTTCTTTTTTTTTGTATCAAGTTTGGTTATTTAAAATCCGCGAAGTTTTTTGCATAATGCAAATATACCCTTTCAGATTTTTTTGAATGGCGAAAGTCATAAACTTCAAGCAGAAGCGGATAAAATTACCGATGAATGGTATACATCTATTTCGCAACAATTAAAAACTTTAACAATTACTGATTTTGCTTCTCGTTCGCTTCCATATGATCCACAAATTTCTGGTTGGGTTACAAAAGTCAAGAATGGACATCAAAAGCGATATTTTACTCAAATAATGGATGATAAATTGCTATTCTTTAAAAAACCAGATGAAAAAATTCCATGTTCCCATCAAAATTTACGTGGTGCAAGAATTTCTGAAAAATCCAAATCATCTTCTGACGAATATTCATCTTCATCTGGAGATGAACAAAATGAAATTGGTGCAATTCGTGGCTCTGCAAATTGTTCGTCATCTGCTTCTGCAATCTATAATGGTTGTACAGATTCAGATTATTCGATATGTATTGAAGCAGTTGATTCTGATCCACAATATCTTATTCTTCGAACAAGTGAAGATAAAGATCGTTGGTTGTATTATCTTAAACTTGCTGCAAGAGATGCATCAATTCGTGGAACACCATTTGAAATTTTAATTGAAAGACTTATGGCAGAAACAAATCCGATGGATTCGAAACTTTGGAATGATCTTTTATTTAAAACTGTTGAAGAACATCAAACTGAAACGATTACAACAATTGATAATATTGAAAATAAAAAGAAAGCACTTGAAATTGATTTAGCATGTTATCTTTTTACTGCTGTACAAATGCGTCCAATTGCAATACAGTATCATGTTGATTTATCACAAAATGTTTTAACAAAAGCTCTTCAACATGAATCATTACAAAATGAAATTTATGCACAACTTATTCGACTTACTTCGGGTTCAATGGAATATGGATATCAAGCATGGAAATTACTTTCACTGGTAAGTTCTTGTTATTGATTACTGTACTTTAAAAATTTAATTATAGGCAATTCCATTATATCTTCCAAAACAATATTCACTTTTATGGCTTCTTCGACATCATATTGAAAGAACTCGAAAATCTGGAACTGGAACTGAAGCTCGTATGGCAGAGTATTGTAATCAAGCGCTTTCAAATAGACAAAAAGTTGGTGATCGTCTTGAAGGTCCATCAAAACTTGAAGCAATTTCTATTTTAACTCGTGATCCAATGAATACTGTACTTCCATATTCAATTGCAATTCGACTTCCAACTGGTGATCATCAAGTTATTGAATTTGATGGTTCTACAGAAATTGGACATTTGTTAAGTTCACTTTGTTTAAAACTTGGTATTCGTCCTGCATTACTTTCTGGATATGCACTTTATGCAAATGATCCAATGGGTTCACTTGATGATTTAATATTATTAAAAGGAAAACAAAAACTATGTGATTGTCTAACACTTTGGGAGAGGCAAATGAAAGATTCAAAAACTGGAAAAGTTACAGCAGATGCATGTTCAATTAAGCTGCAACTTCGACTTCGAAATTATTGGGGTTCTTTGGCAGATGATGAAACGGCAACAGAACGATTATTTCTTTGTCAAAGACTTGCTGAAGAAGTTGTTGCAGGACATTTACCTTTAAGCAATGATTTAGCTGAAGAGCTTTGTGCTTTATATGCTCAAATGTGTTATGGTGATGCATCGGATACAATGGAAGATAAATTAATTGATGAAATATTAACAAGATTTTATCCAACAAAATTATTAGAAGTTGCAAATCGTCGTTCACTTCGTATATCAGTTTTACAACAATGGAAAACTTTATTGAAAAGTGTGAATGTTACTGAATGTGTTCGCTTGATATTAATTGTTCTAAGAAAATGGAAATTCTTTGGTTCATATGTTAAAGAAGCACGACAAAAAATTGATGATAAAAAAATTTTTATTGCCATTAATGAAAATGGTATTCATTTATTATCAGATCAACTGGAGCCATTAAAATCTTTTCCATTTCATCGACTTTTAAATTTTGGTGAAATGAATGGTGATTTTATGATAACTGTTGCAAGAATTTTACAACCAAATTCTCATCCCGATGAATCAACAAGAGAACGATTAACATTTAATATGGAAAAGAAAGCCATTGAACAAGTATGTTTAAAGTATAGGAATAGTTTGGATTAATTTTCTTTTTTTAGTTAACAACTCATTTAGCTGAATACATACGGTGTCAAAAATTGTTATGGAAAATATCTCGCAAATGAATTCTCATTTTTTTAATATTTAATTATCTCTCATTGTTTTTGCTCATCTCTATTTCTTCACTTTCTCTCTCTCTGAAAAGAGTCTCATTTATGTATGTATAAAACTAACCAACTAACTTGTGCTTATACATGACAGCTCAAAAAATCATTATTTTTGTATTAAATTTTTTTGCAAATTTTTTATATGTTTGTATTTAAATAAAGTATTTTAAATTGTAATATCTTTTTTTTCAAAGTAAACAAAAATATAAAACAATAAAAATACAAAAAATTTATTTATGAGATTTTGCATCAAAATTTTTAGCAAATTCTTCGAGATCGGATGAAAATACGGTCGCTTCTTTTTCGGCTTCAAAAGCTTGTATAATTTCTTTCATCTTTTTTTGAAATGTTGAAAGACAAAGTGCAGAAACTTGTGCAGCAAGATTTTTACCAGAAAAGCAACATCGAACGGCAATTGGTTTCTTATTTTCTGCATCTTTCTTTGACCAAATTCGACGTTGTTTTTGTGAAATATCAATAATAATTTTTTCGTAATCAAAGGTATTGTAGAATTTTGCAAATTCATATGTTAAAAATGCAACAGAATCATTTTTATGCTTTGTATCTTTTGAAATTAAATGACAAATATCTTCTGTTCGATAATCAGGTGGTTGAAAAAGATTAATATTTTCAATTAATGCTGATGCAGAAGATTGATGAATAACTTCAAGTCGATCAGTTTGTTGAAGAAAATAAATTATCATATAACAGAGTGGAGTATTTGTGAATAAATGCAATTCAGGATTTGACATAATCATATTATTATAGAGATATGCAACTTGTACAATACGAGTATGAAATCTAAAATACCAAAGATAAAAAAATGGATAAGAAAAAACATCCTTACCGAGTATATAACCGAATTAATTGAGATCTTTTACATGCATCTTCAGCACAAAATAATAATGTAACTTTTGCATTAATTGTTTTATGTTCAAATATAAGCTTTTGTGCACCCTAAAAAAACATCCGTGATTAATACTGTACACAAAAAAACTTGGAGACAAACCCGTTGTGTTCGAATAACTGAATCTTGAACAAGATCAGCATCATGTAATTTTGTTTCAATTTCTTTAATCCACATTTCAAGGATATAATCTTCAGGGGTTTGAAGCTCTTTCTTTTGTTTATCACCAATCATAATGCTTAAACTAAAAAAGAACCAAACATATGCAATTTCTCGAGTATCTTCATCAAATCCAAGATTTAAAAATGAACCACATTCTAAAAATACAATAGCCTAATAAAAAAAAGGGATAAAAAGGGTTAAACATACCATGATAAGCTGGCCCGATACCATTAATAATTGCATTTGGAATTACTTCAAGAATAATTGGAACAATTTCTCTAATAATTTCAGTTGTAAGCTTATAATCAAATGTTGGAGATACACGTGAATTTAAGGTTGAACGAGTTTGTAATCGTTGTTCTAATGGTGATGGAGATTCAGATTTATCAATTTCTTCAGCAGGTGTTGGTGCTGTTGCTTTATGATTAGCAGATGTATTAGCAGATGAAGGACTAAAATATCCATCAAGTGTTCGTTTATTTGATGCAGGAGAAGTCGAAGGTTGACTGGAAGCAGGAATAGGTTTATTTAATGGAGTTGAAGTTGATGCTTGGCTTGATCCAGCAGTAGAAGGTTGTGGAGTTGATTGTGTAACATTTGGAGTAGAGTTAACAGCTGATTTTTTAGCAGCTTTATTATTTCTTTTTGAAGCGGTCTTTGTAGATGCAGAATTATTGTTAGAAATAGACGGCTTACTAAAAGTATTTGTTTTTAGAGTAACTAAAAAAAAGTTCAATGCTTACATTTCAACAAATTGCACATCATCATATGCACTTGCAAAATATTTATTTCCAATTACTTCATTCAAAACTTGAATATCATCATCACTCATATTTATATTTGAAGTTGTTGTTGTTGTGGTTGTTGAAGAAGATGGTGGAGTTTGTGTTGGAGAAAAAAACTTATGTAAAGAACTTTGAGTTTGTGGTGTACGATTTTTAGAATTTTCGTTTGACATTCTTTGCTGCTTTTGTGGACTTTTTGTTCGACGAGTTTTTTTTGTTGGTGGAGAAATTGTTGGAGTTGCAACAGCATCCGCAGTGTCGCCAATAATCGTTGTGTCCATTTTGACAATTTTTGGTTGCTGTAAATTTGATAAATTTTGTGTTTGATTTAATATCGATGATTGGGTTGTTGAAGGAGATGGAAGAAGACTCATTGGTTGAGGTAAAAGTTGTGGAGGTGGATTAGATGAAAAATTATATGCTGCTGCAGGAGCAACAATTGGTTGAGGATATATCTCTGCAGATGAAGATTGAGAAATATAATTTTGTGGTTGTAAAAATAGTTGTAATGGAATATATTGAGATTGTTCTCCAGGATTTGTAGATGGAAATTCTAAATACTGTTGACCTTCTATTATAACAGATATTGGTTGGGGAATTGAAGGAGAAAGAGATATTTGTAAAAAAGGTTGTTGTGGCTGCTGAAATGGAAGATGGGAAGTTGAATTTGCTGCTGCTGCTGCTATTTGTGATTGAAAAGACGAAGATGTTATATTAGTAGATAAAGAATTCCCGCCAAAATTGTTGTTATTACTATAGACTGCTGCAGCAGCCAACCCTGCAGTAGGAAGAAGAGGTGGTGGACCAGTTTGAACATAACAAGAGGTTGCTGCAGGTGCTATTCCTGCTGCTATCGGGGTAAGAGTTGGCATTATATTATTATTTGTTGCTGTTGTACCAAATATATTATTATTAAAAATTTGTTGATGTTGATTATTAATTAAATGTTCAATTGGAATTTGTTGTTGTTGAATTTGAAATTGTTGTGGCAAAAATGCAGAAAAAAAATTATTTGGATCCATATTTTTTTCTCTATATATATGTTATATTTTCACCACTGATAATAAAAATAATTTTATCCAAAAATTCGACATTTAAATTTTAAAAATTAATAAATAAAAATACATCAATGAAGTTTTTGCAAGAAAAAGTAGTGAGTAAAACAACAACGATGAAAGGAAAATAAACTTGTATGCCGACAGCTGGCTTTCTCAAAGAAAGAAGGAAAGCAGGAGAAGAAGAAAGAGAACAACGGGGAAGAAGTCAGCAGACCACCATCGCCAGCACCCAACCAACCAGCTGCAAATATAAAAATTTGTTCTTTTTTTCTCCAACAAAAAAATAGAGAGTTATCTCTTTGCGCAAAAACTTTTTTTTATCAATATTTGATAATTGGATTTATGAAATCTCTTTTGCCGTTAACATTTTTTGTGTAATTTTATTCAAAAATATACAAAAATAATAGAAAAAAAAAACAGTGCTGTATAAATATATTTAATGTTAAAGGGAGCTGAAAATTTGACATTTTTAACGTTTTTCTTGAAATAGCATAGACCTGAAAATCAGGTAAAAGAACAATAGAAAAATACCATGATTTTCAGGTTCATGCAGTTTTGAAAAAAACTGAAAAAATGGAAAATGTATTAAACCGTCCGCTCCCTTTAATCGAAATTTTTTTTTGAAAAAATATTCCATTTAAATTTAGAAAATAGTTTAAAATGATAAACGTGAAACAAGTCTTCGAGTGCATTTATTTGTTCGTCCAATTTCATCACCTCCACTTCCAGCAACAGTACTACTGCCTCCAGCTCCCGAAGGCTTTTCCGAAGAAATTCCTGTTGGTCCACCATCCAATGATCCCTGCAACAAACTTCCATATCCCGAAACAGTTTTAAAATTTAAATATGAATCATTTAAAATTTGTTGAGAGCTTGAAGTTCGAGATTGAAGTTGATCAAAATTTCGTTTTGAATTATTTCCATTATTATTATTGTTATTGTTGTTATTATTATTTGTACTGTTTTTATTTAATTTTTGTGAAACGGGAAAATGTTTTGAAGTTCGTAATAAATGTCGGCGATGATTTCGACGATTTATTGGAAGACGATGATGATGATTCCCTGATGGAATTTGTCCATGATGATTATTATTTTGTTGAGAAATTGGTGATGCACATGAACATCGCCCACAGCAAGTACATACAGCATAAAATACTTCACTATGGTAAATTTTTGTTAATGGAACATAACAGCATAAACATGGAAAAAGACAAGCAAGAAGTGAAAACCATGCTTTTCGACGGAATGATTGAGTTGTTTCGGATGTAAAACATGATGGATCACAAACCTACAAAATAAAAAATTGTAGAAAAAATTGAAGTTATTTATAGGTTTTATTTTTTCAGTTTCTAAAAATTTTTTTTAAAAGAAGTGGACAATGGGATATATTTTCATTCTTTGTTAGCGTCTTTTTTCGAAATGGCATGAACCTGACGATCAGGCAAAAGAACAACAGGAAAATAAACCTGATCATCAGGTTCATGACAATTTCGAAAAAACTTTTAAATAAAAAATGTTTTTTTAAAAATAAATATTTTTTTTGTAACATTGCTAAAATTTTATTACAGTTTACAGAATTCATATCATTGAAAGTTGAAAATCTAAACAATTTTATTCAAATTTTTTGACGAGAATCCCATCCCTGTAAAATCAATAGAAGCTAAAGTAACTAACATAAACAATTGTTTGCAAAAAATATGTTTTTTGTGATCCTATTTTAGTTAAAAAGCAAAGTTGGAATTTTTATGCCTCAAAAAAACTCATAAATTTTTGACAGCAATTTTTGGGCTTCTTTTAAATTTTGGCAAATTGTTTGCCGCAAAATATAACTTTTTAAAATTAAATTTTCCAAAAAAGCAAAATTTTGAATTTTTCTTTAGGGCATTATTTGCTAAAGTTTTCTTACAGTGATCATATCCTTGTATGCTTAAAATTTAAATAATTTCAACCTGATTTTTGCAAAAAACACTGCAAATTTTCATAAAAGCTCAAATTAAAAATTAACAAATTCTAAAAAACAAATATGTTTTTTGCAAAGCTTAAAAAAATATAAATTTGTAATTTTGGGTTACGGTATTTTGCAACAATTTGTTAATGCTTAAAAAATTATTAAAACTGAAATTTTTTTTTAAAAAACTAGTTTTTTTTGCTTACCGGTGTACACGGATCATTTTGTCTTGTTTGTAATTTTTTATTTACAAACTTTGACGCCCAAGAATAAAGTGTATATTTTTTAATAAATTTTTCAATTGCATCCGGAGCTTCTCTAAAATATTCAATATAATTATAAAATAACCTTTTTAATAATAAAAACTTACGGACACGCCCCCTTTTTATTATCTTTAACATTGTACCATTGATTACAATAATGGCAAAATTCCCTTTGTACAAGTTCAAAAGAAGCATTTCGAAGGGAATATGCTGCTTCCTTTGTATTATATGAAGAACGAAGATGTGATTCAAGAAGGGATTTAGTTTTTAGGATTTCACTGTCTCGACTATTTTTTGCTGAAAGTTTTTGAATTAGCATTATTGAGCCCGGATTTGAAGATGAACGAATTGAACGCATTTTTGCAAATCTTAAAGCTTTTTCTTGTGCGGTTGTTGCACCGGAACTCGAAGATTGTACAAGTTTAGGCTAAAAATTGAGGATTTTCGTTGTGAGACAAAAGTTAGATTAATCTTACTTTAAAACATTCAGATTCATTACTGCCTTTTGGGGTAAGATTCAACTTTTTTGGTTCTGATCCAGTTAAAGTTGTGTTATCGTTTATGGATGATGAAATTGAAGATAAAAAATTTGGTGAACCATAACATTTATGACAATTTACACATGGGCTTACAGTTGCTAAACTTAGCACATCGGGGCGAGCACATTCTGGATCCATTGGTGGTCCATCATTATCTCCTCCTGTTGTTGTTGTTGTTGTAGGTCGCATTGAACATAATGGCATTGCTAAATCATCTTCGGCATAAAAATCAATTTCTTCATTCATATGATTTGTAACAGAAACTGATGGACAAATTGGTGTAAAACGCCTTGATAAAATTGATTTTTGTGGCCATTGTCGAATTAGTGATGGAGTTTCAGTTGAATCTGTTGCAAAGACATCATCATCCAAATCATCTGATGCATCCAAGTTACTATCACCAGAACCGGCAATTGCTATAATATGCAAATTTGCAGTTGCTGTAATTTTTCGAAAAAGATAAAAATTTACTTGATTTACTTTGTCGAGATAAATGACTTAAAGCCTTTTGAATTTTATTATGAAATTTTGATGCACTATAATCTGAACCAAATGATAAAGCAAATTTTCGATCACCAATTCGAAAATGATGAAATGTTGGAAGTGAACAAATATATGTCATATGTGGGGCTAAAGTACATTCAACAAGGGTCTAAAATAATAAATGAAAAAATTTTCCCAAAAATAAAAATTCTAAAGTTTTCAAAAAGTTCGAAAATGTTAAAATTTAAAAAATCTTAAAATTTGAAAATGATAGTAATCCAAAAATGAAATATTATTATTTTTTAGATTAATTTCGAAAAAAACTCTTTGCACGATAATTTTTTTAAACAAACCTTTGTATCACTTTTTCGTTGACATTGAATTGAATATTCCCAAATTGGTGTCACTTTTGTCACTGACGGAGTTGCCAATGTATTCTAAAAATTTTTTTGAATTAACAGCAAAAAATTTGAAAAAATAGAAACAATGGCACAAATTAAATTTTTTTCTTTTTTAAAAATAAATTTAAATTCTTTAACAAAATTTTATTAAAAATTTTAAATTAACGAAAATTTAAAAAATGAAAATTTTAAATTTTACGAAAGGTTTGAAACTAAGAAAATTTAAAAAACGTTAAAATTTGAAAATGATAGTAATCCAAAAGTGAAATATTTCTGTTTTTTTGGTTATTTTCGAAAAACTCTTAAAACGAAATCCTGATTTTCAAGTTTATCAAAACTTTTTTCCTGCTGCAATCACTCTTTTTCAAAAAAAAGAAAACAAACATTTGCAGAATGATCAGCACTCCATGAATTTCTTGCTGCCGGTTGTATAAGAGATGGGGATAAAGTTTGTTGGCAGGTAATTTGTTGTAAAAGATTTACATTGCAAATTGTATGACCACTTAATGGCAAAAATCCACATAGCGCATCATCATAAACTAAAACCTGTGCTGGAACAGAAACTAAACATTCAATGGTTAAATGATTTGTATGTCGACCACCAGCTCCATCACGGGCCAATAAACCATAACTAAAATCTTATGTTTTATTTAAACACAAATTTTTGGAGGATTTTTTTTAAAAAAAAAATTTTTAATTTTCTGGTAAAAAGGTTTATAGTAAAATTTTTTCTTCGAAAAAGTGTTTAATTTTTTAAGCATTTAAAAAAAATCAATATTGCAAAAATTTGGACAAAAACGAATAAATTTTACCTGTTTTCTGAATACAAAATTCTGCGCTTTGACGATTTTACTTTAACAAGTTTTGATGGGAGATTTGATGAAGCTTCTGGAACGCTTTCATTTTCTTCCATTTCAGCATCTTCTTCTTCTTCTTCATCTGGGGATGTAATATTTCCTTGTTCATCTTCAATATTATTATTTTCTTCACCATCTAATGGTAAAATTGCCGTTGAAGCTGAAGTTGATAAAGGTGTTGAAGAAGACGAAGAAGAATTATTTGTTGAAAGCAAAACTTCAATTTCATTGTTTTCCATTTTTAATCCAAGTTTAAAAAGTTAAACCAAAAAATACGAAGAAGCAGAAAAATAATGAAAAAAAAGCCAAAAACAAAAGTCTCAAATTTTTTTCACGTGAAAAAATGCCTTCCTTTTCTTTTTTTTCATTCGATGGCAACAAGCAAAAAAACAAGGCTCTCTCTTTTTTTTCAATACCGCTGCTGCAGGGTTTTTTGTCTTCTTTCGTTTTTATGACTGCTGCGTTTTTCAATGTTCTTTTTTTGCCTTCAAAAAAAACAGCATCCTTCGTTGCTTCTTTTTCCATTTTTCAAAAATGGAGTTTGGCAGGCGACAAAAAAAGAAAAGAGAACTGCTTACTTTTTTTGTTGCTGCCTCTCTGAAGATAAAAAATGAAATGATGTAGTTCTTTAATAAAAAAAATGATGAAAAACTTATTTGGGATACAAAATTTAGGGAAGAAAAATTTGAGAACGATATTCTTGTGTTTTTTGCATTTAAGGATGAAAAATTTAAGGATAGCATTTTTGGGGTTATTTGTGAATTTCATTCAATCGCATTTCCAAAAAATCTTTTTGGCTTTTTGAAAAATTTCTTTGATCTCCGCCGAATGATACGGTAAGGATCAAATAAAATTTTCAAGAAATGAACAAGATTTTTAGGAAATGTAAATAAATGAAAAATTTTTAAATTTCCTCTTTTTACATTTAATTCTGTTGTAGCTTCGTTAAATTTTTTTTGAATATTTTAATAATAATTCAAAGCCAATCAAGGAAAAAACTTTGCAACCGAAATTTTTTCGACAAAAAGCAGCAAAAACAGTGTTTTTAAATGACAGCTTTTAAATTGATAATAGAAAACTTTGTTAGAAAATGATAAATAATATTCGTGTTCAGAAAACAAGTTTTTACAGTCGAACAATAACTTTTATTTATCAATATTTCCATTAATAATATAAATAGAAAGAAAAATATTATTTCACAAAAAAAATTTTGTTTTCGCACAGTTTTTTTAATTTCTAAAGTAAAAAACAACGAAAACAAAATTTCGCGAAATAAAACTTCGCGATACTCATTTTTCAATTTTGGTAGATTACACACGACTGTCAATCGAAAAAATTTGCGCAAAAAAATGAAAAGAGAAAAATGGAACGAATTTTGTACAAAAACAATTTAATTCTCATTTTTCATTTTTCACAACATTGAATAAACTCCGCTCAACCCATTCAACCCTGAAGGAAAAGAAGAAAGAAAGAGATTGAAAAAAAAAACAATCAATTTGGATTTTTGTATATTTTTTTGTCACTTTATTTTTATACGTTTTAAAAAGTGTTATAAAAATATGAATGTGATTTAAGCGGGATTTTTTTTATATTTTTAAAAATTGAATATCTGTGCTTATAAATGATTAATATATCACATTTTTGTAATCCTGGATTATTATATTAATTTATAATTTATTCAGAGCAACTTTTTTCTGTTTTTATCTATTTCGTTTAAACTTTAAAAAGGGAAGTTTAATCAAGGTCATCGAATTCCTAAAAAAGTTATAAAATAAAAAATTACAATATTTTGTTTTTTTTCTCAAACCGAATATTATAAAAAATTTAAAAATTGTTAAAACAACATCGAAAAAGCGATAAAATTTAATCTGTACAAAATCTTTCATGACCTTGATTTTAAAAAAATTATTGTTTTTCTAAATCTTAATTTTTAAGAGTTTACTTTCTCATTTTTTTAAAATTTATATTTACAGCTTTAAATTCCAAGATTCTGAAGCAAAAAAAGTTAACAACAAAAAAATGTGTTGATCCTCTTTTTTTTTCTTTTTTGACATCGTTGCTTTTTGTCTCCATTTTTTTCCATTTGTGGAAAAGAAGGAGTCTCTCTTCCGATTCTTTTTTTTGATAAAGATCATTTGTTTTCCTTTATCGTCTCGTGTGTATCATTGCAAAAAAATTCATGTTTCAGCTTTTTTTAATCCTCTAAAAACTTTTTTTTCTCGCTAT
This sequence comes from Panagrolaimus sp. PS1159, assembly GCA_963922195.1. Classification (NCBI taxonomy): domain Eukaryota; kingdom Metazoa; phylum Nematoda; class Chromadorea; order Rhabditida; family Panagrolaimidae; genus Panagrolaimus; species Panagrolaimus sp. PS1159. The sequence continues at coordinate 30,577 of CAWUHW010000039.1, forward strand.
CTTTTTTTAGCTTTTCTTTCCCTTTTTTTTCTTCCGTCACTTTTTTTCTCATAAAAAATCCCGTCAAATATTTTTTTATGTTTGCATTTTATATTTAATTTTTTTTCCATCGATGATCACCTCATTGAAAATTCAATTCTTAAATTTAACGTTTTTTGTGTACCTTTTTTTCTTATTTCGGTCCTTTCTTTAATCGCATTCATTCTGATTCATCAAATTTTAATATATATTTATTTTTTAAGGTTTAGTACCTTTCAAAAAATGCATATGTTTGCTGTTTTCATATTTTTAAATTAAAATTCCATGGGAATAAATTGATTATCATCAAATTTTTTCGGACCACAGTTTTTTAAAAAGGGCATGTTTAAACAAAAAAAATTTTCACGGGAAAATTTATTTTGTCAGCGATGAACAGTTTTTACATTGTTGTTCGTTAATAACAAATTCCTACCTTTTTTGGCTCATGAATCAAGAAAAAAAAGGAGTAAGATTCTTTGCGGTTAATGAAAAACGAAGACAAAAAAAGAAAGAATGATTAAATATATTGCTTTTTTTGGAACAACCATGTTTTTTCTCTATTCTCTCGAAAAAGTGTCAAAAATCATCCTAGAAACATTTTTTTCTCTTCATCTTCTTTTTTTGAAGTGATTTTTATAGATAAAAGAATGAACAAAAAAAATTAGAGTGATAATTAACGCGTGTATTTTTTTTTACAGCAGCAAAAAATAGTGCTTTGAAACATTAATTTTTTTTGTCGTGGTTGTAATTATCATTGATTTTTGTAGTCATTTTTTTTCATTTTTCAGGTAATAAAAAATGGTAGTGGAAATAACTACTTCGCCTGCGGGAGGAACAACTGCCATCGCTACAACAACATCTCCAGCAACAACAACCACAAATAATGGTCCACCAAAGAAACTTGAATCATTTGAATTGGATGAAATTTCATTGGATAGCCGAAAGCGAGCTGCAACTGCAGCATCATGTCAAAATCCGTAAGTCTTTTTTATACTTCTAGCTTAATGGTTTGAGGATATATAAACTTTAAAGTCATTGCCATCCTTGAATAGTTTAAACTATCTTTTTTTTAGTGATTCAAGTATTACAATGCGTGGAGTGATATGTGTGATAACATTATTCTTTATTAATTTATTAAATTATATGGATCGATATACTGTAGCTGGAGTATTATCAGATATACAAACACATTTTAATATTGATGATTCAATGGCCGGATTTTTACAAACAGTTTTTATAATATTTTATATGGTTTTTGCACCAATATGTGGATATCTTGGTGATCGATTCAATCGAAAATGGATTATGGTTAGTGGTTTATCAATTTGGGTTAGCGCCGTTGTAGGGTCATCATTTGTTCCAGCGGATTTATTTTGGTTATTTTTAATTTTACGTGGTGTTGTTGGAATTGGTGAAGCATCATATGCAATTATTGCCCCATCAATTATTGGTGATTTATTTACAAAAACTACTCGTTCAAGGGTGTGTGTATTTTTTGGTATTTTAAGTTTTTTTTGAAAAAGTTGTTAAAATTAAAGTTTGAAGTTTTCGTTTGAGAACATTTTACCAATTTTTTGATTAAAACTTTTTACAGTAACCATTACATTAATCTTTTCTATTTCAGGTATTAATGATATTTTATTTTGCTATTCCAGTTGGTTCAGGTGCTGGTTATATTGTTGGTTCAGCTGTTTCTGGAGCGCTTGGTGATTGGACTTGGGGAATTCGTGTAACGCCAATCTTTGGTGTACTTTCAATTTTTGCTCTAATATTCTTGATACAAGAACCTGTACGTGGTGAAGCTGAAAAACTTGCAGGTGCAACAAATGCAATGGATGATAAAAAGACTAGTTATTGGGAAGATATCAAATATTTATGCTCTGTTAAAACATATTTATGGGGAACTTTGGGTTATACTTCTGTGGTATGTGTTTTGCCCACTGATACTGTATTATCATAACCCTAACGTAGGTCTTCGTTACTGGAACATTAGCATGGTGGGCACCAACGGCAATTCAACATTCACTTGCTGAAGAAAAAAATTTACCTTATACAGGTAATTTAACAAGTAGTGAAAAGAATGAAGTTTCTGTTACATTTGGTGGAATTACATGTGTTGGAGGAATTGTTGGAGTTGCAGGGGGTGTTATCGCTTCACAGGTATGTCTCCTGTATTTTAAACTTGAACAAAATTGACTTTGAATCTTAAAGTTATAAAATAAACATTTAACAACATTTTTCTTTTTCAGATATGGCGTGAAGGAAAATTTTTTTGTTCAAGATTTCAAAACCAACGAGCTGATGCATTAATTTGTGCCATTGGTTCAACCGTTGCAATTCCATTCTTTTTTCTTGGAATGCATTTAATTACAACTTCAAGATTGGCATCATGGTTTTTAATATTTATTAGTATTTGCTTTCTATGTTTAAATTGGGCAGTAAATGTTGATATGCTTTTATATATTATTTTACCACGAAAACGAAATATTGCAAATTCATGGCAAATTACAATATCACATATGTTTGGAGATGCTTCTGGGCCATATATTATTGGATTAGTATCAGATTGGATTCGAGGATCAGAAGATGATCCAAAAGCACATTTTGATGCGTTGCTAAAAGCATTTTACATTCCAAATACAATTTTAATTATTAGTGCCGTGGCATTCTTTATTGCTGCAACAATGGTTTTGAAAGATAAAAGAAATTTTGAATTGAATATGGGTATGTGTTTTTTTTTATTTGAAAGTGGATTTTATAAAGTTGTTTTAAATTTTAGGTTATCGAAAAAAATCTGCAAAAGTTGGTGATGTTGCAATGCTAAATGGATACGGTAGTGGATTGGATGGAAATGTAACGAAATGTTAATTAATAAATTTTCAAATATGACTGATTTTATTAACTTTGCAAAAAGAAAAACGTGTGTTTGTACATATCAAAGCTGCCATTTTTTGTTGCCTTTTTTAAAACTTCTAACATTTAATGAAAGAGAGAAATATATAAATAAATAACTTTTATCGAAACTTTGTTTTTGGTTTATACAAGAGAAAAATTTTTTTTGTGAATTAGCAAAGTTGATTTCATCAAAAAATTTCTTTTGTTACGTTTTGATTATTCTCTTCAAAATACTATGAGTTCAAAAAATGGATTGCGAGAAGTTTTTAATTCTGAATGTTTTCTTCAATCGTTTGAAAATGGCAAACTTTATTGTTTTTACTTGGACAAAAATTAAAACATTAAAATTGCGTTTGGTTGTTTTTTATTTTTAGTGCAAAAAATTTACCAATTTTACTCCAGTTTTCAATAACGGATTTTAACAAACTTTAACATGCTTTGACTTTTGTCGTTTATTTTTAGCTTTTTCAAACGTTTTTATAATTTTTTAATATTTTTTTATTTTGGCTCAAACCCTTCCTTCCATAGCAACAAAAACAACCCTCATACAATTTTTCACGTCATTTTTGACCTATTTTTTGTTTCTTTCCACTTACATTTTTTTCATATTTAATTTAATTTAACCTTTAAATTTGTGTTTTTTTGTGTTTTTTGAATAAAATATTTATTTTGTGCACCAAAAATAAAAAATAAAACAGATGGTTTTTACGTGTTTGCTAAAACTTATTAACGTATTTTTTTGTATATAAATGGAGATTTACGTTTTTGGTTTTTGTATTTTTTTAATAAAAAAATGTTGCTTCGCAAAAAATGGTTCTATTTTCGAGATGTCGAATGCTTGTCAAAAACCTCCCTTATTGTTTTGACGCTATAAAATGAAAAAATTTTAACTTTATTTTTTTTCAAACTTCGAGATAGTTTCTTTTGACGTTAAAATTAATTTTCGGTATAAATCTTTGAATTTTATAAAATACAATCCATTTTTTGAATTTTATCATTTTCCAAGAAAACATTAGTTTTTAATTATAAGCTTTAATTATAAGACAACACTTTTTTGTCATTTTTCATGATAGCTTTTATTTTTTAATGAGAATTTTTTGTATTTTTCCATCATAGACAAATTTTGCGTTTTCCTTGAAAGCATTCAATTTTGCCATTCCCATACAAAATCTTATGATCCCCATTTTCTTTTTTAATCAAAGAACAAAGAAGAAAAAAGCAATAAACATGTAATAATTCAGGAATATTTGGCTTTTTCAAAAGAACTCATGTCTATAGATATTTTTGCAAAAAAAGATATAGTTTAAATTGGGCATTTTTTATGTCATTTTTTTATTATTGTTCGAATTCGAATCATTTTTTAAAACATGAGAGTCGTTTCCATTGGAAATGGCACTTTTAAAAAAAAACTAATGTGAATTTCTCTTTTTTATTTGGATATAGTTTTATTTCTGTGTTTTATTCTTTCTTGTTTAAAATGTTTAAAAAAAAGATTACTTATTTGTTGACATTTTTTTAGATTCAAATCTCTTGAGTGATGAAAAAGTTTACTGTAACCGGATGTACTTTTTTATATTCATTTATTACCATTTAATTAAAGTTTTTTAAAAATAGTATAAAAGAGATTTGTGGCCTTTAATTTAAAAAAAGAAAGGCTTTAAATCCTTTTCTTTAAAAAAGAAAAAATTCGAAAAAAACGCAGCAAAATTGTTTCACATAAAAAGTTTTTTGATTTATGGATTGAAAGTTAAAAAAATGGTGAGTGAAAAGTGAGCGGTTTAACAACTTTCAAAGCCCGTGCTAGTTTTTTTGCGTGTTGAAATGCCATTTTTTTGTTTTTAGCAGTAAAAAACAATGGCATTTTTTGAATTTACGTGCAAAAAGTTTTTTTTCTGTTTTTTCATTATCGTATTTTTTTATAATTTTTTGGTTGAAAAGTTCAAAATTTTCGCAGGATCCATTTTCTTAAAATTAAATTTACTGGTTTTGTTAAAAATTTGTGGATTTTTTAAATCACAAAAATTTAAAATTTTTTTGGTTGCATTACATAAATTCATTTATTCTTGAAATTGTTTTTATTGTTCGAACGTTCGGAATTTAAAAACCACATTTTTTAACACAAAATTCCAGCCACCATTTTTTTGGGAAATACCTGTTTTTTGTTATTGTTTTCCATATTTTTTTAAGTATTCATCCATCCCTCTTTTTTAAGCATGGCACCACTGCTGCTTCTGTTTATGCCATGTGAGAAATGAGATGGGTGATGATGTTTTATGCATAAAATAGAGAATTCTTTCACCTTATTTTTTTCTTTTATGTCTTTCAAAATAATATTCATTGAAATGAATTAAAAAACTTTTTTTTACATCCGTCATTGTTTTTCTGTCTGTCTGTTGTTTTTTTTATTATCTTTAATGTCTCATCTCCCTCAAAAAAATATGTTTTTTCATGCATTTATTAATTTTCTTTTCTTTTTTTCGTTTGTAATTTTAAGAATTTTGAACTTTTACTCTTTCATAAAAAAAAAGATAAAAAGGGTAAACGTTTTTTCGTTTGTTACTCCTTTTTTTTTCTAACATTTTTTTCCAGGTAAAAAAGCTAAGACCAGTTTTTATTAAACTTTTGGCATTTTATTTTTTTTCTCGTAACTGATTTTTGTGTTATTTTTTAAGGAAAAAAGAGTTTTTTGAAATGCCATAAATTTATTGGGTTTTTCTGAATTAATGGATGTGAAAAATAAAGGTTAAATGTGTGAATAAATATTATGTAAAAATTAGGTAGACTTTGTATTGCTTTTATCCAGTTTTTGGTAGACAGATTTAATGAAAGGTTCCATGAAATGTATAAAAAATTGGATATCTAAAAAAAGTGATGTGGGTTAAAAGGACGTCGTTTTCTGCTCGTTGAAAAAGAACTTTTAATTTACATTTATGGATTTTGTATTGCAAAATGCAAAAACAAAAATGATTACGGTAGCATTTTTAGTTGTCATTTTCCATTTTTGTATGTGTTTGACTTCCTTGAGGATAAAAATTGTATTTGAACAAAATTTTAGCTCAAATTTCCGTTGAAAGATTATGATTCGAATTTTCTCCGAAAGTTCATGTTTTTGTACTTCTTTAAAATTTTCTTAAGCGAATATAGTCAATTTAATGAGTTTAAAAACTGTTTAAAAAATATTTAATTCAATTATTGGGTGATAAAAAAATTCATCAAAATTTCATTTTTAAAAGTTTCCAAAAATAATTTTTTTACAAAAAATGCAAAAGTCTGACTTATTTCTAAATTACATTCCAGCTTAACAAAAAAGCTTTTACTTTTTAAAAAAAGCTTAAGGATAAATTTCATTGAGCTCGACGGACTTCAAAAAGCAAAAATAAAATTACTCATTTATAGTTTTTTTCTTTCAAAAAAACTATCCTCAAATTTCGTCTCCTTTTTTGCTTTTACTCTTTCAGCATCGGAAGTTTTAAAGGAGATTTATTAAAGCTTTCTTTTAAAACGATAAATATTTTTTTGTTGTTGTTGGTCACTTTTTATTTTTTACTAATCTTTTGTTCTTTTATAATTTTTTGTGTCGTCAATGTTGATAAATTAGGTATTAATATTATTTAAGTCTCTTAATAAGAAAATCCCCTCATAAAAACATGTTTTACCTTTTTTTATATGGATTATCTTCTTTTCTTTTTTGAATTTTCCCTAAAAGAGGATTTATTATATCCAGTCACTTACTTAGTTAAGTGTACGGAAAAGATGAAAAGTGCCTTTTATTTTTTTGGCATTTTTCTTTTTTTTCAGAAATGCGCAAAAAAATTCTCATTTTTGCCTTTCATGTTTTTTTTACAATGGGTTAGTTAGTTAGTTACTTGCTCTCATTTATCAATTTTTTTTGCTTTTCAACCTTGGAACCTTTGAAGTAAAGAAAAAAAAGCTGACTCGTAACAGCGGTTTTTCTTTTTGTGTTTTGGAAGCTAGAAATTCAGCTCTGACGGAACAGAGAAGGAAGTTGGAGGCGCTCTTTTTGGGTAAAAAAAGAGAGGTTGCGCGCGTTCCACAAAGAAAAAAAATTGAATGAAAAATGTTCAATTTTGGAAGTCTCTCTTTTTTTGTTTTTTGGAAGGTTTTTTTTGGCTCATTTCTCTCGGTTTTTTGATGTCAGCTTTTATGTTTTTTAATGGAGTTATTTCTTCCGGTTTTTAATATATATGAGTCAATTTGAAATTGATAGGTTTTTGTTTTTTTGCCATTTTTTTCGGTAATAAAAAAATTATGGCAAAAATGCGTAGGTTTAATAATTTTTCAATACTCAAGTTTTTTGGCACTAATTTTAAGTTATCACGAAATGCCGTTAAACAGGATTTATTGTTCTCGTGAATCGCATTTTTTTTTAATTTTTTTGTGTCACCACGAAATTTTTACAGTATATCCAATTTTAGCCATCCGAATGTTATAAATTTTAAATATATTTTTTGAAATGCATCTTTTTCGACTTGATGATCATTTATCCCATCAATGTTTGCTAAATGAAACAGAATTAGCAGATAATTTTCGTGTAATTACTGTTGGATTTATTGGTTCATTTATTGCATCATTGAGTGTAATACAAAATGCAATAATTTTTTATATTTTTTCAACATCTCGAAAATTACGCCGACAAAATTATGCAAATCCTTTACTATTGGCAACTTTTGATACAATTGTATCAATTTGTTATATTTTATCGGCATCTGTTCAAGTGACAGGATTTCATTATGAAATGGAATCAATTATAAGAATTTGGGCAATGTATCTGCGAATTGCATATTGCTTGCATCATTTTGCACTTACAGTATCAAATTTTATTCTTGTTGTTGCTTCAGTTGAAAGATTTTTGGCTAATGGCGCGCATTATTATGAGGTTTGTTTTTTAATTGAGAGAAGCAAAAATGTCATTGTCAAAAATGGCACAAAAAATGCCAAAAATAAAATTTTTGATGTTGCAAAAAAAGAGCCAAAAATGCGAAAATTAAGATTTTGGAATTTTTTGCACTTTCAAACAAAGATTTTATAAAATGCCAAAGAAAATTTGACGGTAGTTGAAAGATTTTATTAATCCTTAAAATGCCATAATTGAAATTTCAATTTCGGCATTTTTGGCATCTTTTGAAACAATGATTTATAAAAATGCAAAAATGCCGTTTTTTAAAAATTCTCAAGATGCTAAAATTAAAAAAAACTTTTGGCATTTTTAAAATAAAAATTATATAAATTGCAAAACCTGCCGAAAAATAAATTTATTTCTGAAAACAAAAAAAAGTAAAAAATACTAAAATTACGATTTCGACATTTTTTGTTTTGACAGTTTTGAAACGAAAGATTTTTCTGATTAATTTTAACAAAATTTTTGGTTGGTGCCACTTTAATCCCAAAAATAATTTTCAGAAGCGCCTATTAGTTTTTATGGTAAAAAACAAGGTTATTGTAATTGCAATAATAATTATTCTTTCAATCCTTTTTAAAGGAACTTTATATTTTGAAACGTCATTGTTAATCCTTGAACATTGTCCATCAATTGAATCAATGATTCCAATTTGGATTAAAACAAATGATGAATGGCAAGCTATAAGATTTTGGACTAGAAAATTTTTTACTGTTATTGTACCATTTTTTGTTTTGGCTGCTTGTAACCTTCACATTGTATTACATTTAAAAAAGCGTAAAAGAAAATTTGATCAAATTGTAACACAATCACAGCGGATTGCAACTGCCGCAGCTGCAAATGGAGTTTTTCGAAGATCTGGAAGAATTAGCAAAAGGTATGGAAAAAATTTTTTCGTGCTGAGACAAAAATAATTGTTAAATTTGCAGAGGGTCATTTCGAAATAAATACAGCGAAAAAAAGGGTGTTCGAGTTGCAACCCGAACTTTGGCAATGGTTGTTGGCTGCTATTTAATTTCAAATACTGCAACATTTTTTATAAATATTTGGGAATATTTTGATCCATACTTTTTTCGATACCAACATTATTACAGTTATTTGGTTGCATCAGATTTAGCTGTACTTGTAAGTTTTTTTTTCATTACTATACTTTTTCCGTTCGAGACAAATAGGAATTTTAATTTCCTTAAAAGTTGTAATTTCCTGAGACAATCTATAAATCTTATAAGCTTAAGAATCAGTGTTTTCAGATTTGTTAAAAATTAAATTAATTCCAAAACAACAATTTTGACATCACTATTGATTATACTAAACTTCCTCAAATTTAATCCTTTAACTCTTTTTACAAAAAAACATTTTGTATTTTTTAATACGTTACAAAAGATTATCACTTCTTTTTTGGATGTTCTATAGTTTTTTACCTCATCGAAGATGGCAAAAAATGCCATTTTGAATTCCTTTTTCGTTACACATGTTTTTGACTTTAAAACTACAAAATACAATTTTTTAGCTAACAATTGTTGGTTGTGCCCTTCGATTACCAATTTATATGTTTAATGATCATCGAATTCGAAAAGCAATTTTCCGAGCAATCCTTCGACTTCGATATAAAAGATCAGAAAAATTTCGTGAATTCCCTCCAAATAATCTTGAAAAATGGTCAATTATAATTGTATCAAATAGTCTTCGAAGTAATTTTACTGGAATGCTTTCACAAGATTGGAAAGGAAAAAAGAGTTTTGATCAACTTGGTGCAATTGTACAAAATCGTCGAAAATTTTTAGTACAAATGACAATAAATTTAGCAAAAAAAGAGCAACAAGAAAAGCTTCCAAAACAACTTATTCATCATCGTGAAGAATCAACTGGAAATGATATAACATGTTTAACAGATATTCAAGAAGAAGAACATTCAGAATTGTTAAGTGAACATAGGTATGCAAAAAAAAACAAAAAATAATAGAAATTAAAGATGAAAAGTTTTTTTAGAGCACATCAACAACACGATTATGAAGCAATTCAAAAAGGTAATAAATGGAATACGTGGAAAGCTAATATTTAATTTTCTGTCTCAAAAATAAATGAAATAAATAACGAAGTAAATATTTTTTTATACTGGTTATTTTTTTAATAATAATAAATATATACATAAATTTTTAAATTTTGGTTAAAAATTATACATAAAGTTTATTCAAAAAATACATCTACATTAAAAAGGAAAATCATCAGAAAAAAAAATTTACTGCTTTCCTCTGTGCTAAATTTGATTAAAAACCACGAAAAAAAGGTGAAAGAAAAAAAGCGGCCATTCACTGTTTGCAAAAAATGGAATAAATCAATGTAACGAAACTGCATTTTCGGAGCTTCAATTTATTTTTTTTGTTTTAATTTTCGCCTAATTTAAGCACGTCCATTTTTTTAAGAAACCAAGAAAAGCAATTTCTAAAAAACACTGTTTTCTTCCAAGCTGAAAAGTTCTGGAATTTTTTTTATCTTTTTTTTTTTTGGGGGGGGGGACGTAATTACGGCCCCCAATTAAGGTATGTTTGGCACTTAAACTTAAAAACTTTTGTTATGCAAATTATTATATCTCTCAAACATATGTGTGCCTATTTTTTAATAACAAATATTTCTCAAACAACTTTTATCATTTTTAAATTTTTTTGTAAATTTCATTGATGCGTTTTTTCTTCAAACGAATTACACATCACGCTTTTTTTGTTTGTCTTCGTTTGCTAAATTATCGTTTAAAAAACTACCCAACATTTTTTTTATCCCAAATAAAAAATCGCCAAATTCTTTCTGTCCATCTTAAAATCCCGCAGAATTTTAAACATTCAACTTTTGTCTTTCTTTCTTGAAGCGAATTCATTTATCAGGCGCTACATTACCATCTCTCTCTTTTACTTTTTTTTAAAAAACATTTTTTTCATTCATTTTTTGTGTTTGTTTTTTTCGTTTCAATTTTTTTTCGAGTTTTTTTCGTTCGTTAATTTTTTACTTTTTTTTACTGTTTGTTATTTTAGAATCTAATTTAATGCATGGAAAAGATGGATGTTAAATGGTTGCTTGGTGAAGCATCCAAGGATCCAGTAATTTTTGTTGCAGATAACTCAGAAGATCGATTGGTTCATTTTCAACGAATTGTAAGTTTATATTTTTGCTATTGCTAGGAGGGCATGGATATCGGAATAAACTTTTTTGTGCTTCTGACATCCGTGCTATGCCAGATTAAGATGTCACTTTTCTTCTCCATGATGAAATCTGTTACACATAAATTTTAATCATACCTTTTTAGGGAATCAATGCTCGTCTTCTTCTTTCCAGTTTTGAAGCTGATAAGCTTTATGACAGTGGTCTTCCGCCAATATCGGTCGCCAAAAGATCTGCCGAAACAAAAGCTCATGATGTTGCAGAACAATTGAATCGTAAAAAGGTTGGTAAAACTTTTCTTGATATATGTTCGAAGAGATAATATATATATTTTTGCATCTTACTTTACTAATCTATTATCTTTTTAGGAAACTTATGATATGATTATTGGTTTTCATACTGTTGTTGCTATGGATAACAAGATTATTCCAAAACCTTTGGATCGTGATGAAGCATTGAAAATCTTGAAACAATTAAATAATCGATGGCATTCAATTATCACTGGAGTTTCATGTCTTTCTTCATCACAAACAGTTGAAACTTTTGCTGTTGAAACAAAAATAAAATATGGTAATATTCCTGATGAATTACTTGAAGGATATGTTGAAAGTGATGAATGGACGAATCAAAATGCCGCATATGATATTTATAGAAAGGCTTCAGCATTTATTGAATCAACTAATGGTTGCTTTTACAATATTCTTGGTATTCCGATCTTTGAAGTCGCAAAAAGAATTCGACATTTAATGCTTGATGGTGGAAAGTTAGTTCTTACTATTCTTCATTTTATGCTTTGGTTTTATTTTTTAACATTTAGGAGTGAACCTTCTCTTGCCTCAGAATCTGCTTTGATTCAACAAAATGTTGAAGGAGCAATATCGAATGAAAATATTAATGTAGCATCATTTGATCATCCATCAACTGAAACATGCAATGATGATAACACTACACCAACAACATCTCGATCATCTCTTCGTCGTTTTACAACACCTTTGCCATTTCAACGTCAAACTCATCATAAACAAAATCAAGCAGCTTCTGTTAAAGAATCTCCAGCATCTCCAGCCATTATAAAAGATGAATATTCTTCAACATTTTATCGTACAATTAGTAAGATTTTTTTTTCTTTTTTAATATCTTTTTTACTTTTATTTAGAACGTCCTGGTTTATCTGATTTGCGTCGAGCTGGAATTGAAGTATCACAGAAACAAATTGAAAATAAACCTTCTCTTGCCTCAGAATCTGCTTTGATTCAACAAAATGTTGAAGGAGCAATATCGAATGAAAATATTTATGGTGCATCATTTGATCCTCCATCAACTGAAACAATCAATGATAATATAACTACACCAAAATCATCTCAATCATCTCTTCAACGACGATTTTATGAAAATAATAATTCTTTCGCAGCAATACCAACATCATCTCGATCATCTCTTCGTCGTTTTACTACACCTTTGCCATCTCAACAGCAAACTCATCGTAAACAAAATCAAGCAGCTCCTGTTAAAGAATCTTCAGCATCTCCAGCCATTAAAAAAGATGAATATTCTTCAACATTTTATCGTGCAACTGGTAAGGTTTTTTTTCTTTTTTGATATCTTTTTTATTTTTCACTTTTATTTAGGACGTCCTGGTTCATCTGATTTGCGTCGAGCTGGAATTGAACCACCAAAGAAACAAAATGATCCCGTTCATTCATATAAATACAGTCCTCAAGATGATTGGGGATAACTTCTTCTTTTTTGGTATTTTCTGTCTGCTTGTTCAGTACTTATTTAACTCTTTTTTTGTAATTGTTTTTTAATCCGTTTATTTGATGAAATAAAGAAGATGAAGAAAAAAGATATGGTAGAAAATTTTTAGAGCCTATAAAAAAGTTTTACCGGAAATTTAATTTCTTTTTATATTTCTATTTTTGTAACAGATTTGTTGGTTAACATTTGCTTTGTAATTTACATTTATATTAATTTTTTCTTCTTTTTCATGTTAGAAGCTTATTAATTCTTTTAGAAAAAAGAAAGAACATCTGTCTTCAAAAAAAGTAGTAACACAAAAAATTTGGCAGTGATTGATTAGAGGCAAGCAAGGAGCACAGAAGGAAGCATCTTCATTTCCCCCTTGTGGGTGATTATTTGAGAGTATTATTGGAAGCTTAAAAAAAGAAACAAGAAAAAACAAAGTAACATTGGGAAAAAAAGCAAAACTTTTTTAACTGCTTTTTTTCTGAAATGAAGCTTCATTTTTTCTTTGCGTTTACCAATTTCCTTTTTGCTTTCTTTTTTTTTCATACTTAACAACTCTCAAAAAAGAAAGAAAGAAAAAGCAGCGAATAAAAGAAGCTGCTGCTCAAAATCTTAACACGCCCTTAGGCATGATTAATGTCAAAATTAATCATTAGAAAAGGTTTTTTTTCGAATGAACCTGGCTTCTTCTTTTTTTGCTGCTGCTGTTTTTTTAATAATTTTGACAACTTCTTTTGAAGCTTAGATTCCATTCCACAAAAGAAAGAAAAGCAGAATAAATTGGCCTCCTGAATTTATTTTCTTACATGCAACAACAACCAACCTATTTTGATATGCCAAAATAAAAAAAGAAGTCAAAAAGAAAAAGAAAGGCATCGAAAAAAAGGGAGAACGAACATCTTGGTTTTTTCCATCATCGGCCCCAAAAAAAGCATCCACGGCGAAAGAAAAAAAACAACGAAAAATTTTTTGTTGAAAAAAAAACTTGCAGTATCTTTTAACTCAGAAAAGAAAAAAAAGTTGCTTCTGGGGCGGAGCAGTTTTTTCTTTCAACAAAGACGCAGAAGGGGGGGACTCTCGGGCTCAGTAACAAATAAGATAAAATTGAAAGGGAAAGGCGAGGAACGCCACCAACCATATAATATTCTCCATCGCCATCAACGAAAACGACGATAAACAAAAATTATATTTTTTTGTTGTTTGCATGTTTTATTAAAAAAAATTTTCTTATTATTTTAAATCAAAGTGGATTAATTGTTAAACATGGATTATTATGATGATATTATGGATCATGTTGAAGGATGTGCAAAATTAAATAAACTGCTTCGAATGGTTGGAGATTGGACTTTAAGGCTTGATGTTCAGGTAATGACAAATTTTAAGGATACGGTAGTTGTTAGTTTTGTTCTGCCAATTTCGGTATTATTTTTGTGGTAAAATAAAATGATAGTAAATAAAATTTGATTTTTTAACAAATTTTTGTTACTATCATTTTTTATGTGTTACAGTAATACAAAAAATGTAGTTCACAATTTTTTTAAATCCCATTCAATTTTTTATAGATTATTTATTCATTTATATATGGTTTAATATTTGTTGTTGGAATATGTGGTAATGGGCTATTAATTGGTACAATGGTTATTCGAAAGCGGATTACTGTTGCAAATGTTTTTCTTATTAATCTGGCAATATCTGATTTAGTAATTTTTTTTAAAACTATCAAAAAAAATTATGCCATGTTTTTTAGCTTTTATGTATTACTGCACTTCCAATTACCCCCGTACTTGCATTTGTTAAAACGTGGCAATTTGGTTCTGCAATGTGTAAACTTGTTCCATTGTGTCAAGGAATTTCTGGTAGGATTTTATTTTTTGTAATAAAATAGAAAAAAGATATTTTTGATAAAATGGCATTTTTCGGATATGAAAAACAATAGGATCTGACAAGATCAAAAGCATTTGCAACAAAAAAAATTTCGATATACTTTTGTTAAAATATTTTCCATCTGAGATACAAAAAACATGACATTAATAAAAATCAATTTTCGATTGCAAACTTTTTTTCTTGAGAAGCTATTTTCATCTTATTTCTTTTTGGGGCATATATTTTTCAAATTGAAGCAATCTTCTTTTTTCGGCATCACAGGTTCTTCATTTTCTTTTTCTTTTCCTTCCCAGCTTTTTTGCCTGTTTTTTCATCGTAGACGAGTGTTTTACAAACAAATTAGGTTTTCTTTTTCTTTTCGGGCATTGCATCTTTATTCGTTTTTCCATTTGACTGCAATATTATTTTTTTTTATAAAAAAATCCATTTTTAAAAGCATCCCTTAAAAAAGAAAGGAAGGTAAAATTCATTCAAAAAAAGCGAAACAAAAAATTGGGTACAAAAAACAAAAGCTAATAACAGAATTGATTGTTGTCTCGACAATAAAAAAAAAGTGAATAACAGGAAATCGGTTTAAGAGACAGGAAATTAAGTTACGATAACATAGGGAACAATGAATAACAACAAAAATTGAGCCAATATAAAAAACATTTTTATGAATATTTTTGTTACTACCAATGATAGTAACAGTTTTTAATAAATTTTAAAGAATGTTACTATCAATGATAGTAATCTAAAAATTACAAATTTCATACATTTCAATTACTATCAATTTTCATCTATATTCTAAATTTCCCTCTTTTAGTTTTAATTTCAAGTTATTGTTTATGCTTGATTGCAGTTGATCGATATCGAAGTATTGTCACACCACAAAAAGTTCCATGGACCCTTCGAGAAGCTCAACTATTTATGATAATTTGTTGGATTGGCGCAATTGCAATTTCTTCACCACTTTTTATTACTCAAAGACTTCGACAAATTGCTATTGGAAATTTGACCATTTGTGGTGAAGTAAGATTAATTTTTTTTGCACTTTTAAAAAAAATATTACTCCTCCACTTTGAAACAAAAAACGAACTCTTTTTTTTCAAAGGAAATGACGTATATTCTTTTTTTTTGTAGGAGGTTAAGATTTTTTTCTAAAAATAAATTTTACGATTCTTTTTTTAACTTTTTAAAAACTATTTTTATCATTCAAGAAAAAAAGAAGTTTAAAAAGTTATTATTGGAAAAAACGGAAATTGGATCTTAAAAAATTGAGATGAGTTAAATTTTCTAAAATAAAGCGTTTTTTCATGCTTTAAAAAGTTGTTACAAAAGTTTTCACTGGGAATTAATGATTTTTAAAAATTTTTAATATTGCAAAAAATTAAACGAACAAAAAAACAACATGTAATCAAAAAATTTAATCACAGGTTATTGGCTGAAAACTAAAATTATCACCAAAATAAATTATACCTACAAAAGTTAAAAGACCAAAAAACAAATAAATTTCAAAAACTAAAGCGAAAAATTAAGTTCAAAATGTTTATTTTTTGTTAACAAAATTTAGGCTGGGAAATATTTAACCGAATCAAATTCTAATCATTTTAGAATTGATTAAAGCCTCCGTTTTTTTGTTGCTTTTTTGTTATATTTTTAAATGCTTAAAATTAGCTCTTAAAACTTAAATATTAAAAAACTGTTTTGCAAAAATAATTTTAAAACTTTAAATTAAAAATTTTGATTTTCAAATTTTAAAGAATGTTTGTATTTTGTTGAAATCAAAAAAAAATTTCCAGAAAAAAATTGATTTTTTTATGTAAAAGAAATTTCTGAAATTTTCTTTCACAAAAAAAACAAGTTTTTTCTAGAAATTTTTTTTTAAAAAGTTTAATATTAATCACTTATAAAAGTTTGTTTTTAGTTTTGTGGCGAATATGCATGGGCGGATACGCAAGTTAAAATGGGTTATGGAATTAGCTTATTTGTTGTACAATACTGTATTCCAGCAGTAATAATGGCATTTTGTTATTGGAAAATTTTGCAAAAAGTTCGACAAGATTGGATTATAAATACTGGTTCGGCATTAACGGAAGCCCAACAGGCACAAACATCAGATCGAAAGCGTCGAGTTATGTATATGCTAATTTTAATGGTTGCAATGTTTATGGGTTCATGGATGCCATTGACAATTGTAAATATTCTTCGAGATATTCGCCCAAAATATCTTGAAACACAAATGTATTTTAAGCTGTTAAATGTTCATGCAATTGCAATGACTTCAATTGTCTCAAATCCAATGCTATATTTTTGGATGAGTAAACGGCATCGCCGAGCTTTAAAAGATGATATGTTTTGGTTAACAAATGTTCGAAGGCAACATCAAATGGGATTATTAGATAAATTTACTCCAAATCCATCAATGGGAATTTTATATCGAAAAAGTTTAGAACGGCATTTATTACAAAGAAATTTAACGCCATTCAGGTTTGGCACTTTTTAAATTTTTTCAAATGCCAACAATGCTAAATAGATACAAATTTAGCTGTGTTGCAAGCAAGGTGCAAACATTCAAATTATTCTAAATTTCGAAACATTGCACTTATCATGGAACAAAATATTTTTTTATTTATTTAAAAAAAATGTTTTTATCCATAAAAATGTGGATAAATGAGTTCATTAATCCTCCATAAAAGTTGATAGCTTTTCCATTACTTCCTATTTTGGCACTTTTTTACTTCCAAAAAAAGCAAAGCAAAAAATCCATTGTAAAAAAACCAAAGCTAATCACTCCCAATGGAGTTGTTAAATATGCACTAACAAAAAATGCCACTTTTAAAAAATAAGGCAAAAAATATGATTCAAAAAAGTTGCAAAATTTTCTGTTTTTAAAACTATAAAATTTTTAATACACTTAAAAGTGAATTGCTTGCAAAAATTTTGGACTATTAAAATTACGTTAAAGATTTTCCTTTTTTATGTTTTTTTTTAAAACTGAAAATCAGGGTATTTTTCTATTATTCTTTTGCCTGATTGTAAGAAAAATACCATTTTGAAAAAAACGTTAAAAATGAAAAATGTATCAAAACTGTTTGTTCAAGCGCTCCTTTTTATGACTTGTAAAATTTGTTATATTGGTTTTATTAGATTTTCAAACAAATTTCAGACGAGGAACTCTCGCAGATCCATCATGTGTTTCACGGGAAAGATTACAAGAAATGCATGCAAATTGTTTTTTGCTTGTTCCATTAATGCCATTATGCACATCAAATAATAATAATAATGCAAATAATACAGGCGGAAATTCAACAAACGGCGGATTTAAAGAATCTTCAAATCATTTATTTCCACCTCGAAGGCGTTAAATCTATTAAAATTTACATAATTATAGAAATTCAAAACATATCCTTTTTTAAAATTCTTTTTAAAAATTTTATTTTTAAAACAATCAATAAATTTTATTTAATCATTTCAATGGCATTTTACGAAAAATTATTACATCGAGTTCGAACAAGGGCATTCGTGCCAAATGTATAATGTCCTTCTTCTTCAATCATATCTCGAACGGTATCAATTTTATCAAAATTTTCTTTGCCACCTCTAACCAGAACAATTAAATTATTGCATCGAGGAAATGAATCAATTTGTCGAAGAACGATTATATCTTTTTCAATAAAAGTTGGACAAATATGAACTTTTAACTTTGGGGTTAAATGCCATAAAATACTTCCATCAAATTGTCGATCCCATTTATTTATTATTGATTTTGGTTTTAATCCTGGGTCAATTGTATATGCAAATTCAAATTTTGTTGCTTCTGCCTGAGATAAAACTAAAAAAGGGGGTTTATGCAAAAGTTTAAAATTTTTTCCTCAAAAAAATCATAAAAATGTGATTTTTAAAAAATTTTTATTCGTCAAATTATTTGACTCAAATAAAAAGCAAAGAAAAAAGTTTTTTTTCCGACATCGGGCAAAGCGTTTTTTAACGCCATGTAAGAAAAAAAATTTCGTTATTTTTCGCTAGAAATGAACATTAAAAAAGGTTACGAAAATAAACGAAAAGTTTATTTCTTAGATGGAGTTGAAAAACACTTTGCCAGATATCAGGGATTGAAAATGAGGCCGGCCCGGCATATTTTTCAAATTTTGTTTTTTGGTAGTTTTTATGTTTGTGGTGTGCGCAGTACGCACTTTTTCTTTTCTCATCACTATGAATCATTGTTATATTAATTCATATTGATGAGAAAAGATGCAAAAAACTATTTTTTTGCAAGCTGCAGGTTTCGAAAAATATTCTAAAAAACTTTTAAAAAAACTTGAAATATTTTAGGGCCGGCCGTCAATTTTAAGGCCCCGGGCCGGGCCGGCCGAATTTTTCGGCCCAATTTTCAATCCCTGGGCGTAGGTCTTTGCACAAACGCATTTTCAAAAGATTTAATTTTTTTTTCCTTTTGCAATAAACTTTCGTGTCGAGAATTTTTTTCTATGAAATAACGATGCTATAGATGTTGTGTTGAGTATACAAAAATGGCATAAGCACAACAATTAAGCTTAAAATATATGCTTTCTTTTTTGCTGAATATAAAAAACATCATAGTAAACTATGTGGTAGTCTTCAGATCCTTCAAAAGTTATCGGAATGCTCGTAAAATCCCATTTATTGGAAAAGATGAAAAATTCATCATTCACTATTTTAGCTCATACATAAAAGGGCATCCGAGTGCATCTTAGATATCTTTACAGGATATTTGTAGCATAAATATTAACAATATGACAAAAAGACAAGTTGCCTGAGCATGCCTAACTATGTTTTTTCGGGCAAAATCTAACAAAGTTTTCCTCAAGCAGTTATTGTAT
Source organism: Panagrolaimus sp. PS1159 (assembly GCA_963922195.1). Classification (NCBI taxonomy): domain Eukaryota; kingdom Metazoa; phylum Nematoda; class Chromadorea; order Rhabditida; family Panagrolaimidae; genus Panagrolaimus; species Panagrolaimus sp. PS1159. The sequence goes on from CAWUHW010000039.1 coordinate 50,032, forward strand.
TGAATATTCCCAGCCTAGAAACCATTAAAATAAAACAGTTGTTATTCCCAAACATCAATAAGGGCTTATGCCTAGCACAAATACAGATTCTTTAAGTGTAATTACTACCCGTCCAGAGTTGTCTGAACAAAGTTATTGACAATAGTATATACTACAACATCATGTATTTTAATATATTTGCTTTTTAATTACATTTTTTATTGTTAAAATATGTATTCATAAGAATATTTATAATTAGATTATGTTCCTTTAATTGGAGTTTAATGATTGAATATTCATTTGCTATAGAGTAGCAACAAAATTGCGTTCTTACTCTATCTACTACTCCTCCCCATCTTATTACTACAGCCTATGTGAATGACATAATCCATCAAAAGATTCAATATACACTATTAAATTACGAGCGGCGCACTTATTGAGGTGACTTATGGAATGGAGCACTTTTTCGTCATTCTGAATCCGTCTTCTCGATTTTTACTTGCACTAACGTCAGTTTTTTTTTTGTTTTTTTCTATCTAAGGTTGTTAATTATTAAAAATGCATCAATTTGAGCTCGAGGTCATCATTACTAGTGAGATATAAGCAAAAATTTTCCAAAAAAACGAAAAAAACTGCAAAGACCTATATCGGCGTATAAAAAAAACATTTCGGTTTGACGTAAATTTTGATTTGGTAATCCAAAACAATCGGCACAAAAATGTGTTTTTTTGTAAAAAAAAATTTATGCTGAAATCGACTCCAGCAGCTCCGTAATTTATAAAAAGTTGACCTGCACAACATCGATTTCAACACAAAAAATTCAAATTTTTTTACTTACCAATTAATTGAGGGCATATAACTCCTGGGGGATCCGCGAACCATTCAAAGAGACTTCTTTGATCGGGTAAAGGCTGATTTGCAGCAAGTTTATCAATTTGTGAATTTAAATCCGAGATAACTGTTATCAAAAAATTATGTGACCAAAGCACAACATGCCATGCACCAACTAATGCATCCGAGGAATTCATTTTACATTCTTTACATTCTGGAATTTGTGCATTTGTTTCTGCAGGCTAAAAATGGAAAAAATGTTTCAGGTCAAAAAATATTGTAATTATTTACATCATCCATTTGAAAGCTTATCCCTGACCCTGTAGGATTTTGAACAATTTTTGGTATTCGAATTTGAACCAAAATCTAAAATATAACATTTAATTACAAAATTTATTCGTTTTTTGAGGAGATTACTCTTTCCATAAAATCTTTTGCACTTTCAATGGCACTTTTTGCCATTGCATCAAATGCACCAATTTCGGCATTACAAAAGTAACAAAAAATTATACAAATAAGAATCAGAGTTTTTAAAAACATTGAACATTATTTGACAAAAAAAATAACGGAAAAATTTTTCAGAGTCTAATTTAAAATACTGAAAAAAAAAAACAAGTTTTACCTTCAAAATCGGATAAATGAAAATCCATCAAAAAAAGAAGAATACAATTGCGTAACTTGATTTTATTCAGTAACAAAAAAAGAAGTGAATATATTCGACCATTGATTATTTACTCCATTTTTTATTCAATAAAACGTACAAAAGTAAAGCAGAATTTTTCATTTTATCATGAAAGTGAATGTATGATTTTTTATAAATATATTATTAGAAGATTTTTTGAAAAATATAATAGTTTATTTTTAAGAGAAAAGTAAAAAATTAACAAGAAATAAAATAACATTCTTGAAACACTCTGTACATTTATGTTGAACATAAATGAATATAATATATAATGTGAAGATTACATTGCAGTCAATAATAAATATATAACGAACTATCTGTCCTAATATCGAAGTGCCTATTTCCATCTAAAAAATAAAGTTACAAAAATATGCGTAACATTTTATTAAAGTACAGTAACTAAATAGCAGCAAAAAAGTCATTTTTTAGTCACGTGGACTTGAAAATGTTTGTTTTGCAAATTAAATCTTTTAAAACGAATTTGAATATTTAAAAAAAAAGGCGCCCAATCACAAATCCGTGGAAAAAAACAGAAGTTTAAAAATGGCATAATTAGGAAACGTCTACAGTAAAAAAAAAAAGGTAAAAATGTTTACCATTCAGATTTTTGAAAGTATTCCGCTGAGGTCACCTTTGAATATTTACTCATTGAGAGTTTTACATTTTCTTTTATTAAATTTGTTTACAAATTATACCCCGAAATGTAAATTGAATAAAACACATTTTTAAAGTTTCCTGAATTCAAAAAATTCAAATAGAGGTTAATTGAGAAATTCTATGTAACGCATTTTTCTGACTTTTTAAATTTCTTTCTTTGTTCAGACTTCTTTGCCATAATAATTTGTTACTGTAACTTTGATATTTAATGTCAAAAAAATGCCGTCTTTTCTGGCATACGTGGCAAATAAAAGATTAATGGAATAAAATGAGAAATATTTAATGAATGAAAACTGAAAATTGAAATTTTATATAAAAGCCATCAAAAAATTTACGGAATATTTGTTAAAAACGAAAAAAGATGCCGTTGTCACCAGTTATTATACAAATAGAATCTTGGGTAACTTTAATCCTTCAATTAAATGTATCAATATGTTTTGGGATAATTTTGTATTGGAAGTGCTCAAATAAAAAGAAAAAATCATATTCGTTGGATTTTACCTCTGCTCTGGCATTTTATATTTGTTCACAAGTTGCATATTCAATTTTATGCCTGCCACATATTATATTTTTGATTACATTTTGGAGAGAGGATGTTACAATTTATAATTCGTATTGGATGGCATTTACGGGATGTCTTCATATTTTGGCAATGCAGGGAAATACTGTTGCAGTTTTCTTTTTGGGAATTGAAAGATGTTTGTATGTTATGTTTCCATTTCAAGGTAAACACAAATAATATTAATGTTTCATCTTGGCATTTCTGAAAGCTGTTCAGTGGAATTTAATATAGTTGTTTTAAAAAATATGCAAGCTTCTCTCAAAGATTACTACTCCCATTCACTGCTGGGCCGGGTCTTTTTTTACAGCTCCGGAACCGAAGCAACTAAAGCCTCGCTCCAGGGGGTCCGGCTCGAAATGTCCAACAAATTTTTTATTCACATTTCACGAAACATTTTTCTTTCCATTGTTTTAATTTAAATCATTTTTAGCCAAAAATTACTCGAAGCATTTACCATGGATAACATCAATAACAATATTGATTATTATATCATTTATTGCCATTACTGAATTGACTCAAGTAATCTCTCAATCTTCAACGACAACAAATTGTGCAAATTTCGGATGTATGTTATCTCCAACAAACGCACAGATTTATACTTTATCTCGTATAACGCTTTCTGCATTAAACATGTTTGTTGGCATTATTTTAATTTGTCTTGTTAAAACTAAAATTGTTTCTAAAAAAGCTGTTTTGAAAGTATGTTTTCGAAATTGAAAAAAACATTAATTTAAAAAATTTAAATGTTTTTTAGACAACTCGTTTAGTGCTACTAACAATATTTTTGGATTTTTTGATTGTTTTAATTCCGCATGCTACATCCTTTTTACTTTTAACGGTATGTTGTAGATTTTCAGCCTTTATTAAAGTATCAGATTCGGGATCAGTGTTGAGCATGGCCTTTTTCTTCGGCTCCAGAGTCACTAAAGAGCCTGCTCCGAGAAGCAGCATTTTTTCTTTGATCTTTTAATATGAATGACTCGGTTCAAGAGCAAGAGTTACAGCAACACTGTTTACGATACTGTAAGAATTGAAAATTTCAGGCATGGAATTTTAGTGTAACAAAAACAATCGGGTCTTATAGTTTAATTGTTTCAACCCTTAATTCATCATTTTGTGGATTTATTTATGTTAAAATAATGAGTAATTTTCTTTTATTTCCGAATTTGCAATGTTGTTGTATTTTATAGGAAAAACTTTAATTTCTTCAAGCAGTGTTGGAAGCCCAAGTAATATGCATACAAGTACATGGGTTATTTAAGGTACAAACGTCTTGAAAATTTATGGATTTATTTTGTTTGTTTATCATTAGACAAAAAAGATTTTGATAAAAATCATTATTTTATTGCTGCGACAAACACGAACGAATTCAAACCAACCATCAATATACTGAATCTTATCCTTTGCAAAAAAAGTCATCAAATGACACACCTCTATTCTCTTATAAAGCATTTTCTCTCCCCTTTTTTTTATCATTCATTCTTTCTTAATTGTATTTATCCTCGTTTTTCCTCGTATAAAGTATTTTTGTATACAACAACTACAACCTTAGACCTCGTGCTTCTAGAATATATTTATATATTACCGTAAGAAATTTTCTTTGATAAAAAATGCCAAAATTAAAAAAAAATAAAAATGTTAAGGAAGTTTGCAAAATAAACTTCTTGCATCGAAAATGTTTTTTCAAAGAAACCGTCAACGTTAACAAATGTTTCCTACAGTATACTAATTTTATTTACCGTAATAAAATATTAGTTCATAGTTAACTTTGATGTATCAATAATAATTTCATCTGCAAAAAAGACAGTTTATTCGAAAAAAATCAACAAATTAAACAAAAACGGATATCTTTAATCAGAATGAAAATCCATATCATCAAAATTGAAATCTTCTTCTGCTTCATCTTCAAATGGAACCAATTTATTAATTTGTGGAGTTAAAGAAGTTGAAGGCTGTTGTGATTGTTGTTGTTGAGATTGTGGGGATGATGGAACAGATTGTATAGCATTTTCTTCATCATCTACATCTCTTTCAATAATTCCATTTAAATAATTCATAAATGCAATATCAGATTTTGCCCAAGATTTAATAATAATTGATGAAAAAATGTTATCTTCGGTTGCTGCCTCTTGAATAACAATTTCATCATCTTTTAATGGTGGATCATCAAGTGGACGTCCAATTTCTGCAAATGGATCAAAGTTTGCAAGTGTTTCAGAAATATCCATATTTTTCACAGATGAAAGATTTTCAAAAGTTGGAAGAATTTTATAGCATTTTATTTTTGTATTTAAATCTTGTGTAATTATTTCATCAGCAAATTTTGAAGTTTGACTTTGACGAAAATATTCAGAATCTTCAGAAGTTGAAAAATATTTTTCAATTGCCCGAAATGTTTGTGTACGAAATTTTTTTTGATTGATTGGTTTATCGATAGATGGATCAATAATAAAATTATTATACCAAATATCTCCAGAATCCATTTGTTGAAAAATTATTGCTCGAGTATCACCAATACTGTGAGCCTAAAGAAATGTATTTGTTTAACAATAAAACATAAAATACACTTACAGTCGCCAAAGATTGAAAACAAATTGAACGAGAATATTTTGGTAATTGTTTGAAAGAAAAATTTTTTGGATATGTTCCAGGTTTTGCAAGACAGTAATTTTCAATAATTGATGGCATTTGTAAAGCTTTTATTGGACCAACTGATGACCAAATAGAATTTTGTGTATTTAAATATACCGGCCAATACGATGTTTGTGGAGAATGAGTTTGATTTTGTGAAAAAAAATTATAAATTGCACCTTTTCGAATTCCATCATTCATTGGTGGAGCCTTAAAAAATATTTAAAATGAAACACTTAAAGAATGCTTAAAAAAATCTTACTGCAAAACAATAATCTCCACCATTAATATTTGAATGAGACATAGAAATAATTGATTGTCCGGGCATTCGATGATCAAGTAAAATATGGTGTCTATTTGATGATGCAATTGTTGCAAATGGTCGTTGTGGAAGTGTTGAAAGGTGAAAAATTTCTTCTTTTTTGTTTTGATGCACTTCTGTCATTGTTTCCATGAATTCACTTGTTGCAGAATTAAAAAAGGCTGGATCTTCAAGTTTATATAAAATATCATTTGAAGAAGAATCACGACTTTCTCGAAGATCAATAAATTGAATTTTTTCTCCATCTGTTCCAATAATAACTTTTGGACAATCTGTTGCAGCAGCAGCCTAAAAATTATATAAAAATATTTAAAACCTACAGTATACAAAAATCTTACTTGAATCAATAAATTAACTTTTTTTCTTGTAAAATTTCTTTCAATACTTCCATGCCAAAGACGTTGAAATGAATCAATTAGTACAAGATTTTCATCCAAAAATGGGACTTGAAAAAAATCACAAACTGGAAAACCATAACATTTATTTACCTAAAAATTACACAAAATTCACTTTATCTTAAAAATAGAAAAAATTTTACTGTCGAATCTTCCATATTACAAAAAAGTAGAGAATCTTTTGTCCGAACAAAAATCTTTCTTTTAACATTTTCAGCTTGATATGTTCGAACTTCATAAGCTTCAGAAGGAAGTTCAAGAATATGTGATTCTTCAGAATGTGATAATTTAAAAATTTTATTCTTATCACATAATGGATTTACAAACGAGAATTGAGATTCTATAAGCGTTTTTCGATCAGAAGATTCATTAACACCAAAAATTCTAACTCCAGGAGGTTCAGAAGTATCCTAAAAACAAATACAAAGTAATCACGAAAAAGTTAATAAAAAAGTGTGGTTCGGCTGCCAAACTTTAGCACTTTCAAAACAAAAATTTTAAAACATGAAAAATGTGAAAAGTAAAGAAGTGCCATTTTTTAATATTAGTCTAATGATTAAACAAAATCCATTGCTATTATTCTTTTGCCTAATTTTCAGGTTCATGCCATTTCGAAAAAAAGTGTTAAACTGGAAAATGTATTAAAAATGCCGTTCCTTTTAAAAAGTGCCAAAAAGCGAAATTTCGATTTTAGCGTTTTTTATAATTATTAGACTAACATCAAAAAAGTTTACTTTTGGCATTTTTCAATTGTTAACCTTTATAAAAGTGCCAAAACACAAAATTGCAAAAATCAAAATTTTAATAAAACAAAAAAAGACTTACATCAATTAATTCAGAATATAATAAATTTCTTCGAAATATTTTTCTTTTTGGAGTTGAAAATAACCATGCTCCTGGTGGCTTTGAATAAACACCCTTTGAAGATGCAGCTGCCAAATGTGTTAACGGAATTGAAAATCCTGCAGAAATTGGTGAAAGTCCAGGTCTCTGCCAAAATGCGGCTAAATTATGTTGAACAATTGGCTCAGAAATTTTTTCACTTTTTCCATATGCATCAATAAATAAAATATCACCATATCCAGCACATGAAAATTCAGGAATAATTGGAGTTGTTGAAAATGAACCCAAATACGCCATTCATTTGATAGTTAACAATCCTATAAAAATAATTTTTCTGTATTTTTCAAAAAAAAATGTATGCGGATTACAATAATCCTTTTTTTGAATAAATAATTTTCTATTTTTAGCGCAATTTTTTTATTTCATTTTTTTGCAATAGGTTTTTTTATTGATCTCCCAAACAATTTTGTCCAAAAATCGCAGTGTCTCACTTTTTTTTGTCCCATGTGTTTTAAATATTTTTCAATCATAAATTTGCTGCTTTTGTCACAAAAAAAATTATGTGTAAAAAATCTATTATTTTTGTCTTCAGACTTTTTTACAGTTTTTTATTCTTTTTTTTCCTCGAGGAAAAAAGTAATGATAACGAATCAAAAAAAAGTGCGACCCTGAAAGCGTTAAACAAAAAAAAAGCGCGCCAGACTCTCGTGATCGATGATGATAAACCACGTGCTACTATTATTGCCACCGCCTGCAACTTTTTTTTTCTTTCAGTAGTAAAAAAAATGTTTTTTTCCTAAAAATTTTAAATGGCGAGAAAAGGGCGAAAATAGTGCAGCAAAAAAAAAAACATATTTAGGGAAAAAAACAAAGGGAAGAAGAGAGGATAGCAGCAGCAGCCAACAGCAAAAAAAACACGACGACACTTTTTTTGCTATTTGTTTTTTTTTGCTAGAAAAAAAAAAGACGACGATGAAAGTGAGAGTAGCCAGTCAGTTGAGTTGAGTCAGGCATGCAAAAAAATAAAAATAACAACAACATCGCCAACAGGGCAATCTACTACTGGCTGCTGCTGTCCTAACAAGGGCAATGAGGAAAAAAATATATTTATCCATGATATATTTTCGATAATGCCCTTTAGGTGATTAATCTTTGATCAGCCTATCCATATTTTTTTGCAGCAAAATATGCAATCAACTTTGTTTTTTTAAAGCTTTGTTTAATCTCAATTCTTTTTTTCTGCTATTTATGTCTTGTTTATTTGCGATATTAGTCTTTTTTTCTCCGTGAAGGTCAACATTAAAAAGAGAGAGATTTCAAAATTTAAATCATTTCCTTTTTTAGGATTTACGAGAGAGAGAAAAATCAGTAGCCCCCAAAAAAGCAGAAGAAAAAAACTGTTGTTTTTATTATTTTTTTAAAAAAGGGCGTATCGAATCGACTCTTAAAACGCTTTCAAGCAATAATATATTTTTTTTCATCGTTGGCGGCGGCGGTAACGCACGAAAAATTATATTTTTTTGCTGTTGGATCCTCCCTTCTTCCTCCAAACTGCTAAAAAACTAAAAAGGGCAATGTTTTCCTTAAACAAAAACTTTTTTGCTATTTTCCTCTTTCCTTTCTTTCAAGCAGATCTTTTTCTCCTCTTTTTTCTTGAAATAAACAAGTGTTTTGTAAGTGTTGTTGACGTGTCTCGCTTGAAAGAAAAAAAATCAACCAAACAGCTTCACGTGTTATTTTTGTTGTTGTTGATGATATAAATCGTGTTGAAAATTCACTGTTTATATTATTTTTTATTCCTTACAAGGACTTTAAAATTTTATAGGGTACCCCTGGATTTATTTCCAAACAATCTTAATTTAATAACTAAAAGATATGAGCGAAGATGCTGCTCAAGTTGCGGTGAAGGATGTAAACGAAAAAGAAAAGCAACCGAAACAAAGGCTTAACAGTTATTCAGCTGCTGCTTCAAAGCCTGCAACAACTACAACATCAAGTAATAATGCTGAAAATGCTTCCAAAGATTCAAAGGATAAAACTAATGCTCCTTCTCATAAAAAATCAACAAGCGGAGATTACAACAAAAAGGTTGATACAAATATGAAGCGTTTCTTAAATACATCTTGATTAATTTTAGCACCGAGATCGTGTAGGAAGTACAACATCAAATGATCGTAAACCAAGTGGAAATTTTAATAATGATCGAAAAGGAAGTGGAATTTCCATTGAGCGTCGAAAAAGTGGAACTGAACCAAAAGGAAGTGGAATTTCTATTGAACGGAGAAAAAGTGGAACTGAACATAAAGGAAGTGGATTAACTATTGAACGTAAACGAAGTGAAGCTGCAACTGTTGCAGATCGTAAAATAAGTACGGCTGCTAATAATAAGAAGAATAGTAATGCAGGCGATGGAAATCGTTCACGTACAAATTCATATAAAAATGGTGCTCCACAAAAGCAACGATCTTTTGATAAAAATCATCAAAACAATGATAATAAACGGCGTGCCTTATCAACTACTACAAAATCGACTGAAGTTGAACATCAAGCTTCTGGAGAAAAAGATGATAAGAAGCAACGTTACCGTTCAACTAATTGTAAATTTTTGCCTTTAAAAATTTTAACTAACTTCCCTTATTTCAGCAAATGGTGGCGGTGGTCGAAATCGTAATCGTACTTCAAATTCTGGCACCTCAAATGGTGAAAGCTTTGATTATGACGACTATGACCTTGATGAACCTTTCTCCGATTCTGATGAAGAATCACCATATCATCGTGAAGTTCAAAAACCTTCACTTCAAATTCCACGTGGACGTATTCGTACTCTTTCTGGTTAGAATTCGGAGATTTATATTTCAAACTTATTTTAATAAATTTTCAGGTACTGTTCCTCCTGTCGGTTTTTCACCAAAATGGGGTGGGCCAACTATGTGCTTAAAGTGCCTTAACTTTTTTGATCTTCCTGAAGAAGTCCCAAAATTCTCTGATCATCTTCTTGCTGAACATCAAATTGTTATTGAAGAATTGGCATTAATTGTTGATCCAAAACGTTATATTGAACATTGGCGCCAACGTCTTGCCAAGGATGATATTGCAACAATTTTTCCTAAAATTGTTCCAGATGAAAAGAATCCATACCATGGAAAATGTGAATACTATTTTGAAATGTCTGAACGTATTCCAGAAGATTATTCTTGTCGCCAGCGTTTAGCTATGCGTCGTTTAGAAGAAGCTTTAGCATGCCAACAACGTGAACGTGAAGGTAAAAATAGCCATATACCGTAATCAAAGGTACACCATACAATTTCCAGATATTTCCTTCTCAATGCAATGTATTTTCTGCCGATATGTTGCCCGTGGCAATCGTGCCAAACTTATTCATCATCTTTACATGATTCAGTAAGACTTTTTAAAAAACAGAACTTAGATAATTGTTAATTTTTAAGTCACTTGAATTTGGGATCTCCCGATAATCTTGTTTTTGTCAATGAATATCTCGATTATCTTCGTGATCAACTTACACGGTAAACCTTTCAAAAACTTAAACGAGTATAATTTTATAAAATTACAGTAATGAATGCATTTACTGCGAAAAAGTTTTTGCTGATCGTAATGTTTTAATGGATCATATGCGAAAAAGGAATCATCGTGAAGTTAATCCTAAAAATCGTTGGCTTGATCGTTTCTATGTCATTAATTATCTTGAAGTTGGAAAACGTTGGCTCGAAGTACTTGCTGAAGATTTTGAAGATACAATGCCAGCCTTTCAAGATTCTGATGAAGAAGAAGAAGATTTGGAATGGCATGAATGGCAAGAAGATAATACTGATGAAGATCAACTTCGTGTAATTTGTTTATTCTGTGACGATAGTCATGACAAAGTTCAAGGACTTTTACATCATCTTAATGAAGCACATAAATTTGATTTAATTGGATATATTGAAAAGGAAAAGCTTGATGTTTATGGTCGTATGAAATTGCTCAATCATCTTCGAAAAGAAGTAAGAATGTTGAAAATACTTACTTTAATGATTACATTACCTTTTTAGATCTTTAATACACCAAACTACCGTGCCAAAGTTCAAAAGGCTGAAGGAGTTGTTGAAATTCCAGCTCGTTCCGAATGGGATACTGAAGAAGAGCTTGTTCCAATGTTTGCAAATGATCATCTTCTTTGGATGCTTGAATCATATCTTGATGAACAACGTCCTGAATTAGCTGGCCATGAAGTTTCAATTAAAACTGATGCAACTGCTCCTGAACGCTTAATTGCTGAATCCAAAGCCAATACCGTTGAATCGGTTGTACCAGAAGATATGCCACCTCTCAATGATGATGTCGAAAATGAAGAATTTCGAGAACTTGTTCAAGCAGTTCGTTCAACTAGCCTTGACTAAATTTTTTTCTTGTTGATTTTTCTTTCGGTTCTTTCCTTAAAATTTAGCGCCTTATTCTTTTTTTGCTTCTAATTGTGCTCGTTACTATATTTTAATATCTTTGGTTGTTATTAACTTGCATTTATTGCAAGCTTGGTGTTTCTTTAAAATGTTTATTGTGTAGTTTTAATTAAGTAGTTTTTTATCTTTAAATTTCTGAGTGCACTTTTTTGGAAAGGATATATCTCTCTCTCTATTACTATTATCATGTCAAATCAATTGTTGAATGTTTTTTTTTAAATTGTACATTTTGTTTTTTGAGCTGTAAAAATTTGGAATAAATAAAACTTTTTATGCAAAATCTATTTAATTCATATACGATACATTATTACTATTTGGGTCATATAAAGTTCTCTCGGGGGTTGTCCTACAAGATGCTTCTGCAGCATCAAGTTCTTCCAACTCTTTCAAAAGTCTAGCATTTTCTTCTTCCGCTTCTTTCATCTCTTTTTCGGCATCATCGGCTTCCCGCTGTAAGTATTGCATTTGTTCAATAGTTTTTGAAAGGATTTGTGCTCGAGATGCTCGTTCATGATTAAAATTTGGAATTTCATCTTTTAGTGAACTATACATATCTTTAATATTATCCCGGCGTCGACGTTCAAGGGCATTATGTTGTGCACGGGCATGCTTTTTATGATCCGAAACAATTCCATTATTTTCACCATTTGGGGATGTGGTTTCAATATCAATCTTTAAAAAGAGTTATGGATATATTTTCAAGTATAAAAATCGATTACTAACCTCTGTATCACTAAACTCATTTTCACTATCTGAATGTTGATAACTCATGTTTTAAAATCTGAGGGTAAAAATATAAATGAAATAAAACTTTAAAATCAATAACAAAAGCTAGACGATGAATAATGTTGACGGGAAATTAAATATATAAAATTTAAAAGTTTATTTAAAAAACGTAACAAAACTCGAAATTGAAAAAATAAAAGTTGAACAAGTTTTTTTTGCTGGGTAAAAAAGTTCGATTTGTTCAACAAAAGCAAAAACTCTTAACACGAAATCAAATAAAAATTTTGACGATCCTCAAACTTTTCTTTGATCAACGTTAAAATTTAAGCTTTTAAACTTTTATTTTTAACTGTATTATATTCATTTTTAAATTTTCATCAAATAGGATCACAAAGTGTTGATAATCTTCTTTCATCATGGATACGCAGGAGAAGAAAAATAAAAAGCATAGTGGTATGTTTTTGTAATTTTTTATAGGATTCTTTTATCATAATTCTTATTTTTAGTTCATAAAACTGGTGGCAAAATTACCAAGAAGAATAAATCAGAAGCAAAACAAGGAAAGCTACCAAAAACTAATAATCTTAAAGCTTTCAAATTTCAATCTGCAAATCGAGCTCGAATTGCTATTTCTAGGTATGTTTTTTTAGTGTTTATACCTTCTTTAAACCATATTCGTTTTTAGAGCTGCAAATTTAACAGAACGTAAAATTCATGCTCCACTTGTTGATAGAACTCCAGTAGAACCTCCACCCGTTGTTGTTGCAATTGCAGGGCCATCTAAAGTAAGACATCCTTTCCATTCTTTAACTTACAGTACTCATTTCTGATTTTAGGTTGGAAAATCTACTCTCCTTCGTGATTTGCTGAAACATTATGTTAAAAATCCAATTGCAGATATTCGAGGACCTGTTACCGTAGTTACAGGAAAAAATCGGCGAGTTACATTCATTGAAGTTCAAAATGATATTAATTCAATGATTGATGCGGCAAAAGTTGCAGATTTAATTTTGTTAATGATTGATGCATCGTTTGGATTTGAAATGGAAGCATTTGAATTAATTAATATTTGTCAAGTGCATGGTATGCCTAAAATTATGGGAGTTTTATCACATATGGACTTAATGAAAAGTGAAAAAGATTTACGAAATACCAAAAAAGTTCTTAAACATCGTTTTTGGACTGAAGTTTATGAAGGTGCAAAATTGTTTTATCTTTCTGGAATTATTAATGATCACTATCTTCCAAATGAAATTAAAAATCTTGCTCGATTTGTTTCGGTAATGAAATTTCGACCAATTATTTGGAGGACTGCACATCCGTATATCCTTGTTGATCGAATGGAAGACTTAACAGATCCTGAAGAAATTCGAGCCAATGATCGTATTGATAGAACTGTTTCTCTTTATGGATGGTAAGTTCAGGTATTTCAGAGTTAAAAATTATTATTCTACCAAACAAAAATATAAGAAAAAAAATCTTTTTTCGTATTTTATATTATTATATTTTATAGGGTTCGTGGAAGTCATCTGAAAAATCATTGTGCTGTTCATTTACCTGGTGTTGGTGATCTTCGAGTAAAAGATGTTAGTCGTCTACCAGATCCATGTCCAATGCCAGGTTCTGAACGAATTCGTCGAACCTTGAATGAACGTGAACGAGCTGTTTATGCTCCATTTTCTGGTCTTGGTGGAATTGTTTATGATAAAGACGCAACGTATATTGAAACAGGTGGTGCTGGTGCATTTCAAAAGAATAAAAAGAAGGATGAATTGGTTGAAGCATTGGAGAATGTTCAAGACACAATTGATTCAAAAATTCAGAAAGCTCCTATGAAACTTTTAAGTGATTTTGCTCCTGTTGAAATGGATGATGATGAAGAAGAAGAAGAGGATGAACAAAATCTCAGTGAAGGTGATTTTGAAAGTGAAGAAGACGATGATGAAGGTGAAGATGGTACCAAAGGTCAGTGGTCTGGATTAGCTGAAAAGGCTTTGTCTCAGTATCGTGGTAAAAAGCGGACAAAAATTAATTGGAGTCGTGTTGTTTATGATTTTAACAGTAAGCTTTTAATTTCATTTTTTAAAATTTAGATTACTGTATTTTTTTTCCAGGTGATAAAGATGATGATTCTGGTAATGAAGAAGATGAACTTACTGGTGGAATCTTTCGTGTAAATCGTTACAAAAAATTTGGTGAAAAGAAACCATTTAAAGATCTTGAAGATGGATATTCTTATAAGCAAGCAACTTCTTCATCAACTTTTTTAACCCTTGGATCAGTGTTTGATATTAAAGATTGGGGAAACGAAGATATTCGAGAATCAATTCGTGATTGCTTTGTTACTGGAAAATGGGATCCAGAAGATGCAAAAGAAGGATTAGAAAGTGAAGATGAAGGTGTTGGAAGTGAAAATGAAGAAGAAAAGGTTGGAAGTGATGATGAAGATTATGAAGATATGTTGGGTGAAGATGATGACAAAAAAGATGAATCTAAGAAGAAACCTGTTGAAAGTGAAGAACAAGCAAATGAAAGAAGACGACAAATGAAAGAACGTTTAAAGAAACAATTTGATGCAGAATATGATGAAGTTAAAGAACCATATAATGCTTTGAAAGCTGAACTTGATGAACAATCAAAGGTATTTTTGTTGTATTACTATATTTATTTATAATTTGCATTTTTAGAGAAATAAGAGTGCCTTTGATGATATGGATGATGAACAACGTTTTGCAATGGAAGGTTTTCGTCCAGGATTGTATGTTCGAATTGAACTTGAAAATGTTCCCGTTGAATTTATTGATCATTTTAATCCTACTGTACCGTATATCCTTGGTGGACTTTTACCTGGTGAACAAAATCTTGGATTTGTGCAAGTTCGAGTTAAAAAGCATCGATGGTATGATCGAATTTTAAAATCTCGTGATCCATTAATTATTTCTTGTGGATGGAGACGATTTCAAACTGTTGTAGTTTATTCGATTCAAGATCATAATTTACGAAATCGTTTTATCAAATATACTCCGCAAAATATGTTTTGTCAAGGATCATTTTGGGCTCCACTTGTTGCACAAAATACTGGATTTCTTGCTGTACAGTCTGTTGATGAAAAAATTGTAGGTTTACATTCATGATGTTACAAAGGTTACAGTATAATTTTTTAGGAAGGATTTCGAATTGCTGCAACTGGAGCTGTATTAGCAATGGATAAATCAATACAAGTTGTAAAGAAGTTAAAACTTGTTGGAGCGCCATTTGATATTCATAAAAATACTGCATTTATTAAAGGAATGTTTAATACAAATCTTGAAGTTGCACGTTTTCAAGGTGCTTTAATTAAAACTGTTAGTGGTATTCGTGGATTTATTAAAAAACCTCATAGTCAACATGATGGAGCTTTTCGTGCAACATTTGAAGATAAAATTAAAATGAGTGGTATGTTTTTTTAAACATTTATCTTTAAAAACTACTGTATTTTAGATATTGTATTCTTACGTTCATGGGCTACTGTACCACTTCCAAAATTCTATACGCCTGTCACTGATAAACTTCTTCCGCCAATTGAAAAATGGATTGGAATGAAAACTGTTGGAAGACTTCGACATGAACTTGGTATTCGAGCTTACGATAATACAGATTCACATTATCGTCCAGTTGAAAAACCTGAATATATTAAAGGACAATTATTTATTCCAAAGAAACTTCAACGTGATTTACCGTATGATTTAAAGCCAAAAGGTGATATTGCAGCTGCAAAAGCATCATATATTGCAAAGAAATTCAAACAACCTGAACTTATTCAAAAGCATACTGCTGTAATCTTAGAACCACATGAAAGTCGAGCAAAACAATTAATGCAAATGCTTCAAACTGTTAGCGAAGATGTGAATGAAAAGGCAAGCAAAGCAGCAGATATTCGAAAACGAAAACATCAAAAAGAACTTGCTGAAATTAATGAAAAGCGTGATAAGAAAAGGAAAGAAACTCAAAAAACAATTTGTCGTTCATTATCAAAACGTGAAAAATATCGAGTTAAAACTGCTTTGGAAGAAATTAAAATGTGATTTTATTTTTTGTTGAGTTTTATTGTTGTTGATTTTTAAATAAAATTATATAGATTTGTTTTTTTAAGCTTTTTTGCAAATTGGTTTTAACCGTAATTTTATTTGTTAAAAGTGCTTACTTTTAAAATTAATGTATTTTTTGTAGATGATTGGCTTAGAGCCATGGTTTTTTAATTTTACACATTTCTTTTTTGGTGGGCAAACAAAGCAATTGTTAGCAGATGTGCCACGGCCAAGAACAGAATATGCAATTTGGTGGACGATGAAATGTGCAGAAGTTTCATCATTTATTGGTAATTTACATTTTTTATTTTGGGGATAATGTAGCTTTTTTTGAGGAAATCGTGTTTCAAAGTGTCTTTTTAAAGAAAAAAATATTTCATATATTTTTCAGTTTATTTGATACATTTTTTCATTTTAATGTTTTTTTTTGAAATGAGATGAACATGGAAATCAGGCAAAAAAAAACAATAGAAAAAGTTCATGCTATTTTGAAATATCAAAGCGTCCTTCCCCTTTTAACAAACTTTCTTTTTAGGTGGTGTAATTGTACATCCTATTTATCGATTTTATCGTCTTCAACAACTTACACCTGAAACAACAACAAATAATTCAAAAAAAATTATTCGAAATTTATGCCGTCGAATTCAAGGTCGATTTTTACTTGCTGGAATTGTAAGTGGTCCATTGCTATCACTTGCATATTCACATTCACAAAATTGGAGTGAACAAGATCTTCGTGATAAATGTTATGAAATTCGATGTAATACTTCTTCGTTGCAATTGGATCGATATTGTACAATGTTCTTTGCAATTGGTTGGTATTGGAAACGTTTTCAAGGTGGTGTTAATGGAATTAATATTGGTATTGCATATTGGGCTTTTTATAAAACGGTAAGCAAATATCTTCTTTTTTCAAACTTGCAAAAAATGTTACAGTAATCTTTTTTTAGGTTCTTGAAAAATATACAAATCCATTATTGGTTGATAAAATAAAGCCTGAACAACGATATGAAAATGTTATAGCCGCAAAAGAAGACAAAGATGAATTAACAAGATTTTGGCGGGATATTGCATTGAAAGGAAAACCAGAAAATGATTTAAGAAAAGTTGTACCTTCAAATGTTTGATCTCTGATTTTTATTATTATTATTGATATTAGTTGTTTTTTTATAGTGAAATTTAGGAATAAAACCACTTTTTTTAAAACTGGATCAAATTTGTAAATCGACAAAATTTCAGGGTCCGGAAGAACGATTTTAAAGTTTGTTTCTGGCTACATAAAATGCCTTTTAAAGATAAGTTGAAAAAGTTTTAAAGATTTTAATTTTACGATTTCGGTTATAAAATTTTTTTCAATGGTTCACACAACTTCAATCCTATCATTAACTGCCCGACCTTCATGTTAAAATAAATGTTCCATATAGTTTGATTGCGTTCTTAAAAATTATTGAAAAGAACAAAGTTTTAAGAACGCAATCAAAGTATATTGAACATTTATTTTAATACGATTTGTAAATGCTTGTTACTATTAATAAAATTTGTATAATTATGGAAAGCAGTCACATTTTTTTTGCAAAAGGTTTAACAAAATAAAAATTTCGTAGGCAGTATTCAGCCACAATAACATACAATTATTGTAAAATTGTAAATGGATTTGTAGACGACGCAGAATATGCGGCAACAATATTTTTTGTAAACAATGCAATTGCTGCTTCCCTAATTTCTATGTGTAAAGTTACATATAAAATGCTATTTAAAACACCAGTAATTATCAGTCCAATCGTGTAGAAAGGTCCAACACGGTTAAATAAATTAATATACATGATTTCATCAATAATTAACAAAATGCTTGGAATAAATAGGAACATGAATGATGTCAACAAAATACCAAGAGAAAGACGATTTGCCTAAAACGTGTAATCAATGGAGTTGGAATTTCTAATTTTTTATAGATTGTTTTTGTTAATTTTAAATCTTACAGCATGATTATTATGGTGCAAATTTCTTTGTCTTGAATTTAGTTGCTTTTTTGTTTTCATTCGTTTTGAAAGTTCATAAATCATAACAAATGTCAAGATAAATAAAATGGCTTCTAATACCTGCAAAATATAATTGCATCTTTTAAAAAATCTGTTTTTTTATTTCGACTTCGCGTAAGTGCCAAAGCTGGTGGATAATATAGAGTTTACAACGGCACATTGGAAAAACTACCGTAATTTGACATTTGAACTAATTTCTTGAAGCCGCTGTGACTGCTTTAAAACTTTCTGGAACTAATCTCTGCGTGTAAGCGCTTGTCAAATCTTGAGATCCACAAAATGCCATTTTTTGCTTTTTTCGTTTTTTTTGTTGATTTTGGATCCTTTTGCATAAAAATAAACGCGTGCACGCCTATTATTCAATGTCCCCGTACATTTTTGCCAAACACTTCAGAGAAAAAAAATTTGATGCGAATCTTTCAACGCATCTCCTCAAAAAATTAGTTTGCCTATACGTTTTCCCAGCGTGCGACAGACACTTACCATATTACTTGAAGACCAATAAATGGGAAATACCATAGTTTGAAAGCATCCAACCGATGGGCATCTATATACTGTTATACTGTAATCAATTATTATTATACCAATAACTGTATCAACAATGCCAGCAGTGAAGCCAATGATTACAGTAAAAAGTACAAATTTTTTGTGGTTTTTATTTCGATAATAAATAGGATATTTTATAGCCTGAAATTTATATTACATTGTTTCAATCAAAATGATAAGACATATTTGCATTACTTGAACCCTATCAATTGCAACCATAATAGTAATAATTAAATTAAGTTTAAAATCAATCATTGTTGGGGTGCTTGCCATTGCCAATAAAAATGGATTAAAAAGAAGTGTATTTTTACTGATCATCACAAATTGATATACAGTAAATGGTAAAGCTGAAACAAAATAATGTGTATTTATGTAAAAAAATGACGTTATTTTACCGGAGAGAGAAAACAATGAATTTGTCATACATAAAACTGGCACCAAATATAAACTTTTATTGTTGCGTAATTTGAAGTTCCTAAAATGGGACAAATTTGATGTTTGCTATTTTCAACAGCAATAAAACAAAACTTACGATAAAAATACAACTATAATATAGCTGTTTCCAACAATACTAATTCCCTGCATTGTTATAATTACAGTATACATATAAGAGTAATATTCCGTTGAAAAGAACATTTTGTTTATATTAAAAAATGTGATAAGAATGCAAATTATTATTATAAACAGAAAATTAACTTTTTGGACAGTTAAAATAATTTCAGCTTTTTCTCTTGTGCCATGAAATTTTGTTCTTTCTTAATGTACATAGACAACTCAATTTCAAGACTTTTCTAATATATCAAATGAGATTAATTTTCCAGCAGCTATTTAATTTCATACATTTCATCTTTTTCTGAGACAAAAATATATGAATGAACATTTATTTATCCCAACAATTTTATTGCAATCAAACTTCAATTTTTAAAAGCAACAACTTTATAACTTAATTTCGTTAACGATTACAACATTTGCAAAAAAAACTCATTCAATTACGCCCCAAAATTTTTCATGAAACTTTTTTATTTCCCAAAAAAATTATGACTATTTGAGATCAAATACAAACTAAAGTCAAATATGTAATTGAATGGCATATTAAATAACTGGGGTTTAATGTTAAACTTGCAAACGTAACATTTGTGACTTTGCAGATAAATTTAAACTAATTTCAAGAAAACTCATTTTTTGCAATTTTGTAACATTTTTGCGTTTTATTTAACAGATAAATTTAAGGATTTGCTTCCCATATCTGAAAAAAATGCACACGATGTTGGGACATGGTTTTGAAATTGATATGTCCTTTGCTATTAATTATGGTACACAACAAATTTCTGCTAATATTACAATGAGAAACGGAAACGACTGCATATTCAAGAAACCATTAAAAAGAATATCAAAAATTATAAACATTTACCTTTATTCTGGGCTGTGCAAACGCGGTTTTTTTTCTATTGTTCTTTTTTTTCGTAAATTTTCGTAACGCGGCTTAGCCGCGGACTGACGCGGAAAAACCGCGTCCGCACGCGGTTTTTTCCGCGCAAAGGAGGCTGAAAAAACCGCGTGCGAATGCGGTTTTTTCGCGTTTCGAGTGCTATTGTTCTTCATTTTTCCGCGTCAGCGCGGCGCGTTTGCACAGCCCTGCCTTTATTACAAAAATGAAAAAATGTGATACTTGTAAGATTTTGAAACTGCAATAGAAAAATGGCGTTACTTTAAAATGATTTGCATTTTAAAGTAACGTCAAAATAAATCTCTATTGTCTTTTGATAATATAAACGAAAGTGAATGGTTTTAAAGCTTCCATTTCTTATCTTTTTTCATTGATTGAAAAAAGATAAGAGACAGAAACTGATAAAAATTAATATCAAGATTATTGTTTTGTTGAAACAATACTTTTTTCAGATTGACTTCGTTTTTATTCTTTTTAAATTATGGAGTTAAAATTGATGTTCCAAGGATGAATACATATCTCTTATTTTGTAAATTAAAAAATTTATTTTTTATCATGATTGAACATCTGGTACTTTTTTGTTATTTTATTTAACAAAAATAATAAAACAAATTAAGATTAATAGAAACGCTAATGTGGTGAACGGTCAAAAAAAATAAGGGACTGTCCAGATCTGACGTCGGGAAAAAATCGGAAATTCTGCACCCACCCACCCCCGAAATCGGATAGCGTCAGATTCAGGTAAAACCCCCCACCCCCCTGCGTCAGGAAAATCGTCAGATTCTTTAAAAATGTGATAAATACTAAGTTTTAAAAAATAAATCATTTAACATATATTTTTTTTGCATTTGTTGATAATGCCCGAGGTTAGTTTAAACTCTATTTGTTGATTGTTTGAAACGACTTTTTTAAAAGGGGAATCGCATTTCTAACTATTTTTTAATTATGCTCAATACTGAAAATCGGGAAAAATGCATTGTTCTTTTTCTATTCATATTTTGTTGTGGGCGGCAAAGCAAAAAAGCAAATGAAAAAAAGGTGCAAAAAATTTAATAATATTTTTCTGTACCTTTAATACCAGTTTATGCCGACGTCAGATTTTGGAAAAACCCCCCACCCCTGCCCGTCAGATTTCGTCAGATTTAGCTTAAACCCCTCCCCCCCTAAAAACACCGACGTCAGATCTGGACAGCCCCTAAAGACAAAAAAAAATTTATCAAAGACGGCAAAAAAGCGGCACTTTGATAAATATTTCGTTTGTCCGGTTTTTTTCTGTCTTCATTTTTTTTGTCCTAACGCCGAAAATATATAATTAAAAATTATTAAATAATAGCTTTTATCTTTAATATTCAAAAAAAGCAAAAAAAATTCGTTCAACTTTTATTCAAAAAGCTGCATATTTTTTATTTTTTTGCAGCACAAATAAAATAAAAGGAAGAAAAACGCTGTCACAAAAAAACATTATTTTTGTTTTGATTCATCTTATCTGTTTTTTAAAATCGAAACGTTTTTGTCAGAGACAAGCAAATAAATGTGAAAGAGATCTTAAACGAGCTTTTCTGTATTTATTAAAAAAATTCTTTATCAAATGTAGCACTGTGCATGCGCGACTCAAACGCCAGTGTTCCCCTTCATTTTTGTCAGTCAAAAGAAAATGCAAGAGAGGTATACTGTAGAAATTTAAACTTTTTTTCTAAATTTTGATTTTTATCCTAATATATGTAAAAAATACGGAGATTCCAAAAATCTAACTTTTGTATATTATTTTAATGCAAAAAAATAAAAATTTTCAGAGAAAACCGTATTTTTTTACGTTTTTTTAAAAATGATGTACTACACATTTTCAGTAACCTTTTTGGGACCATACCTATTGGATGCAGAATTTTTTTCTGCATCGAATAGTATTTATAAAATTATCGCACAACGTAGCACGCCGAAATTTGCGTCTATGGCGCAGTGGTGGAAGCGCAGTCTATCAGTCCTTCGGTCACTGGTTCGACTCCAACAATCGTAAACTTTTTTTAAAAAATGAACTGCTGTTATTTTTGGATTCTCCATTGTCGAAAGCATATATGTACCAAAAACCAGCTTAATCGGAGATAAAAAATATTTTTGTGTTTCTGGTGGGATTTGAACCTTGAAAAATAAAATTTTGTTTTGCTGCAAAAAAAGTGTTGTTTGCGAACGCGACACGAAAATTTGTATAAAGAAAATGTGTTCCCCGGCTGAAAAAAAATTCTTTTTTTTATTTTTTAACAGTAATATTAAGCAGTAACATTACTTTTTTTTACTCATTTATTTTTTACTTTCCATCAATATTTTTACTGCGCATCTAATGATACCAAATTTATTGCATTTGGCGACCTTTTGAAAAAACCCTGCACATTGCTAATTATGACCTCAATAGAAAAATTTTGGGAGAATTTCCGGCAAAAAGTGGGAGATCTCCCGGGAGATCTTCCGTGTAGGATCTCCCACATCTCCCGGGAGATCCCCATTTTATTACCCGGGTTTTTGCACCAACTAGGCCTAGTTGGTGCAATAATTTTGCAAATTTTTAAATAACTTTTCCTTTTGTTATAAAAAGCTAAGATTTGCGAAAAAGGCAAACTAAATCCATATCCATTTAGTTAATACTAAAACAAATTAAGGCAATATCGCCAGCAAATCAACAGATAAAAAAATGTTTTTTACATAACATATACTTTTATTAAAGCAAGAGAAATCAACACAATTTATTAAACAGATCCGATGGAAATCTCAGTTTCAACGTAATCGCAAGACATTTTGTATCAAAAATAGCATGACTCACAAAAACTTCTTGACATTAAAAAATCTAATTTTTAAAAAACAATCAGGTAAGCAACGATGAAAATGGGCAAAAAATGTTGTTTTTTTAAGGCTCGGAAAATGTTAATACTAGCACCGGCCGACAAACGATTTTTTTGGCACTGGCACCGATGTTTAAGATCAAAGGACGCCGGCACTGGCACCGAAGTTTTTTGATAATCGGCAACACTGCGACGGCAGTTATATCGAAAAAAAGGCTTTTGATTTTATAGCTCATTTTTTAACCAAAAATTAAAATTTCATCAAAAATAGTATTTTTCAGGTTCATTGTTTCAAACTTTGGAGCCAATGTAACACTGATTTGCAAAAGATAAAAGGGAATAATATCAAGTTTCGTATTTACTATATTCATAAAATGATAATAAAAAATAAACAAAAAAGTTTCATGAGTATAATTTTTTTATTGGTTGTTGAAATAATAATTAAGCAAAGAAAAAATGGTAAATGAGATTCAATAAACCTTTGCAAGTACTGGATAACAATAAAAAAAGAGAGAGAGAGAGGTCCAAAACAACAAAAAAAATAATAGAAAGGCATCAAAAATAAGGCTGTTATTAAACAAAACATAAAAATGTTAAAGAAAAGAGATCCAATTCAGAAAAACAACAATAATAACAATTAAAGAGAGATCAATCTTCATCAAGTAATTCAAGCCCACACATTTGTGACATTTTATTCATTAAAACATGAATTCGATCTTCAACATTTTGTAGTGTTGAGGTTTGATGATCTGCTGCCCAATCACATACAATCATATCTTTACGATTTTTTCCAGCAATTAAAGTTTTCATTCCATGATTGAAAGATCTCAATTCATCAGCAAGTACTCCCATTTCTGGTACCGTGACAAATGTTAACATTATTTCACGATCATAATTATTATCAAAGAAATCACGCATTTGAAAGAATTCATTTTGGACAACATTGATTCGACGACTTAATGATTCAACATCCATACATCGAATAACATCATATCCAAGTGTAAAAAAGACATGTTTAGTTTTAGAAAAACAATCTCGTTCTTCTTTTGCTTTTCGAAAAAGATCAAAAACAAGATGAGTTGGAGTCTGTAAAAAATGTTAAATGATAAAAGATTTTAAAAAAAGATTGTAAAAAGCTTACTAATGGAAATTCACAGCGAATAAACGACGTAGAAGGATTAAGATTCTTTGGATTAAAAGCTTTTAATATTGTATCAGCAAAAATAAGGACTCGAGCTTGATTTGGTAGTTTTGGAAATGATTGAAAGCACAACGATAAAAGTTCTTTGCGTTGTACGAATGCAAGATCAAAATCTGGTAGAGATTTTATTGGTGGAGTTTGTAAATCATTTGTATGCGGATATGTGTATTCTGATTCTTCATCTTCTAATTTTCCATTTCCAGTTGAACCATGCTTCTAAAAAATAATATGGTTAAAAATATAGTAAAAAGCTACAGTAATCTTACCAATGATGGTGGAGATGCTGCTGATGTGGAAGATGATGGATTATAATTTAATTTTGTTGAAGGTGTTGGTGCAGGTCCCATAACAGTTTCAATAAGTTTTCGATATTTTGCTAGCGGAGGATCAAGATCATTTTGTCTTTTTTGAAGACCCTTAACAGAAAAAATAGTCATTTTTAAACCAACAAAAAAAGTAAAAGGCTTTTGAAATTTAAAAAAGTAAAAATAACTTTTAAAAAAATTCAAAGTCAATGCTTTTCTTTTCCGTTTCTATAGCAACAATAAAAAATTAACTTACACCAGTGGCATTTGAAATTAACGGACTTCGTAATGGTGAAGTAATACTAACATTTTGTGTAGGATGTGAAGAAGAAAGTGATGTTGCATTTGAATTCCATTTTTGTCGTGCTGCTTCATAAATTCCTGCTAATGCAGGCGGTGGTGGACGATATTTTGGTTTAACAGCAGAATTATCCGTTCGAATTGGAGCACAATGAAGATCAAAATTATCACAAATATGTGGTAAACCTCTTGGCATTTCTGGATTTCCTGTTAGTACTCCAGTTTCACGAACAAGTGATAATGAACCAATTTTTGGAGTTGGAAGTTTTCGAAAATGTCGTTTATGATATAGTGCAATACAGGCAGTACAACGATAATAATCTCTTGGTCCAGATTGAGTTCTTGAAAATACATATTTGCAGCCTTCAATTTCAAGACGTTTATCATTAAATTTGCATTTTTCTAGTGGTACAACTTCTTCATCATCAATTCCATTATTATTATTAAAACTAATATTTGGACTTTGAATATTATTATTATTTGATACAACTTGATTAATAAAACTCAATGGATCAATTGCAGATGCGGCAGCTGCAGCAGCATTAGAATCTTTTTTAATTGCAGCTTCTTTCCTGCTTTCTCGTTTCATTTCATCATCAATATTTTCACGATATTTTTCAACTTCACAACAATGCGGAATACCACTTGGTTGATCAGGATTTCCACGAATTTCGCCAGTTGAAGATACCAATTTTAAACTTCCAACTGATGGCACATCTACTTGAACACCAGATTTTGTTACAACTAAAAAAGCCAAAAATATTTTTAACGAACATTTAAAAAATAACATACCAGCTCTTCTTCTTTGATATATCCCATAACAAACAACACATCTGAAGTAAACATTTGCTCGAACATTTAACCGAACAAATTCATATTTGCATCCTTCTATTAGCAAACGATTACCATTAAATTTGCATTTATCTAATGGTATTACATCTTCTTGATATGCTCGTGCTGATGCAGGTAACGGTGAACTATTGCCATTATTATTTACAGCAGTAAGAACTTGACTGATTGTTGATAGCGCAGAATCATTAAATCCTGATTCAGAATCCAAAATTGGTGGTTCTTCATCTTCATTTAATGAATCTGTATTTTCTGGGGATTCATTATCATTGTATGGGTCTTCAAGTGGTGAATCGTGATAGCTTTGACCTTCAAAAAAATTATCATCTAAATTTTCATAGTCGCCATTCTTTAGCGCAGCATCTATTGATGCTTGAAGAAAATCCATTCCTAAAAAAGTAAAGTTTTTTAAAAAGTAAGGAAAACATAAAAATAAACGCGATCATTGAAAAGTTTATGAAATTTCGAGTTATATAAGTATAAACAGAGCAAAAATTTATGATTGGTAAAAAAATGAAAATGTCAATCGATCGTAAAAAAGAAAAATAAAAGCGCGCGCCTTTTTTAATTATTACTAGAAAAAAAAATAAAAAGAAAGAGAAGAAAACGGTAACTGGGAGAAGACGGCTGTTGTTGGTGCTGATGCGATAGTGAACTAGAAAGAAGAAAAGTGCAACATATAAAACGAAAAGAACAATTTAGAAAGAGACCCATCCCTCAAACCCTCATTTATTTTTTTTTGATTGGCACTAAATTGTTGAGCGTATGGTATGCGTGTGTGTCTGTTGTAAAAGTCCAACATCTTTGTAAAAAAAGTACGATGTGATTGAATAAAATCAATAATGGTAATAAAAAAATAATGTAATAAAAAAGTTTTATAATGCGTGCAAGGATGCACCATTCTACCACAAAAAATATATCGTGGAATGGTAAACACAGACTCCCTCCCAAAAATATTATTCAAGCAGGACACGACAAACATTTAGAAGAGCAAAAAAAAAGGCCGAGCTTATATTTTTTTATTTTATCCCCCTTAGTTTAGTTTTTTTGTTCTGTGTTTAAACGAAGGAGGACGCGCGCGCTACATTTTTGCATTCATTTATATTTATTGAAAAATGTCAGCATTAAACAAAACTAAAAAAAGACACACATCCACAGTCCACTCTACCACCACCAACATCGACCATAATAAAACTACCCGCAAAAAAATTCTTTTTTATTCCACTCCTGTTTTTCGTTCAACAAAAAAATTTTATTTTACCACAACTACGAAAAATTTCGTTGTGTTTGCGACAGAAGAAGGGAGAGGGGCTCCGAAAAAAAAATTATTCTTCGACAAAAATAATTTTTTTAAAGCTTTGCAGTAATCGCATCGCAAGAAAAAAAGAAAAGAAAGAAAGCATTAATATTTTTGGACTTGACCGAAAAAAATATTATTTTAAGAGTCATTTCAAAATTTCAACACAAAGAAATATTTTTAACTAACCAACATCAAACATTTCTTTTTTTTTTCAACACACCGACTTACTCACTCTTAAAAATTCACCATCGTTTCAACAAACTTTTTTTAAGACTTAATATATAAATGTATTATATTGCTTTTCTTTCTTCTTCTTCAACTCCTCTCCAACAACAAAAAAATATATATATATATAATATAAACGCTAAAAGCCAATCATTAAAAATTTTTTTTGGAGCAGCAATCGTCGTCGTTATTTTCGAAGGAGGAGGGAGAAAGAAAAAGAGGTTCTCAAAAAGCGCTATTATTGTTGTTGAAACGACCCATCATCTCTTTTTTTTCGTTCTGTCCGAACAACCAACAACACTACCATTTTCTTTCAAACAACCAAGTATTAGAAAACTAACCAACCCAACAAAAATATATACCACTAAAAAAACGATCAAAAATATATTCTTTCTCTCTTCTTTCTTTCTCCGATATAAATAAATAATAGCAGACGACTAAAAAAACGAAGAGAGAGGAGATCGCACTTCACAAAAAAAATTATTTTAAACATTAAAAAAAAATAAACCCTAAAAAAAGAGAGGGAAAGGAATAAGATGATACGATACAAAAAACACATGATGATGAAATTACAGCATACTTCTCTGTTGCTGGCTGTGTTTAAAGTCCTCCCATTTTTTTATGCGTGTGTAATAATGTTTTTTTCTTCTAAACTAATACATTTATATAATATAAATATAACCAGTTGCTGGTATATATATTTTTTTACGGGAACCCTCCTGCCTTCTTCCATCTAAAATTTTTTTCTATTTTAATTGCATTTTATTTCATTTTATGCTTCAAAAGAAAGAAGGCGAAAGAAGAAGAAGATGCCTCCAAAACTACTTCAAATATTTAATACATTATTTGAAACACACAAATATTCTGGAATTTTTTTTCGATGGTAAAAACAAGAAAAAAATAACGCGCATATGTTTTTAACTCTTTTTCGGACAAACGAAAAAAATTAGTCCCAAAAAATATTTTTAACATACACAACTTTTTTTTTCTTGCATATAATTTCTCGTCCCACATTTTTTCTATTTTTTCCAACATACACAACAATTTTTTTATTTTACCACCACACATTGAAAATACGACAGCTGCTGCTTCTTGCAAAATTTCGACATATTGTGTGTGATTCGCATCTTTTAAAAACTAGTGAGGACAAAAAACTATTTTTTTCTAAATATTTATGAAGAAAAAAAATTTATATATTTAAGAAAAAAGCGAGGAACGACAAAACAGGCGCTTCTCAATTTTTAATAATGAATTAATCAAGATGAAAAAAGAAGAAAGAGAGAAGAAAATGCGAATTATAACTCTTTTTTTCTTCCACTAAAATGTTTTTTCGATTGCAGCCAAACTACTGGATTCCTATCTTTTTGGAGGAGAAAAAAAGCTCAAAAAAAGTTTTTAAAAGAGGAAAAATTATATATATTAAAAAGACCGGTTTTTATGTTTGAAATTTATTCAAACACACAACAACTTTTTTTGGTGTGATACATGTATTAAAAATTTTTTTACAACGTATCATCATCTATTTTTTTATTTATTTATTTGAAGGACAATAAATGGCTTTTTTTTTGAATCCTGTAACACAGATGGCAGAAGAACGAAGAAAAGAGAGAGAAATGGTATTATAATAATTCAACAACAACAAAAATAATATCATTCAACATTTTTCAATGTTGAAGAACGAAAAAAAAAGAAAACCAAGGGCAGCATCAAATTACGAAAAAATAATGCATAAAAAAGTTTCAACATAAAACATTAAAATAAACTAGAAATGAAAAAATATAAAATAAAAAAATTGGAAACGAAGGAGAAAAAGTTTTGATTAAAAATTTTTAGATTAAAAAAGCTCGTTTGAATTAATTTAATTTTTTATACATTTAAAAAACGAGGAAGCCCCAAATATATTCCTGTTGCAAAAAGGCTACTGTAGTCTTCTTTTCAAAAAAATTTACGACAACAATTTTTGAAATCGAAATATTTCACAAAAATTATTGAAGCCTAAAAATTCATAAAAAGTTTTTTTACCATTGAAATTACAGCACCAATTTATTTTTATCGTTTCACATACACAAATAACAATTATTTAATCTTTTTTTAACATTTTCGAAAAAGGAAGATGATATAAACTTTTCACAAATATTAAAAACTTTAAAAAAAATAATGTACAGTAATACTTGTTTTGACCAACCATTATTCAGGGAAAGGAAGGCATTAAGGGTCGGTGTTCCCATCAAAATTTACTGATTTCTTTTGATCTTTTGTTGACGGTTGCAAATGATCAAAGGCTCTCCAAATTAAAAAATTCCTGCCCAAAACTAGTGTTGTTCTTTGACCGGTCAATTGACCATTGGCGTTGTGTTCTGCCCGGTGACGGTCAATTGACCGCCCCAACAAAATCGGTCAATTGACCGGTCAATGAACAACTACCCAAAATTAAAATTTTGCCGGCGGCGTTTTTTCAACGCATTCAAATTCCAAAAATATTTCTAGAATATTTCGATGCTTAAAAATAATCCGAAATTATCAAAAATCAGTTAAAAAAATATAGAAAAAACAACTCAAAAAACGTCTGTTTTAAAGAAATTTACAACAGCTAGAAAAAGCAATTATAGTTCAAATTTAATAAAATAAATTAAACACTACTAATCCATTATTGAAATTAAATCATCATTAATATCATTCATTTTTTTAAAGCATCCAATGTCAAATTGCAATACACACACAGTCAGTCTTTGTAAAAAGTAATGCTGAACTCGAAGATAAAGGAAAGTTTGAGTTTTACTATATTTTTTAAAGAAAAGAGTGCAAATATTCATTTAGCTAATATAAATTACCGTTGGCAAAAAAAAATCAACAGAAATAAATAAAATATAATTACAAATACAATACAACGTTGTAACCATTCAGTCCGGGATCTACTGCAAGGCCGTATCTAGGGGTGGGAGGATTCGTGACCCGTGCCCCAAAAATGGCGAAAATCCTTTGATCTTTTGCCGACTGTGGCAGAAGATCAAAGGTGTGCCCCCTTTCAAATCGAAAATGCTCACCCGATAATTTATTTCTAGCTACGGCTTTGGTCTATTGTATCGGTTATTTAAATAAAAAAATTATTAAAAGAGTAATATTATTTAAATTAAAAAAATTAAAACATGCAACACTTTCCCAAAATTTTTTAGACAAAATACATTTGAGCAAAAAGAAGGAAAAAAGAGAGAATTTTGTTCAAATGTCGCATGTTTGAAAAAAGTTATACAAACGAGTTTGCTTGAAATGTTACATATTTTAAAAAGCTTTATTTAAAAACATTTACTGTAAAATTATCATCAAATGTTATATTTTTAAAAAACAATAACACAATTTTTTTATTGTACGAGTAAAAAATGTTTTTTGCTTAATTATTTCCAAAAATTTATTTAAAAAGCTTGAAATTCAAAATCATTTTTTAAACTTATCTGCTACAGCATTTTTTTGAGCTTTGTAAATTTTTTATAAACATTTTCAATGGTGACTTCTTTTATATAACCACTATAAATTTTAAATTCTTTAAGATTTATTTTTCTAATTATGTGACGAATACTGTTTTTGTAATAATTTTTATTGCACAAAAAATTTATCAATGAAATTATTAGAAAAGTTTATGAAAGTTTGCAAAATTATAAATTTTCGTAGTTCCAAAGTATGAATCTTTTTTTTTTAGTTTAACTTCGAATGTTGAAAATCAACAATGGTGAACATTTCAACAAAAAATTATTTGTTTAATTTTTGAAAACTATTTCATTTCTTACAGTAATTTCTTTGAACAAGTGTGAATAAATTCCATTTGTATTTTAAGAGTTTTTCGACAAAAGATAAAAATCTCCCTTGATATTACAGCAAAATTTAATAATTCAGAATTATTCATTTATATTATACTTTTTGTCATATTACATGTAAATGAAAATAAAATTTGGCAGAAAATTATATAAGCAAAGCAACAGTTTTACGGGCTTGCCCTGCTGCACGTCGTTGCTTTAACTGATTTGTTTTAATAAAAAATTATTATTTTTTAAAAAAAGAAATCAAAAAAGACAGAGAACATAAACAACAAAAAAAACAAAATATACCCCTAAAAATGAGTAAAAGGAGTCGAAAATAAGAGAAAAAACTCTTATTTAAACAAGAATAACAATTTATAAAATTATTTTTAAAAGTAGACAAATTAAATATTGAATGAATGAAAAACACATGTAGCACCAATATAAATAAGACTAGCACAACTATAAGTCAGAAGCAAAAAAAGAAAGAAGTGGACAATAAAATTAAGAAAAAAAATCGCGTATAAAAGTGATCAACTGGGAAAGAAGAGGTGAACAAGACGCTACAAAGAAAAATGCGTAATTTTTAATGAATTCGAGGAATATGATTTCGTTGCTTGAGAGTAATAATTGAATGATTTAAAGACTGATTAAATTACCGCTGAAGACTGGCCCGTATTGCTTCAAACATTTCTTGTTGCATTTTAACAACTTTTGCGATTTCTTGTCGAATTTCTGATACTTCTTGTTTGGTTTTATTCACTTCAGTAAGAATATCTTGTTTGAATTGTTCCAAATCAGCTACCGTAACATTTGAGCTTTCTACAGAATTGCTATTGATTATCCTATAATAATAAGAAATTGAATAAAGGATGGTTATTTTAAAAAACGTATTAACATACTTTCTTTGCCCTTTTGGAGAATCCAATGTTCCATTTGAGATAGAAGTAATTCCGGCAACATTTCCATTTGGTTTTGCCCATGGTTTTGGTGCACTTGGTGTTTCCCCTAAAAATTCATTGTTACGCATCGGCAATTTAAATGTTTTTCCCTCTCGTAATACATTCGTTTTCTCCTCCTAAACTTTTATCGTGCCAGCCGGTCATCGATGACGGCCTCAACAAACAACTGACCCAAGGTCGGTTTCATTTCTTTTCGTTTTTTTAATGCCGATGTGATTTTCTTTCTTTCTAAATTTGTTCTTTGCGGTGTTACGTTTTTTAAAAGGAAGACAAAAATCAACGTACCGCAACATTGATTAATTAGAAAAACAACTTCTCTTTCTACTTTGAATGGCACAGAAAAATTATGTTTTAAAGCAATGGGTCAATTTGCAGTGAAAGAAAAAAAGCAAAAAAGCGAATTTTTTTGTTAATCTCATTATTTTCCTTGCTCATTGGACCTTTTAATACAATGAATGAACGGCTGCAGTATTTTCAGCTTTTCATACAAAAGAGCAAAAATTCTGAAAAACACAGCTGCACATTTTTTAATTGTTCGATTGATTGAAAAAAAATGTACCCTATGACATAATGTTGCTGTAAAATTGTCCATTTATGAGTAACACATAATAAAAAACACCTTTCAAAAGGAAATTGATATTTAATCGTTAAATGCATTTTTTACTAACATTGGTTTTTAAGCTTTACGAAAATATACAAAAGTCGCAACAAAAATGTCTTAAGTTTTGATGTGTACTAAACGGATCAAGTAAGGACAAAAACGTTGATTGAGAGCTAGCTCTTAAGTTAAATAAAAAAAGTAAAGAATGCAAACGTACCAGGTTTTTTCGTTGCAACAATAGTAGCACCAGAATCAGAAGTATTATTATCAGAAGAAATTCCCATACCACTGCTTGCCGTACTGACACCTGAACTGGATGATGTAGAAATATTATCAGCATTACAATTTTTACCAATTTTAATAGTATTCAGCCTTTGCTGCAATTCATTCATCAAATTTGGAGCATTTGAAGTACTTAATTTTGGCTGCTGCTGTTGTTGTTGAGATTGCGTTTGAGAATTATTATCAGAAGGAGCTTTATTAACAGGAGCAGAAGTTTTCCTCAATGTTGGATTTTTCAGTTGATCAGCAAATGATAATCCTGAAGGTGGTGGTGGAGGAGGAGCTGGAGGTGCATTTTTAGAAACTTGTGCAATATTTGAGGATCCACTACTATTATTACTTCCAGTTGATAAATTCAATTGTGAAGGAGGTGGCGGTGGTGCTGGAGGAGGAACAGGAGCTTTAATAACAGGTATTCCATTTGATGTTGAATGATGTCCATTTGTAGTTGGTCCATGTCCATTTCCATTGACTGGTTGAGCCTGAATTAAAATGTTTAAATGAAATTGTAGGCAAAAGTTCAAACTCACTGTTGCATAAATGGTTGATGAAGAGGGTGTTCCACTACTTCCAGAAGAACCTTGTGAGCAACGTCTTTGTTGCTGTTGATTAAGTGCGCCTGGTTGGCCATTTTGTAAAGAAGAATAACTTGACTTCCTAAAAAAGGGATTAAGTAAAAAAGTCACAAAAAAGTTTAATCATAATGGTTGCTTGCATACTGTACACATTCAAAAAAAGATGAACCAAAAATCAAACAATGTTAGCTTTTATATAGGTTTTTAAGGGACTGGCTAAACGCTGGACTGGACCGATTGCTGGACTGGACTGATAAACCCTGGACCGTTAGGATAAACCCTGGACTACAGTATGAAAATAGTGTAAAATTTAAAAAAATTTTTTTTTTCAAATTTTTATATGTATGGAAATTTACAAATTTTTCAATTTTTCACTATTTTCATACTGTAGTCCAGGGTTTATCCTAACGGTCCAGCGTTTATCAGTCCAGTCCGGCAGTCGGTCCAGTCCAGCGTTTAGCCAGTCCCGGTTTTTAATTCTAACCTTGTACAAATAGACTCATCTTCCTCAAAGACGTCATCAAAAGCAGAATCAACTGTCGATTCTGTAGAATCAGCTGTTGAATCTGTATCAGCTAATTGCTGTGAATCTTTTTGGAAATTAGCCATAAGATTTTTAATAGCATTGGATTTTATTCGTAAAGTCATTTTTTAATTATAAGGAAACAAGAAAATCTCGGAAAAATGAAATAGAACAAGCTTTTACTGTGTATTTTTAAAGTTATCAACACAATGAATAATTTCCAAGAGTAAGTAAAATAAACTAATTGAAAACAGAGAATGACTAAGCCCCAACGTTTAAAAAAACAGATTTCTTTGTTCAAGAAAAAAAGATGACGCATAAAAGTGTACGATTAGACGAATAACGCATGCAAGGACAACCCTTTGATATTATTTAACCAATTTTTAAAATTATCAAAAACAAATAAAAACTCACTGTTGTTGTCTGTAATTTGTCAAAGCAGAATGACCAGAACCAATACTTTCTTGATCAGTATCCTTATGATTTGAAGACTGTTGATAATAAGCTTGTGGATCTTGATAAACTCCATTACTAACATTATTATTCACTTGTTGATACTGTGGAACATTCAAATTTTCAATAATACGTTTAATAGATTGAGAAAATACCGTCGCATCTTCAGGATTTAAAAAATTCAATCCAATAACCTAAAAAACAATTAATGTTGCAAATTGATTTTTTATCAAGATCGTATATCAATTTTTCGGTAACCGATGAGTCACACAAAAGTGTAAAAAAGATGAATTGATAAAACGGAAGAGAAAAAGAAAAAAAGTAGTCAAAAACAAGTACCTGTTTTTCTTCATTTTTCCATTGATGAAAAACTGGAGTTGCAACTTTATAATGAAAATTTTCATACAGTAGTTGATTCACAAGTTCGACATTATCAGAAACACGTAAAGCATAAATTCGAAATCTGCAACTTGGTTCTGCTTCTTTCAATATATGAACTGTTGCGCGACCTTCTTCTGATTGTGAAGCAACTTCAGAATTATCAGGTTTTCTCCAATCACGTAATTCATTACGATAAAAAAGAATATCCACAATCGCAGATCTAAGCGATATAAAACTAAAAAACAAAAGATTTTAAAATATAAAAAAATGTAAGAAAATAAACATACTTCATGCCGAGAATCAATGATCAAAGTAAGACTGCACAATGGCTCAATTCTCGAATTGAATAAGCAAAATACGCATTGGCTTACGGGAAAATATAAAGATGATAAAACCAAAACAAATCAATCCGGTTTCTAAATAAACTTGAGTTAAAAATAATATTTGAGGAAGGGAAAAAGAGAAAACAAAATTTATAAAAAAAATTTATCAGAAGGATGACTCAAGTGGAATCAAAAAAACCGTCGTTTTTAAATGCACAATTTTAACTCTGGCTAGTATTTTTTTTCTTCGTCTTCTTTACGGCGATGTGTGAAAAAAAAGGATAGCACACGCAAGTCAAGAAAACAAGAACACGAAAAACGATAAGCTGTATGATCGAAGGAAGACGAAACAAGCCGAAAAAAAGCGGTTCAAAGAACTAAAAAAGAAACATACACACGTCGCGCAAAAAAATAGCATTCAAAAAAAAATTGAAACATACAAAAAAATGTTTACAGTAAAGGTGAAGAAGAGAATATTGTAATACAAAAACATCGAAAAAAAGAAACTACAGTTAAAAACGTTAAACAAAAAGGAAAGTGTCAAAAATCAGAATCAATAAATTGTAAATTGCGCGAAAAAAACCTGGCACGGTCAGTGAAAAATAATAAATGCGCCACACATAACGTTTTTCTCTTTTTTCCCTTTCCTTTTTTCCGCAATAAAAATTATCGACCAACAAGGAAAAAAATATATAGAAAGGGGCACAAAAACACAGCGCAAAAAAAACGGCATTGTGGACAGTGACCATTCAGCAGCAGCAGCAACTCTAGCATTTGAATACGTTTTTCCTCTTTGTGTTCAACATTCAGTCTTGCGCGTACGGTCATAGGGGAAGAAGAAAGTAAAGTGCAGCCTTCCAAGAAAGAAAAGAAGAAGCAGCAGAAAAAGCACGCGCCGGATATACACCCTGAGAAATAAAAATGAAAGGAAAAATATATAAGAAAGTAAGAAGCAAGAAAAACAAGAAAGATGTTTGCATTTGAAAAACGAAAAGCCTTTTCTGAAGACATTGCGGGCGACAGCGGCATCACCAAAAAACGGACGATGCCAACGGTGGCGCTTCTTGCAAGAAAAAAAGAATTGAAGCAAAAACCGTTGCAAGGACAAAAAACGGGAAAGAAACTGAAAAAAAAAGTACGGACGTTGTTTTTGTCCCTTTATTTTTCTGCGCAAACACACACCCAAGCACGCGAAAATAAAAATAACAACTCCCTATGTCCAGTTAAAATTCTTTTTCTTCTTGTTTTCAACTGCAGCAGTTCTGTTTTTCCGGCAGCAGCAGTAGCAGCATTCAACACCAAAAAACTAAAATAAAAAAAGAGGGAAAAAAGAATTGAAGTGGACAGCAGATATCTCTTTAGGGGGCAGTAGAAGACGACGACAACCAAG
The DNA here is from genome assembly GCA_963922195.1 of Panagrolaimus sp. PS1159. NCBI lineage: Eukaryota > Metazoa > Nematoda > Chromadorea > Rhabditida > Panagrolaimidae > Panagrolaimus > Panagrolaimus sp. PS1159. The sequence continues at coordinate 86,508 of CAWUHW010000039.1, forward strand.
AAGAACCCCGCGACAAAAATGAAAGGACCAGCTGTCTCTTGTGAGACTCATCTTTTTTTATACCCGAAAGCAGTGTTCGTGGTGCAACAATCATCATCATCATATCCCATGGATATATCCCCTGTTAGAGTGAGATATATTTTTTTTCTCTTTTGCTTCCTTCAACAAAAGAAAATCTCGTAAGCATAAAATTTTTTTTTCATTTCTAACACAATCATTATATTTTTTTTGTTAGGGATAAAAGAAACTTTTTGACAAAAAATAAGAGAAAATTGACAGCTGAGAAAAAAATGGAAACATATTTTGATCGATCCTTAAAAAAATTAATAGACAAAAAAATTATCTGTAATAGTTAAAACACCAGAAAAAAATCGTCAGCAAAAAATATGTATAAGCTGATAAGAAGAGGAAATGGAACAATAATGGTTTATCACATGTTGAAAATTTTGAAGAAGAAAAAAATTGATAGAATTTAATTTACACCGGAAACGAGGTGAAAAAGGAGAGAAAAAGTCTCACGGGAAAAGGGTTGCAATATAAAGCTTAAAAAATAAAAAAAAGTTTAATAAAGTTTAAACAAAATTGAAAAAATATAAAGTAAATTTGTAAAACACAGAAAAAAGTCCGTAAAATTTGCTGCAAAAAATTTTCAAAATCACGCCAAAAATAAAAACGTTTCAAGAATTGTTGCAACAATGTACACTCTTTGCCACAAAATATTTTAGTGGCAAAGAGTGTGTTAAAAAAAATGTTCAACGCTCGTATTTTATTTTTTGAAAGCAGAAAGTTTATACGCGTTTCTTTTTATTTCTTTCTCACATTTATTCTTTCTTAACAATTACTTTTTACCACTTATATCTTTTTACTGTAACATTTTTATAGATACCTAAAGCATGACTGCTTTAAATTCTACAAAAGATTCTATTCCTAATAAGGAAGTTGCTGAAGTTGAAAAGCAACATGAAGAAGTTCAAGTTACTACTCCCATTCAAGAAAAGAATGAAGGCAATTTAAAGAAGGATGAACGTTCAAACTATGGTAGCAATAGTGCTTCACGTCCAAAACGTAAAGGAGGTCGCAATCGTAATAGTAATATTTTTTTATATTTTCACAAGAGTTTAATGATAATATTTTTAAGATAATGATGATAGCCGTAATTATAATGGTCGTCCAAGTGGTAATGCAACATTATTTGATCATATCCGGGCACAAATGCCTAATTTACCTCCAGAATCTCCAGTCAAACATGAAGGAAATAATCGTCGTAACAATGGTGGTCGTAATGAAGTAAGAAAAGTCTTTTCAAATAAGTAATACTTTATTGATGTTTTTTAGAATCGTGATGGATTCATTAGTGCTCAACAAAGTGGTAGCAGCCATGCTGCAAGTGATGGTAAACACTTTTATTGTTATCCATCTGTCTAATATTAATATTTTAGACTTTGTTCAAATGAAAATGTCTGATGTTCCTCAAGATCCTCCTCACAGCAATGGAAGTGCTTATCGTGGACGTGGTGGTGGTCGAGGTGGAGGAAGAGGAAAAGCATATTACAACAATTACAATAATGTCTATCAATTTCCTCCTCCACCACCTGGTCAACATATTCAATTTTTTGCTCCACCACCTCCTCTTTTTCCACCAACTGGTTATGTTCATCCAATGCCACAACATATACGTAATCCAAATCAAACTAGTATTGAAGCTGGAAAATCAGTCTTGGCTCCTTTCACTGATAATAATGTAAGGAAAATTTATAATGCGAAGGTGCTGATATTTTTGTGGGGTGCTGCAATTTATTAGTGTTCCTGCTTTGTGTTAATGTCCAATCCCTTTTTAACATTATTATGGTTTATTTTTCTTCTTTTTTAGTATTATCTTGGTGTTGTTATTGATGCTGATAAAGGTAATGGCCTCTCTCTTATTCAATATAACCATTGTCCACTTCCTCATTACATCCATACTGAATACCTTCAACTCTGCCATGTCTAAATCTTCTTATGATTTAATTAATTTCCCTTCTAATATATCAATCTATAATACGGGTGTTGCTGCTAAATATTTTATATTTCTATTACCGGTGCTTTAAATTTTTAACTATGCAAGTTTTTTTATTTGTTACCATTGATTTGTGTTTTAAACTTATACAGGGAATAAAGTTGTTCAAATTTTTCTTGCATTTTGTTTTTGGATTTTACAATATTGAAAAAGTTGTGTTAGCCTTTGTTATTATTTTCGATTTTGGAAGTTAACAGAACAGATACAAAATTTGTTGTGCGTTCTTTGATTCTTCTGGCATATTGTGTCAGAAAGAATAAATGTTTCAAGTTTCATTGCACGAGCTTTGTTTTCTAAAAATTTTGTTCAGTGAAATAATAAACTTTTTAGTTAATTTTTCTTTATTTTTATTTCATTAAATGCATGTTAGTAAAGTTGTGAATGTTACTGCTCGGGTTGTAAAAGGTTTTGCTCGAATAATTCCATCAGATCCAACACGAAAAGCTATAACTTTAACACCAGAAGCTGTAAAACGAGTTAAAAATCTTTTATCACATCGTCCAGAATCAACTGCATTAAAGGTTTGTTTCCTTTCTATCAATTACTTCTATTAACTTTAACTTTTTAAGATTGGTGTACAACAAAAAGGATGCAATGGATATACTTACACTTTGGATTATGCAAATGAAAAAGCAAAATTTGATGAAGAAGTCGTGCAAGATGGTGTAAAAATATGGATTGATTCAAAAGCTCAATTATCACTATTAGGAAGTGAAATGGATTTTCAAGAGAATCGTCTGAGTGAAGGCTTCGTATTTCGAAATCCAAATATTAAAGGAACTTGTGGATGCGGTGAAAGTTTTAATATTTAATTGAATCTATAGACTTTTAATTGTATATACCCAGCGATTGCTATATTAGGATTACTAATTCGTGCATATAGATAAATAATAAAGAGTTTTTCTTATGATATTTTGTTTTATATAGTTATTAACATAGAAGTTTAAATTAACTTTGTTTGATATTTTTTGTTTATAAACATTTTTTGAGCTTTGCTTGAAAATTTTTGTTATTAGATGAAGGAAAAGGAAGATGCAGCTTATAAAAAGCTTGTCAAAAAGGCAACGAAAATGCCAAATCCTGTAAAATCCACCGGAGCTGAACCAGCAGAGATGAAGACATCTGATGGGTTCGTATATCTCATTTGAAATGCACACAATAACTCTATAATTTCAGTGTTGAATTAACAATGGAACATTATTGGGCAACAAATCTTCATCCAGTTCAATTTTTATGGATTTTTGAACTTTTTAATGATAATATGATTGAATTGTAAGATTCTGTTATGCTATATTTCGACGTAAAACTTGTTTTTAAGGTATAAACGTTCAAACTGGGGTTATGAAGAAGAATCAAAGAAGCAGGAATTGCAAGCCACAACTGCTCGATATATTATTGTTAAAGATTCAAAGAAGAAGCATGTTGGATATGTACATTATCGATTTGTCATTGATTATAATGTACCTGCTATTTATTGGTTTGTTTCATAACATGTTTGAGAAGTTAAAATATTATTGTATACTTTTTTAGTTTTGAACTACAAATTGCTGCCGCATATCAAAAACGTGGTGTTGGAACAAGTTTGATTGAAACTTTGGTAAATTTGGCTAAAAAGTAAGGTTCTACCGTATCCCATTTTGTGCTATATGTTGCTTTTCTAGAACTGGTATGCATAAAGTTATGGCAACAGTTTTTATGTTTAATTATGAATCTCTTGCATTCTTTCATAAAAATGGTTTTCGGTTGGACGATTCTACCCCTACTGCAACCGATTGTGATTATTTTATTCTTTCTCGAAGTGTTCTCCCTGGTCAAGAGCCTGTAATTAATAAAGAAAATTATACATTAGATGAAGATTTTCTTGGTCGACTTATCAAATCAAAAATTAATAATACTGAAACTGCTGAAATGGAAAATGATATTATTGCACAATTAATCAAAGCAAAAATGACTCCAAAAGAAGACGAAGAAAACGAAAAAGTTGATATTTCAAAATCAATTATCCTCAAAGCTTCAGCAGAAGCAAAAAAGAAGACAAATTCCCCAAAAACTGATGATGCTGGTAAAAAAAGTGATTGAACAGGTTTTTTTATTATACAATGTTTTTATTATTACTGCTTTTGATTTTTTGAACTTTTTTGTTATTTTTATTTATAAAATCTTATTTACAGTGAAAAAAAGGCAAAACATTTATTTTTATAAGCAAGAATATATTTAAAAAATAAGTTCCCGTATTTCGCATATGGGAAAAAAGAGAGTCGGTTTTTTGTGTGTTTTAAAAAAGAAGCACCAATGAGATACGCATCGAAAATTAAAAAAAGTGAGAGATTTCTTTGTCAAATTTTTTGGAATGCCCATTTTTGAATTTGTGTTTTTTGAGAGATTTAATATTTTAATCAATTGATTTTAGCATTGTTAAAAATGGATTTGGTTTTGTTGATTTTGCATGTCGATATGCTAAAAATGATATACTGTAGCCTTTTTAGATGAAGATAAAGATTTACCATGTACAGTACATCTCATCCATTCTCGTCTATTTATTCTACCGTCTTTATTAAGATCACAAAATCGAATAAAATTTCGGCCACATTTTCGAACATTTTTGAGATCTCTCAAAGTTGCACGAAATTCTTTCCATTCACTTCTTTCAACTTCATTATTTCCATTTGAATCTAACATTGCAAATTTCCATTTTGCAACTTGTGGCTTTCGTCTTTTAGGGCCATTTGGAAGAAGTGGAGATTTTTCACGCATTTCTTTTGTAAGTAAACCAAAAAGTTTTCGATAGAATAAAAGTTCTTTTTCGGGCAAACAACCTAAAAGTGGAAATGAGAAATTGTTGAGGGCAGAGTTTATCGATATCGAAATTTTTAAGATCGATTTCGAAATTCTCGCTGTTACTTTTTTCAGTTTTAAATCAAAATAATTTTTTCTTCTCAGAATCAAAATTTCGATTTCGTAAAATCCGAAATATTTCGTTCGAAATTTTGACTTCAGTATTTTGGGTTTTTCGAAATCAAAATTTTAGTAAAAACTGGATTTTGGGAGATTTTTAAAAATTAGAAAAAATATAAATTACCTTTAATATTTCCAAGTTTAGTTGAAAATTTTTTCTTTGTTGATCTTTTACATTCATCAATTCCTTCCACCAAACTGCTACCACTTGGTTCACCAGTAATTGGATGAACACACCAACAATATTTTCTATTTGGTTTTGAATGGCATTGAATTTCAATATAAAATTTATCATTTTCACCCGTACATTTTGGTATAAATATTGTATCCAAATATTGTGGATCAATTGATGAAATAACTTTTTCTCTTTCAATTCGACAATTTGGTTTTTCAATTATATCTGCTGCTGATAACGTGGAAGAAGTAGTTGAATCAGATTTTTTTGAAATTGTTTCTAAAAATATTGCTGCTGCAGAATCTTCTTCATCAGATATATGAGTTTGAGGGGATTTTGTTGGAAGTTCATAAATTGGTAAAGAATTATCATCATTTGGTTCAGGAAGTACATTAGCTAAAAATGAAGTTTTAAAGGGCTTAAATAAGATCAAGGGAAATATTGAAAAATCAATTTCAAGCAACAGCAATAAGGAAGCAAAAATTTAAGCGAACCACATGAACAAAAAAAAACAACAATCACATTTAAGAGGCAGACATAAATTGATCACAAGGATTTAACAGACAATTAAATTCGATAAAAACAACAAAAAAAAGGATTAAAAAAACAAGAAGAAAACAAACTTTGATATGAAATTCCATTTCCTCTATTACTGCTGCTGTCAACAAAAGATGATAAACCTATTAATTCTTCATTCACAGGTGACAGATAAACATTAATCGAATATAAATTTGCAACAATAAATCCTGGCAAAACTGTTGCTAGCAAAATTTTAAAAAACATCTCCATTTTTTAGCAGCTTTCAAAATTTTAAACTTGAAAAGTTTGAGAAAAAAGCAACTTTCAATTTATTTTGAAACACCTTTCTTTTCTTCCGTTTTTAAGTTCCTTCCTTCTTCTTTTTTATCTATTTTTTGAGTTGTAAGTAGCAGTTTCCTTTTTTTTAAGAAGGGCAGGCGCCAACAATAAATAAAAAAAATCAAAAGCAAAAATAATTGCCAAAAAAAGGGCAGCAGTTCTTTCTTTTTTTTAAATTTATATCTAAAAAAAAGTTGGCGACAATGAATGATGACATCGGAAATTGGAACCATAAAAAACAAAATAAATGTTGCAAAAATAAAAAAAAAACCGAAAGCGAATGTTTTTTTAAAAAAAAAATTTAATGTACAAATGGCGACAATTACGGTAGCAGCAATAAAAACTTAAAGAGAGTGAAAACTAACGAATAGATTTAAATGTTGTTTTTGGGGTTGTTGTTGTTAATGATGTTGATAAAGTTGAAGAAGAAGAATAATGACGAATTTTACGAGAAGAAGGAGAAGAGCGACGAAGGGATTTAAAGGTTTTCCATGCAATTGCTGGAAAAAAAAAGAGATAAAAAAGGGGATAACAAAACGGCAAATTTTTTGAGAATGAAAATCCAAAGGGAGTAATTTATACTTTGAAGAGATAATGAAAAAAATGAGTCTGAAAAGTGCGAGGGAGAAGCTATTTGTTTTTTTTTTTTGAAAGGGCAAAATTAATTTTTTAAAGGTCATTTTTCAAGTGTTGAATGACAAATTCGTAATTTTAAACTTTTACAATATCTAAACCTAATTAAGTGAAAAAAGTTAAAGTTTTAAACATAAAAATATCTAAAAAATATGTTTTAGAGATATTGTAGTTTTTTTCTAAAATTAATAATTTTTTCATAACTATTATGAAGAACGTTTGCAAAACTCTGAATTTTTTAAACACGTTTCTCAATAAAAAATTGTTTAAAACTCAAAAAAAGACAATTTCGTCCGAAAAATTACTTTTAATTTAAAAAAAAGTTTTAAATGATTGCTTTGTTACTTAAACAAAGCAATTTTTTAAGAATAATTCCAAACTAACATCATTTAAGTTATAAATAACCTGCCAAAGTTCAAAATCACTCCTTCCCTTTTCAAAAAAATTTTCCCAATAAAAATGCACTTAAACATTTTTAAGTGCAATGTTTGATTTAAAACATTCCAAAAATTCCAAAAATAATCATAAAAAAAAGTGTTCGATGCCCTCTTTTTTGGGACAAAGAAAAACAAAGGAAAATTAAAACTTTTTTTTTGCGGCGGCTTTTTCTTATCTCACTTTTGCCTTTGCTTTAAAAATGCCATAGGGGCGGTAAAGTTCAAAGAAAAGGAGAGAAAAAAAATGATACAAATATTTCTTTTTTCGGGTTTTTTATTGTTAGTTTTAAAAATTGAATAATAAAAAAATTTGAAATTAAAAGAAAAAGGGGAAATATTAGTAGTCCATTAGTGGATGGGAGATAAAAGTCAAAAACACTTACTGCCAAAATCAATTTTAAGGCAGGTGGTCCATTCTTGAAGATCAATCAGCCGATCGCTATTCTTGTCACAAAATTTGTGAAAGTTTCGAGCACACGTTATTGGTTTAACTAAAAGAACGGTTAACCGGCGTTCAGGTGATAATTCATCCATTGAAAGTTGACCATTTTCATCAATATCAAGTTTATTAAATCTCCATACAAGAATTTTTCGTTCCACTGTTTCACCAGTTTCATCTCCTACAAAAAAATTTGTGAAATTTTTTAATGCATAAATGCGGTAATTCTGTAAATCTATTTTTAAATAAATTTTGTGTCTTGTAACGAAAATCAAAATTTTTAAACATTTTGAAATAAACAAACTTCGAATTAAAGTTTGTTTATTGCTTTTAAAAAAAATTTTAAACGAGAATTACAACGTTTTTGCAAACCAATTTTTTTTGCAAAAATAAATTTCAGTAATCCTTTGTTTTTAACGTAATCTTCTTGTTTTTGTTTTTTTTCTCAGAAAATACAAAACAAATAAATAAAAGTAAAAAAATACAAACCTCGATGAGGTGAATGTTCATCGGGAACATTTTCATATTCTCGTCGATAAACATCCAAAATATTACTGTTAAATATTATTCGTTCAACGTTGCTGCACTCTAAAAAATTTTTAAATTTCACTTTCTAACTTTAAACTTTAAAGCAACAAAAAAACAACTCGAAAAGCTGTCGATTAATTAATCAAAGAATAAATAAAAAATTTTGTTGTCAAAAAAGTTTGAAAAGCTCGATTTTAATTTTAGAAACAAACCTGTCGCATTTGTTGTTATTGAATGTTCCAGTTTTTCAATTTTTCCATCAGCACCCACATGAATTGCTTAAAAGATAAAATAGTCAAATTAATTAATCTTTAGACTTCTTTTTTTTGTTGTTCTTAAGGAATTCAATGAGGTCAAAAGGAAATGGAAGAGAGGGAGAGAAAGTGCAAAACACAAATGTTGTTTTTTGGTGGCACGGTAATTTTTTAAAGGTTACCATTGTTTGTATTCAATAATTTTTGGAACAATGTTAAAATATAATAATTCAATCAACTTTTTTGAATTAGTTCGAAAATTTTTTTTTAAAAAAAATTGCAAACTACAGTAATTCTAAATTCTTGAACAGATTATTAAGGTTACGGTAATTTAATCATTTCTTAAAGAAAAATTACATTAAAGAGAACGATCAGTTTGAAATATTTTTCATCTAAATATTTTTTTTGAAATGTCATGAACATGACAATCAGGCAAATGAACAATAGAAAAAACCCTGATTTTCAGGTTCATGCCATTTCGAAAAATGTATCAAACCATCCGCCCTTTTTAATTTTATTTGAAAAAGTTGCTGAAATTTAAATTTGTTTCAAATTACATACTGTAATCAAAAATAACTTGAACAGATTATGATTACGGTAATTTGATGATTTTTTTAAAACCAAGGAATAAAGCGAAACGAAACTTTGGCAAATAAAAAATCTCTACCTACCATTTATATGATGACAATCTGGCATTTTATGGGTGCTAATTGCAACAGAAGTTGACGGAATTGGATTTCCATGATTTGTTGAACACCAGCAATATCCTATCACAGAATGGCACTAAAACATTTTTAAATTTTAACTAAAAAAACTGTCAAAATAAAAACCTGAATTTTTGCATATAATTTTGTTTCTTTATCACAAATTGGTACAAATTCATTTGCATATTTAATTGAATTTAATCGAATAAGTTTTAGTTGGAATTCTCGTTCTAAGGGGCATCTTTCAGTTATTTGACAATCTCCCATTCGATGCATTTCAACTGGTAATCCAAAGCATACAATTCTATTCAATTCACATGGATTTGTATAAGTTTTTCCATCTTTAATTATTTATTTTTGTGATTAAAGACTACAGTATATTTTATTCCTTACTTGTTCCACAAATTTTTGGTCCATTTAAATCTTTTTCGGTACACAAAATTTCTCGCTTACATCGTTCGTCATCAAGTCCGCCTCGTTCGTCATCACCATGGCCCTATAAAAAAATATTTTTTGAGCGGCATTTGAATAAAGGGATACAATGATTTTAAGGGATATATGAAATCCATCATAATTAAAATCCTTTTGTTTTTTAAAATTAAAATTGCAATGTTTAAAGGGAGCGAAAAGGTTGATACATTTTTCATTTTAACCTTTTTTATCGAAATGACATAAAATTGAAAATCAGGGTCTTTTTCTATTGTTTTTTTGCCTGATCCTCAAGTTCATGTCATTTCGAGAAAAAAATAAAATGAAAAACGTATCGAGTTTCCCTTTAATAATTTTTAAAATTTTCCATAATCTCCCTAATTTGAGTTAAAAAATTCTTTGAAAATTTTTAAAAAATCTTTTCAAAAGTAAAAAGTTTGAAATGGTTTAATTTTTTTTTAAATCGAAATTTCTCAAACGGAATTTTAAAAAACTTTTTCGATGTTTCGAATAAATTTTCAAAACCAGAAATTATAGTTAAAAAAATTCTGTATAATGACAAGGATACAAATAAACTTTCAAAAACATTTTCTTCTAAAATTCAGACCGGTAAAACATTGATTACGCTTTATGAACAATACTGTAGTCACTACTGTAATTTTGATTTAAAAAAACTTACATTCAAAATATGATCATCATTATTATTATTATCATTTATCACTGTTGTTGTAGTTGTTGATGATACGATCATAAATTTGATTAAAAAGCAAAGCATCAGCAGTTGCATCGTCATCACTTTCGTCATCATTTATCTTTATTTTTTTATTTCTTTAATAATATTTAAATTTTTTCAGTTCAGTCAAAGTCAGTCAATGGATGAATAATGTCTTTGCTTTTTACAGGGCCTATGGTGCATTTCCTGCAAAAAAAAGGGAGAGAAAATATACAAATTTTTTTTAGAAGGTCAAAGTTGCAAATTATAATAATCCCATGAGAGCTTCGACGTGAAAGAGAAAAAGAGGGGATATATGAAAGCTTAAGGGCATCAGAAGCGCTGCACGCTGATGAAAGATGAAAAGCCAACCCTCTTTTTTGGAAATGGTAGAAGAGGGGAAATGGGATTTTCCTTTTTAACAGAAATGGGGGATTAAAAAAGAATTTTGAAAGGAAATAATGTTGCGAAATCTCTTTGAATTTTTAAAAAAGACAAAAGATGATGACATGAAATGGCTCCCAAAAAAATTGGATCATTTAATGGGTTTCTAATTTTGTTCAAGGATATTTTATTTTTGGGATAAACACGATAAAAAAAAGTTACACGTTTTTGCACGCGATATTTTTTAAACTTCCACGAGGACTCAACAATGGCAAAAAACTTTAAAACTGCTTTTGTCCATTATCGTTTCTGCTTTTTTGATGTCCAGAAAAAGAGAGAGAAATTTGCGTCATTGAAAAAAAAAGAAACGGAATAATTTACAAGTGGATTTTTGAAAAAAAAGAGAAAAACAAAGATTTGATAAAAAAAAGCGTCATCTAAATTTTTTGTCAAGTGTCATGTCTTGTGATGTCGAAATCTAATGTATACTTTAGTATTTTTAGTTTTGTACTGTAAGCAAAAAGAATGAAAAATTGCTTCTGATAGAAAACTTTTTTTTTTTCTTTTCTGTAATTATAGTTTACTGAAATTAAACGGAAGTGATTAACATGGTATCTGGAATACTGTAAGCCGATTTATAAAACATAAGTTCTTCAAAAAACTCGAATTTTTAATTCACTATGTTTTAATTAACATTTTCTAAAATATTTAATGAGGTGGAAAATGTTGATACATTTTTCATTACAATATTTTTTTATCGAAATGGCATGAACAGGGTCTTTTGCCTGATTTTCAGGCACACATGGGCAGGTACTAGGACAAAAAAATTTTTTTTTACCATACGTAAAAACGCAAAGGGTCCCCCCTGTCCTTTTTTTCAAATTTTTTTTGAAAATATTGTTATTTTTGCTTGGCCCCCCGCGCTTAAAATTTTTATATATTTTTCCCATTTGATGTCTAATTTTTCCTATATAAAAAAATGAATGCTTTATAAATTTGAAATAAATACCTTTTTTAAAATTGACAGCTTACGTAACGTAACCTGTTTTCAAAGAAACATACGTTACGTAAAATCATACTGGGAAAAGACACTTTTAAAATATTATTTACGTTACCCAAATATTAGCTGTGAATATTACCCTCGATTTTTCCCTTCTTTTTTTCTTTTTTTCTCCCTTTCTCCCTATTTTTTTTACGTAACGTCCCCAGTTTTGCCTTACGTAACACGTAACGTACTAGGGATTTTTCCCTAACTATCCCTAGTCTTGCCCATGTGTGTTTTCAGGTTCATAACATTTCAAAAAAACGTTTCAATGAGAAATGCATTAGAACCATCTCCCTTTCGGCCTTCATGACAGATAAAAGGTTTTTAAAAAAAAAAAAATAAATGACATAATTTAATTAAGCAAAAACTATTTGGGGATCCTGTAAATGCTCGAGGAGTTGCTAAATTTAACTTTATTTAAAAATATGTTTTATTACAAACAACGTATATTAACCTTTAACCACAAAACCACCTCAAAAACTAAAACGTAAGTAAAAATGAATTTTTGATTAAAGCTGAAAAAGAATTCAAAAAAGAGGAAAAAATTTAATACTGGGAAAAAATAAATATTTTAGCAAAAATGCAAACTTTTCATCTTTTTTTGAGAGATGATCAAAAACGGCCCACATTTTTCAATCATCTTCTTTCACTTTTATTTTCTTTGAATTTTCCCGTGTAATTCTCCCCTCCTTTTTTTTGACTTTCTTTCCCTAAAATCTTTTATTCAATCGTCTCGTGTAACAACATTTGCTAAACCTTAAAATTAATCTCAAATGTAATCATAAAAAAATATTGTAAGCAAAGACAGAAAAGAACAATGATACTTTGCTTTCTTTTATTTTATATTTGAGTGTCATTTCTAAAAAAAAATTTTTTTTAAAAAAAAAAATGCTTTAAAACAAAAAAGAATTAAATTTTTTATCAAAGGTTTTGAAACATTTGTATAAACGAATAAGAAAAAACGAAGCACAGATCAAAAATGCGATGGCAAAAAAATTCTCGAATTACAATTAAATGATTATTATCCTCATCTTTATTGTTGCACAACATGGAATAATATCAGAATTAGCAGACGCAAATTATGAATATCGTAAAAATGATTTAAAAAATTGATTTTTTTGTTTGTGTTTACACGAAAAATTCAAATCTGAAAAAAATAATGTGTATTTCTTTTCTGCATTTTTTTATCCTTGTGTAATTTTTATCCCCAAATTTAGCTATTACTGGGGGATTTTCGTTTCTTGATGTTTTTTTTGATATTTGAGTTTTTTGTGAATAAACTTTTCATTTTTATTTTCACCCGCTGATTTTACGGTATTTTTTGTTATTTTTCATTTTGCAATATTTTTACGAAGACATTCAATAACAACAATAATATTAAAAATAAGATTTCTGGCCTTTCCAAATATGCATTTTTAAACCCTATAATTTTAAATAAGTAAATTATTTTTCAATTAAAATGTTTCATTTTTGATTCTTTACTTTTTTTTAAAATTAACCGGGTCAAAAGAAAAACACTTTCACTTTTCAGCATTTATTTTAATTCTCATTTTTTTCAGGTGCAAAAAATAAGAGGTGTGAAAAAAGTTTGAAGAAAAAGAAAGTGACTCGGGTGTGTTTTTGCTTCATTACCCTTCTTTTATTTCTTCCATTTTAAAGTGAACGCTAAAAATAGAAGTTTATTAAAAAAATTTACAGTCAAAGTTTCAAGCGTAAAAATGAATTCCATTTTTTTTCCATTTTCACTTAAAACTGAAGCGAGGATTAATAACATCCCCCCTTCTCTTCCTTTGAAGAAGAAGGAAAGAGTAAATTCTGGCTTGCCCGATTTCAACTCAACTTTTTTGGATGGAGCAATTAAAAAACTTCTTTTTTTTGTTTGTTTGAAATATGAAAATTTCTCATTTTTTTGAATGAAAAAAGTTTTTATAAAAAAAAGAAACCAGCTGAATTTTTTTCTGTTTTGATCTTTTTTGGAGATACTTGAAAAAAAAAAGAAAGATTTATTAATAATCAAAGGTAGCAGCAATTTTTTTTGTGGATTCTGAATTGCTGCTTCAAAAAAAAAGAATCCGGCTTTTTTTGCGTAATTTGTACCTTTTTTGTGTGGATTTGGATTTTGATCATTTCGATGGGGATCATGGAGGTTGCAGCAGTAATAACCAGATAGAAATATATCCTTCATCCAAAAATCATAATTAGCTTTCATAAATCGACAAAAATTATTTGTTTCAAGTGTAGAAATTTTGTTGGAGAAAAAAATCTATGTTTTAAAAAATTTTGAAAAATGAATGGGTATTTATCATTTTTGTGTTTATTCTATTTTATTGATATCAGCTTTCAAAAATTTTTGAAAAATAAACTTTACAGTAAGTTTTTAAATATTTTTTTAAAAGGCAGTTTGATATATTTTTCGTTTTTTACATTTTTTTCGAAATGTCATAAACCTGAAAATCAGGGTCTATTGTTTTTTGCCTGATTGTCAGGTTCATGCTATTTCGAAAAAAAACGTTAAAATGAAAAATATTTCAAACCGATCGTTCCCTTTAAAAATTAAAGGAGGCGGATGTTTTGATACAGTTTCGTAATCTTAGATTTTCGTGATTTTCAGGCAAACTGAGAGTCTTGAAACGAAAATGACCCTTTTTTAAATTTTTCTTATCAAAAAAGATGCATTTTCGTTTCAAGACTCTGAGTTTGCCTGAAAATCACGAAAATCAAAGATTACGAAACTGTATCAAAACATCCGCCTCCTTTAATCTAAAAATTGTTTCAATTATTGTATTTAAAAATGTGAATATTTTGAGACCTTAAAACCCCACATTTTTAGATGAACCAAAAGCCTTTTGTGGTTCAAATGAAATAACTGTAATGTTTGAAACGGATTTACCATTTTCTGGGAATGTTTATGCAAAAGGTTATTTTCATAAAGATACATGCCGAGTCCATGGGGATGGAATTGGAAATACTGTAAATATTACAATTCCAATAAATGCTGATTGTGGAATGAGAAGGCGAAGAATGGTTAGTCAAAAACGAAGTTTGGATGCAAATAATAATGTTGGTGATAGAATTTTAACTTACAATTAGGTACCCTCAGCCAATTTTTTTTTCACAAAAAAAGACGTTTTCGATGGGATTGAAAAACTTCAAAGAAAAAGCGCCGCCATGCATGCGACGTCCTTAGAGCAATTGTGAGCGTCGCAGGTTTGCATGCGACGCTCTCTAGGTTCAATGCCCAGCTGCGGCAAAAAGATTGTTTCAGTTGCAAAAAAATGGAAAAAAAAACTTTAAAAAAAGTGAACATGTATTTAAACAATTTCTATTTGCATTTTTATTGAATTACTGGGTTTTTAACACATTAATATTCTGTTTTTGTTCCACTTTTTATCACACACCAAAACATGTATACTCAAATTGTCTTAAAGAATCTTTAAACTTTCAAAGAGCTCATCAAAGATGTTTGCTAAAATTATCTCCAAAGCTTTTATATAAATCTGCTACGAATTAACTGCTGAAGATGCTTCAAAACGTATATTCCAATATTTTCTCAAGTAATTACTGGTTCTATGATTTAATGGTAAGCTTTTACATATATAATTTTGTTGTATTTTTGTGATTTTATACATATTTTTTTAGATAAGAAGAAACCTCTGCTACTGCTCGATTTTGTCAATTATGTTAATAGAACTGTGATGTGCTTTCAATAGAACTATTAAAACTGTATCTGCCAAAGAATATGCATACTCAATGTACTATCTTAAAGAATATATGTATGATTGTGCTGAAATACAGGTTATAATTTTTGCTGGATCATAAGTAAACATAAACTTTATCTTTTAATGTATTTCAGATTCATCATATTCAAGTCCTTCAGCAGCAAATGGGAAATCATCCTGTTATTATATATTGATTATCTACTTGGCCTATTTTTCATTTTGTTATATATTTGTATAAAATATTTATGCGTTATTGATAAACTACTGAAAAATGAACTACTTCAAGCAGCAAAATTACAAAAGTACATTACATATTTTTGTTTTGTGTTAGAAACGTGGTGATTCTTAAAATGTTAAAGAAAACTTTTAGCTTTGCTGAGATTTTAGAAATATGCGTTCGTATAGGAAGATTCTTAAAATAAGTCGATCAATTTCATAAGTTTAACATGGGCTATTATGTTGGTTAGTATAGTTTTAGTAGTTTTAGCGTAAACAGTCATTTTTGCGAGTATCACTACAATGACTTTGTTTTTTATTACTAAAATCATTACATTAATGAATTTAGAGACAAATAAGTATCACAACTTTGTGGTAATTATTAGCAAAAAAAAGATAGCTGAATAAAACAAATGTGTAATCTTGTTATTGCTTTAAACTGTAACGTAACAATATAAAAGAACAGCATCATACAATAACACAAGTTTTACGTTTTATCGTTATTTTTTTCAGTAGTTCAATTAAATTACAAATACAAATTAGTTTTACAAATTGTTTAAACACATGCTCACCAAATGTAACTTTTTCCACCAAGTGTAATGTACTTCCACCAAGTGTAAACATACTTCCACCAAGTGTATTAAATTTTTAACAATACATAGATAGTTACAATATTAAAAATTATTTCACTTTTTGTTTGTTTTAAACATTAAAGATATATTGATGCTTTTTTTAGTGTATCAATATTCGTTTTGAGATAATGTATCAATATTATTTTGTTGTTTTTTTGTTTGTCGTTGTTGTTTTTTAAAAATGCGAACAAATGTGGACAAGTATGTATGAAGTACCCTCTGAAGGCAAATCAAGGCAGAAACTCAATTTTAGCTTAAAATGCTCAAATTTTCGTCATTCATAAATTTTTCAAAGTTTGATTCCACTTGCTTTTTTTGTTATATCTCTTACAATAATGGAACCTGATCCGAATGATAATTTGATAAAAAAATGTTAACATCAAAAACTGGAGCAAATTCTTGCTGTTATTATTCTCCACATCCTGATGGTGAACATTTGCTTTACAAATGGACTGCTTATGGAGATTCAAAAAATGTTAGAACGTATGCTTGTGCTGGTTGCAGAAGTGTCAAAAACAAAGATAACTCAAAACCATATCCTCCAAAATCAAAACGAGATGAAGAAGCTCAAACGTGAAATTCGTCGTTTGAAATTTAAAGTGTGTTCTTTTCATGCAAAAAAAAGTATTATTTCTGATATTGGAAGCTTGCATGTTAAAACTACCTACAATAATCACAGAAGTTTTAAAAAATTTGTTCAAAGATTGGGTGGTATTCAACTAATTAATCCAGAATATCTTGATATTGCTAAAATTTATTTGCTTGAAGAAGCTGACGCACTTGGAAATGATGAAACTTTACCTGCTGAAATTGTTGGAATGGCAAGAAAACTTGTTGAAGATTATTAGTAAGCTGATTTTAAAATTGATGAAGCAAAAAATCGAATGGATATTTTTATGGAAGATGATGAATCTGAGCAAAAAGAAATGTTTCTTTATTATTCTTTAAAATTAGGAAAATTATTAGGATTCCGAAAAACTTTATAATTTTGTCAATGTTTTTTGTTTTGTTTCTTACTCTAATAAATTAATTATTCAATATAAATGTAGAATTTAAAAAAATTAGCACGGATTATTTCAAACAAAAAAATTAATCCATTTGAAAAAATTTAAAGAAACTATTCGTGACGGGAATCTATTACTAAAAACAAACAAAAAGTGAAATAATTTTTAACATTGTAACTATTTATGTAAAGTTAAAAATTTAATACACTTGGTGGAACAAGTTACATTTGGTGGGCACCCACCAAGTGTAAACATACTTCCACCAAGTGTAACCATACTTCCACCAAGTGTAACCTACTTCCACCAACTGTAAGTTACACATGGTGGGCGGTCACTTGGTGGGCCCACCAAGTGTAATTTCCACCAAGTGTATTTCCCCCATTTTTTTGCAACTGAAACAATCTCTTTGCCGCAGCTGGGCATTGAACCTAGAGAGCGTCGCATGCAAACCTGCGACGCTCACAATTGCTCTAAGGACGTCGCATGCATGGCGGCGCTTTTTCTTTGAAGTTTTTCAATCCCATCGAAAACGGAAGCGCTCCCCGGAGATGCTTCATCATTTTTCGGCTTCTGAATTTAAACATATAAAAATTTCGCCATTGGTCTTAGAAAAAGCTAAGGTATCCAAATATATAAAAATTAATAACCAAATGCGAAATTTTTTTTTTGGCTGAGGGTCCCTACTTACAATGCTTTTGTTTTTTACAAATTCTTAACATGTTTTTGAAATATTAAAATTTTTAGGCAAGCCCTAAAGGGATAGTTTTTGAAACAACAGTTGTAATAATGTTTCATAAATTATTTTTAACAAAATCTGATAAAGCTTTTCATATTGAATGTCGATATGAACAAACAAATGAAATTTATACACAGAAATTGGAAGTTAGGTAGGGATTTTTTGTGGTCTTTAAGTTTGGTAATTATATTTGTTATAGTATGATACCACCAACAGATATTCCAAGTGTGAATGATGCAGGAGCAGCTTCACCAAAATGCAAATATGAGGTAAACTTTTATGACACAAAACTTTTTAACTTATAGTGATATAAAACTACAGGTATTGGAAGAAAATGAAAATGGTCCACCGTTATCCTTTGCTGCAATTGGGCAACCAGTTTATCATAAATGGAGTTGTGAAACAGCTTCATCGGATATGCATTGTTTAACAGTTCATAGTTGTATGGTCGATGACGGACAAGGATTAAAACAGGATTTGTTGGATTCAGATGGGTATGAAAAATTTTTTAATTGTTGAAATTTGCACACTGGGATTTTAGATGTCCAGTTGATACTGTATTATTGGATTCTATAGATTATAAAGGTGACCTTGAAGCTGGAAAAGATTCTTTTGTTTTTAAATTTGCTGATAAACCTACGGTAAAATTCATAGTGGATATTTGAAATCCGATAAATTTTAATTTTTAGGTTTTCTTCAGTTGTCAACTTCGTGTTGAACCAAAGGACATGGATACTGGATTATGTGTAGTAAGTTTTTTTTAATCCATGTAGGACCTAAATTTCATCATTCCCTATTTTAGCGAACGAGCGACCACTGTAACAACAACCCTGAAAGCTCAATAGATCCTGAAGCTTCAGAAGATACAACTTCATCAGTTTCAATTGAACCTGATTTTCCTCGTCCCAGTACCCCAAGATTCAAGGTTACAACCCCTTCAAGCATGTTTGATGAATTTACAGATATTCTTCAATCAGAAATGCCAAATTCATCTGAACACTTATCAGAAAATGATGGAACAATGATGGCACCAGAAACAACAACCCCAATAATGGTTACAAAACGAAAAAAAATTAAAGCTCGAAGGTTTCAGTTTAGTAAATTTAAAGGTTGGATTTAAAAAAGGATATTAAAATTTAGACCACCAAGAAAAATTGGTGACGAAGGACCTTTTCCGGAATTTGTTGGAGTTCAAAGGGATTTAGGAATTCGAAGAAAACAACCATCCCCGGATGCCATTGAATTGGATGTGAATGCTGGAGCGGTGGAAGTTATAGATCCACCAGAAATTTGTAAGGCTTTTTTTATAAATGTTGAATTTCAATATCCATAAAATTTAAAAAAGGCAGATTATGTGATAAATTTTTGATTTTTAACGTTTTTTTCGAAATGGCATGAACCTGAAAATCAGGCGAATGAATGACAGAAAAAAAACCTGATCGTCAGGTTCATGCTATTTAGAAAAAAAGCCCAATAAAATGAAAAATGTAACAAATAATCCGTCTCCTTTAAATCTGATTTTTAAAATTTTATTCAACTATCAATAATTTATTCAAATTTAAATGAGCTTTTTTTCCAAAACTCCGGTTGATTCAAAAATTTGAAAACTTTTTAGCTTTTACTGATTCAGATGCCTCAATTCGACGTCCCAATATTTCCATCACTAATCAAAATTTGAATTATAATAGAGTAAGCTTCTTACAGTAATATACAAAAATACAATACCCCATATTTTAGATTTGCGTTTCAAGACCACTTTTTCATAATATTTTAATAATCAGCTGCTTTATTTTATTGTTTATCTTTTCTGTTATATTATTCCTTTTTTGGCATTTTTCTAAAATTCCTTCAAAGTCATCTTTAGAATCTGGTGCCAGAACTTCAGCTTCAAATTCAACAATAACAATTTCATCATCATCACCAAATCCATCATTATCTCAAAGAAGAGCTATTCAAGCTTTTAATGAAACATAGCCTTTTTTTTCTCTTTTTTAATTCTCGAATTTCAAAGATAAAATTGTATCGAGAAATGCAAATAAAAAACAATTAAACTCAAAGAGAGACTTTTTTTTAAATATAAAAGTAAACTTTTGAGCAGTTTTTAGAAAAATGCCGAAATTCGATGCTACCTACTTCAAACCGAAAAAAAAAACGTTGCTTCTGTTTCAACTGGCAACGGCTCAAAGGCCAAGTGCCAAAAAAGGAAGCCCCCAAAAAATGCCATCATTTTTTTCATACGTTTTTTTTGGGGTGACAGCTGGTTGGTAGGAAGAAGCTGGAAAGGAAGAAAAATTGAAGGGCACACCTTTTTGAATACAAACAAAAGACGACGCCTGTTTTAATAATAAATAATAATAATAACCAACGTCGTCGGCGATGGAAAAAAAAGCGATGGCAGTTGCTTGCTTTTACTTTCATTTTTTTGTTGTGTTAAAAAAAATAAGAAAGAAATTTTTTTGCAAGTCATTGGTTTCGAATAAAATTTATTATATATATATTTTTTTGAAGGGCCAAAAATTTTTAATCGAAGTTATTTTTGATGACGGCGGCGGCTGTTTTATTTTTTTATAAAAAAATCTCATCACTAATTTTTTCTCCTTTACTGATTTATAGGATTTGGTCCTCCCTTTTTTTAATGAGATTTTTTGTTTTTTATAGACACTTTGAATTTTTTTAAAAATAGAGAGATAAAAAAATTACTGAAAACTAAACGAAAAAGAAAAAGTGATAACTATTTTAATTGTGTTTTAAGCATCTTTTTTTATTGTTTCCCGACAAAAAATATGTTATAGGTTTGGCTTCCTATCTGTTTTTGGCTTTTTAAAAGGTTTCTTCAAATTTTATTTATTTATTTAAAGAATTGATTTTGTATTGTTTCAGTTTAGCCTACAATTTTCTAATGTTTCAATTTATTCTTAGATTAAAACATATTGTTATTGACTACAATATTTTTGAAAATCCATTAATTTTTTTGAAAAAGCTACCTTTACAGATTTTTCATTCATTCTTAAATATCCCATTTTTGATTTATAAACTAAAACAAATTTTTTATCACATTTTCAAAAGTTTTAGACAGAATTTTTTGATAAAAATTTGGATATTATTTTTTCAGAATTGTTTTTTTCTAATATTTACTGTATTAAATCTGTACTTGAAACTAATGCTTACATAATAATTTCGAAACTTTGAAAAAGTAGTTACCTTCTAAAATCACCATCGGACATTCACTTATGGAGAGAATTCCTGCCGTTTTGTGTTCTTTTTTTTCATTCAAGGATCAACTTTCCACTTTTTACATTAATAAGAACACTAATCCCCTCAACTCATAAATAACATAAGTGTGAAAACTGATCTTTTTTTTGCTTTTTTAAAGTGTATATGTTTTTACAAGATTTTTTCTATGTCAATCTTCATCAAAATCAATGTTCAAGAAAGAACATTGTTGAACAAATAAAATTTTGTTCATTCAATCAACTTGAAACGATAAAGAAAAAACATAGATTGAAACATTGTCAAAATATACTGATTTTTACAAACTCTCTGTTTTTTCTATTATTTTCATTATATTATTTTTTTACTTTCGGCTTTTCCTTTTCCTTTCATCAAAGACTTTTTGGTGGTCGGGAAGAAGATTTGACAGGTCCTCTTTCTTTATATCCTTTATATTCTCTTTGGACGTGGGATATTTATTAGAAAAAAAATAAGAGCAACAAAAAAAAGAGTGTCGACTTTGAACGTTTCTTTTCTTTCTTTTTCTTCGGCTTTCAAAGAGTCATTCATTTATTTTAAAAAAGTATTTATTCATTGTTGCACAACTTTGTTAATTGACAAAGATCGAGAAAAGAAAATTTTTTTTCAATTTTTCTGGCTATTATCCTCTCCATCTTGGTCTCATTTTTTTATATCCTAAATTGCCTTTGTTTCAATTTTTGTAACTTTTTTTTCTGGATTATTTACTTTCCCAGGCGGATTCTCTCTTCTTCTTTTTTCTTTTGTGTGCATTAAATTTGGCTGTTATTATTTTTTCTATTTTTTTGCTTACTTTTGTTATTATCGGCTTTTTCTCTTTTTTTTCATTGGCATTATTCTTTGAAAGTTAATGTTTGTTGGATAAAAATATTTTTGGAGAAGCAAAGAGTTCAACTTTTTAATGGTTTATTTAATATTGTGGTTATGGTAGATTTTTAGGCTAAGAAAATCGAGTTGAATCTTTTTACTTTTGAAATTTTGTGTTAAATTGTGTGAATCGTTTTTGGCTAAAAAATAAAGAAGATTTTCAAAAAATCCATTTTTGTTGATCTATAATAAAAGATTTTTTTCGAAAAATTGCATTTAAACTTTTATCGTATACCCTTTAGTTTAATGTTCATTTTTTATTTTTAAAATTAAATTCAAGGACTTCCATTGTTCCATTTTTTTTGTTCCCAAAAATTCTCGAATTTCTGTTATTATTATTTAATTTAATACTTTAAAGGAACTTTTACGTAAAAAACAATAACTCGAAAATATTCCAAAATGTTTGTTTTAAATTTAACTTTTTTTTATTGTTTAAAGTTACTGATATTTTTTATTCCTTTTTAAAATGAGTAGATTTCATTTGAAACGACTTCCGCTGAATCAGTTCTTTCCTGAATTTTTCCCTTTATTTTGCAATTTTCATTCCTGTAAAAGCTAGTTAGTTAGTTACATGTGTGCATTTGAAAGAATAAAAGAAAAGAGGGTAATAATATTCCTCAATTTGATTATTTCTCTTTTTTGCAGCAGCAGCAAAGAAAGAGTAATTCCGCGCAATGGCTTTGATTCTTTTTTGATTGGCTTTTTATAGGAGAAAAAAACTAAAAGAAAAGGACGAGTGCCCGCAAAAATGAACGAACGAATAAAAGCGAGAAAAAGCAACCTTTAACTTTTTTTAAGCATCAAAAGTAAAAAGAAAAGATGTCATTCAATAAATTTTTTTTTCAAATAAAAGAAACTAAAATTTCATTGAATGCTTTTCCGCCTTCGTTCTATTTTTTGATAATTTTCTTTAGTTTTTACAAAAGAAAAATAAAATTTTGTTAAAAAAAAGCAGAGGCAAAAATAAAAGTAGTAACACGCAATATTTCTATTTTTTGAAAAGGGCTAAAAAAAGGGTAACAGATTTGAAGAACACACATAAAATCTCTTCAAAAGTGCCATTATTATTGTTTTAATAAAATTTCCTCTCCCTTTCAGTGTCTTATGTTTTTGCTCATATGCAAATTTTTACATATCTATTTTTAGAATTCGGATTTAATATTTTGTGTAGGTTTAAAAATTTTCCTGTAAGAATTTCGCCAACTATAGCTAATTTTTGATAAACTTTTTGGTTAAGTCAGCTTATTTTTTAAATCTTGATTTTATTAATCTTTTTGATATTTAAATTCTTTATTAAATATTACTTTTTCTGAATTTTTTTTAAATAAAGGTTTCCAATTTTGAGAAGTTTCGGTTTTTTAAAGTTGACAAACAATTTTTGAAAAAGTGAATAAACCTGACGAATCAGGTTTTTTTTCTGTTGTTCTTTTGCTTGGTTTTCAAGTTCATGACATTTCGAAAAAATATATTAAAATGAAGAAATATGTTGTGAGCATTTATAGTTTTAAAATTTGAAAAATAAAAGATGTAGCATTTTCTTTTATGTTGCTGAACAGAAATTTTTTGAAACAGTTTAGATTTTTGAAGAACAGAAAATTTTTTAAAAATCTAACAATTACTTACTTAAAACCGAAGGGAAAAATTATATTTGAATAAAAAGTGACAAATCTTTTACATTTTTATGAAATTTTTAAGCATCATTTTGCCATCTCCATTTTCCAATATTTAAAACTTTCCAAATTCAAGTTTTTCATAAACTTTTTTATGGAATCGAAAAACCGAAGCCTCACTAATTTAAGCATTACATACCTTTTTTTAACTGAAAAAAAATGTCCGAACGTCTTTTCATCAACCAACAAAAATGGCATCAGATAATGAAAAAAAAATTAGAAAGCAAGGATTACTGCTGTCTTTTTAAAACTGAGCTGCGCAAATTCTTAAAAATAAAAAAAATATGAGTCTTCTCTTTTTTCATCCCTTATTTTTTTTATATAAAAAAGTCTTCATCGGTTTTTTTACTTACTTTCTTTAATCCTGTCTTTCTTTATTTTCCATGCTTTTCATTACTTTTTTGAATTTTTACATTTTTGGATGCCCTTTTTTTTGTCTGTTTGAAAAAATATGAGTCTTAAATTTTGACACTCGAAATTTGAAAAAAAACAAAAGGTTGTCACTTTTTTATATATTTCACTTTTTTTAATCATCTTTGAAAATATTTGTCAAGTATCAAAAAAAGCTTATACTTTTTTGGAGTTGAAAAAGTGATTTGAAAAGTTTTGTGTCAAAAGTGATGTAATCTTTTTTGTTTGCTGTTTTTGTCAAATTTTGGTTAATCTTTTGTTTTCAAAAAAGCTAAATTTTTTGTGTTTTTTCAAAATGTCAAAATCCGAAGAAGATTGAGTTTTATCTTTGGAGTTTCATTCTTGATCCAATATTTCAAGGTTGAAACTAAATTTTTCACTCTTTTGTGTTCTTTTTGTATGTCCATTCCAGGTTCTTATTTTTTCTTTATTTTTTGGGTGTAAAAAAATACATATGTCTATAATTTTAAAAACAACAACAAACTTGCTAATCCAATTTCTTCCTTAAAAAAGTAGTAAAAGAGTGCCCCTGAAACAAGAGAGAGATTTATACTTCCGAAAAAACATTCTTGTATATGTTTTTTTTCTCCCCTTTAAAAAAAAGAGGGATCTTTTTTCAACTTCAACATTGGTGGTCGAAGTTAGTTGTATCATTAAAGAAGAACTTGTTCCTTGTATTGTTTTAGGAGGAATACTTCTTCTTTTTTTGTTTTATTTTTTTTCAAGCGCGACAAAATCCCTCGAGATTTCTTCCCAAAAAAGAGATAACCCATTTTTTAAAAAACTTATTTTGAATCTCTTTCTTCTTCTTTTGGATTAATGTAATCTGTTTTTGGAGAGATGGAAAAAATTTAATGAAGCTAATTCAACTTCTTTTTTCAGAGATCAAAATTTTTTAATGTTATAAAAACATGATGAAATTTGTAACAATTTTGGAAGACACTGGTCAACAAAAATATGCAAATTTATGCGATTTTCAACTTCAAGAAACTACGCTTTCAAAAAATGACGTCATCTCTCGAAATCCAATCCCACCACGAATTATTCAAAGAAATATTTCCATTTCTTTTATTCTTTCCATAATTTTAATATTAAATTTATTTGTTCCAGTTGCATCAGCTCGGGCAAATATTATGTGGGACGATCAAGCCTATACTTCTTCGTCACATTCAACATTTCGCCGTAAGATTATTTTTTACTTTTTTTAGCCTAAAAAGCAACAAAAAGTCATTCATTGAAGATTTTAAAAATTTATTGAAAGTAATTTTTCTTTAATGGTTGCTATTTTTTATTTTTTAAATGAAAAATGAAGCAATTGACAAGACTTTTTTATTATTATTTAAAAATCGGAAAAAATTTATTATTAAAAATTTGTGGCTTTTTGACAGAATCTTTCTTGTTTGTCAACGAATGTTTTTTTTTCTCTCTCTATTTTTTTATGCTTAATTAGACTTGTTTTTTCTTTTTATCATTTACTTGTTATTTTTATATATTAAAAAGAAACGCTTTTGAGTAATAATTTTTTATGGTAAATGAGATGTGTCTGTTTCTGTTGAAAAAAAATATTACTTTTAAAGTTATAGCTTTTTTAATATTTTAGACTAACGAGTTTTAGCTGTATTAAATTTCAAAAATTAAAGTTTATGGAAAATTCTCACAGCGAAACCATTTGATCTCGTGTTAAGTCTTTTTATTGTTTAAAAAATTTTAGGCTTAATCTTTTCTGCAACAAAATTAAACTTTTTTTGGCAAATCTGAAAAACTTTTTCCGCTATACACTGTCAACAAATAATAAAACAAAAAAGAATTCAACATTTTTATCGGAAGGCACTTCAGAAGATTCTTTAAAGTCTTTAAAAAAGAACAAAAGAAAACGCGCAAAAAAAGGGAAATTTTTGATTGTTTTAATTTTGTTTCCTTTCTTTTTTTTGTTTCAATCAAAGCTTTTTTCTTTTATTTTATTTTATTTAAAAGTTTTTTCTTCATTTCATTTGTAAAATAACATCAAAAGTAAAATGTATTTTACAAATTGATTCAGCTTTTGTTTTTGGATGTCTAAAATTGACATGGAAAAAATCGGGAAGAAACAACTAAAAATAATTTACACCGAAAAAAAGTTAAAATTTTTTATATCCTATTTTTTCGGCTTTATTTAACTTGCTTTTGTGCCATCGCTGTTGGCATTTTCGATGTTGGTAGTAGGAAAGTTTTTTAAAATTGACTTTTGCCGCTTCGGCAAACTTTTTTTTGCTTCAGTTTTTAAATGGGATGAGTTTTTAGAGACTTTTTTGTGCCATTGTTTCAATATTCATAGTGTGTTTTTTTTGAAAGAAAGGCTACAACGTTCTTTTCTTTTTTTCATGGAACCGAACCGAGTCATTCACGTTTTTTTTCTTTACCCTTCAGATTCCACTTCTCTCCTTCCACCAAGGGATTATATCTTCCTTTTTTGAAACTTTTTTTAAAAACAGAAGGAGCGTTCACTTTATTTTTTAGTCAGTCAGGATTTCTTCATCAAACAATTCATTTATCAAAGTCACTCTTTTTTTCCCTTCCATTCTTTTTTCTCACTTTTCAAAAAATGTACTCCTTTTTTCAATCAGTTTTGAAACAAACTTCTTTTTTTTCAATGCCACACTTTTTTAAAAACAAACACAAACACTTCCATTTTTTTGTTCAAAAAACTTTCACAAAAAAATGAACAATTAAAATAAAAAATAAATTTACTTTTTTTGGTTAAAAAAAGGCAGCGACAAATGAAAGCATATTTTTTCTGTGCCGTGCCCTGTGGCTTTTGTCTATATGCCGACAAAGCAACAGAAAAAAAATATATTTTCCATGTTTTTTTTGGTGGCCTTTTTTGGAGTTGTAAAAAAAAGAAAAGCTGTCACCCGCAGATTATTGTTTAAGATTTTCTCTTTTTTGTCAAAGCTTTTTTTAAACGTCACTTTTTTGTTTCTGTGTTTCTTTAGTTTTTTCACGTTTTTTCAGTGTGTAGTTAATTTTTATGCAAATTTTTGGCGGATTAAGGGGATATCAGATATCACCATAGAGTAACTAATTTTGACATTTTTGATTTAGTATTTTTTTAAAAATTAAACATTGTTAAAGAAAGCAAATAGTTTGATTATTTTTTACATTTTAAGGTTTTTTCGAAATAGCATGAACCTGAAAATCAGGCAAAAGAACAATATACCCTGATTTTCAATTTTATGCCATTTCGAAAAAAACAGTTAAAATCAAAAATGTTCGATGCTGATTTATTGCAAAAACTCTTGACACGAAAATTTTTCGTTTTTGGTTTTTTTTCTTTCTTATCGAGACACCAAAACTTTACACCTAATACATTTTTTTCGACTTTTCTCTCACACATGTTTTTCTTTGATCACTTGAGTATTTTCTCTTTCTGATTTCCGTTATAGAAAAAACACATCAAAATAAAAAAAAGTTAACCATAAAGATTTATTTTATCTCTCGTCTGCTTCTTCCACATTTTTTTATTCCCCTTGTTTTTTTTATTCTTTCAAAAATAGCTTAACTCTTTTTCGCTTCATTTAAAAAAAAATGTTTTTATGTCTCTCTCTCTTTTTCATTCATTCACGGAAATAAACAGTTGTTAAATTCTCGTTCCATTATTTTTTTTATCTTTCATTTATATTTCAAAAAAGCTATAATTCTTAAATCCCAACCAACACAAAACAACAAACATACATACATATTTTTGCAACCACCGACATTGCCGCTGCTTTTAATCATTTTTAAATGAATTATTGCTTTTTTCTTTTTTTTTGCTGCCTTTCAATCATCTTTTTTTTCATGTTAAATGAAAAAATTCCGTGCTAATTGTTTCGAAAATTGCTTATTAAAAAAATTTAAAAAAAAAATGAAAAAAAAGATTTTTTGTAATAAAAATGTGGAAGCAAAAAAAAATTGCTTCAAGGCATTTTTCGGAAAAAAGAAATCAGCGAAAAAACGGCTTAAAAAATTTTCACACAAAGATTTTCAATTTTTCTTTGTGTAAAATTTTACTTTGAATTAATTATTTTGCTTTAAATTTTATGACAAAAGTTGGCACTTAAATTTTTATGCTTTAATAATTTTTTTATTGGCATTGTAAGTCTATGGCAATAATGACTTTTGTGGCACCTTTGTATAATTTGTGTTTTGCCGTTGAAAGTTTATTATTTGCAAAATACATTTTGACAGTTTTTCATTAACCTATTTTTTAAATGATAATTTTTTTCTTATTATTTTACGCTTGATTTATCCCATTTTTTTTCAACTTCGATTTTTAAGATACTTTTTTTCAAAATTTATAATATAAAAAATATTTAAGTAAAAAAAGTGTAAAAAAAATTTAGCCGTCCCTTGGCGACAAAAAATCTCAACGCAAAAATGATTTATAACTTTTTTTTATATTTGTCGCTATTTTTTGTTTCTGTTTTTGCGCAAATATTTTCTTCTTTTTTTTTGGCTTTGACAGTCCTGTTTTGGCACTCTTTTTTTGGCTTCGTTGAAGTTGACAGAATTTTATTTTTTCGTAGAAAAAATGTGGTCATCAAGTGGTCAGCCTTTTTTGGATGTCCACTACTTTTTTTGTTAAAAAAATATTGTTTTTTTAAATTTTATTATTTTCTATCTTCAGTATTTAATTAAGTTTTTTAATTATATAAAAATACATAATTTTAAACTTTTTTTTAAAACTGTTTTTTATGTAAAAAAATTCTGTTAATGCCATTCAACATAATATTCTTGAGCAGTTGCATTTTTTTAACGTCTAAATTTTAACACATCTTTATGTAATTGAATAATGGATCATTAAAGGGAGCTGCAGGTTTGATACATTTTTCATTTTAAACGTTTTTTTGAAATGGCATAAACCTGAAAATCAGGGTCTTTTTCTATTATTCTTTTGCCTGATTTTCAGGAAAATAAAAAAAATGTTGAAATGAAAAATGTATCAAAACTGTCCGCTGCCTTTAATCTTAATACTGGTTATCTTTCAACTTTTTCAACTTGCAAATTTTCATTTTTGTTTGATTATAATTTTGTCTTGTATTTTACCGTAATTCATTCATTGCGTGTCCGTTGAAAACAATTTTTTTATCATTTTTATTACTTTAGATTTTTCTCTTACCTCTTGTTTATCTCCTTTCCTTCTTCTATTATTATTATTTACATATTTTGTTGCCTGATATGTAATCCATAATCACGCCAAATAAGCGTGAGATTCAAATGCTCAACGATTGCCAAATTCATCAATTTGTGGTGCTACTATTAATAATATCACAATTTTCAATGCAAAAATGTTATGATATTTTTGATGAAGCAATATCACAAGCGGGTGTTCAATCGGATCTTCTAAGAGATCCTCCGCCAACAATTGATCCAGAGCATCATAAAATACATTGGCATAAAATTCGTCATCGTGGACATTCAGTTGCCGAAAGTGAAGAAAGATCGCATGAACCAGTTTTTGAGTTGGAAAGAGAAATGTTTATTAAATCTGCAGAAATTGAAGTGCCATATCAAGATTTACAACCTGAAGATATAAATGCCGATCTTGAAATGCATCCGCAGCTAAGAGATAAACAACATTATGGGCCTATAGCTTCTAGGGAATTTACAGGATATGATGAAGATCAATTTCCTGTATATCCACCAAGATTAAATGCCGATTTATTTGGAGCTGCACCAATTAGTGGTGAGATAATGGGTATCTAACAATGCGCTTTAATGTCCTTTTTTGGGCATGTCTCTAATTAACCTAAACTTTTAAATGTTAAAGAATGACTTTTTTATTGCTTTTTTTTTAAATTTTTAAAACTCTTTCTTTAACTGAAAAAATTTCATATTTTTAGATACCGCTCGATGCTTTTCATGTATGTCAAAATTTTATGAAGCTGTTTGGCCAGCGTTGGCACATGTGTATAAAAGGCCGCGGAATTTTACTGATCGCTGCAATGACGCTACTTTTGATTCACAATCAATTCCAACGACACATTGTTCAACAATTTGTGTACATATGTGGGAAGAGCCAATTGTTGCAGGTAAGAGTCTTGGAACAAAAATATTTTTCCAAATTTTGGCATAGTAAAAGTTTAAATGCTTGTAACTTTTTTTTCTATTAAACGTAATGTTCTGATTTTTTGTACAGATTTTTAGACTAAAACGTTTTATAAATCTGCAAAAAAAACCGGAGAATTTCGTTATCAGAAAAGACAGTTATTTGAGGATTTATCTAATCCACTAAAAATTTTTTTCCATTTTCAAAATCGTAACAAAATTTTTTTTAGGTGTGAAAATACGAGGTCATATCCGTGGATGTTTGGATGATATCCTTCATAGTGGATTTAATCAAACAATTGTTGCATGGTATATTTCATCACTTTCATAATCTATTAAATCCCTTCAACACTAATTTTAGGTATCGTTGGTTGCATCGTGACAGCTGTAATAAATATCGAAAAAGAGATTTATTTATGCTTCCACATGATCAATCTGATGATTCTTTAATTCATGTATGTACATGTTATGCAGATCATTGTAATACTGCTGCAGGGAATAATCGATTTACTCCTTTACAAATTACAATATCTATTATTTCTGCAACAATAATATCGATTTTTGGCCGAGTCTTTCTTCATCATTAAAATTAAATAAAAAAATAGTGATCTCAAATGGAAATCAAAAACAATAGATTTTGTGCTTTTTTAAAAATTGCTCAATTTTAGAAAAATAATTTTTGTAAATAATTTTTATGTTTTTTAAAAATAAAAAAATAAACTGTAAAATTTGTGCCGTAATTCAAAAAATTATGAAATTGATTAAACAAGGTTTTTTTTAAGTAAAATGAGGTTCATTATTTCCATTTTTTAAAACTCCACGAGGTGTTCCATCTTCATTGAAGCGGACTCTGTTTCTTGAAGATGGAAGGGAAGTTGTTGATGAGCCATTATAAATATTTCCTTCTCGATCTGGATTAAATTGTGGCGGATGTGTACTGAATACTACAGTACCCAATGGAATTCCAAAACCGCCTATAAAAAAGTTTTTTTTTATTGTTTGATTATCAGTAATTTTTATTTATTAATGTTTTTTTTAAAAAGTTCATTCGTATCCTTGTCATTACATTAAAACTCGGATTTGAAAAATCCATTCGGGATGTCGAAAAAGTTTCTCAAAATCCCGTTTGAGACATTCCAATTCTCAAAAATTAAAAACTATTCAAACCATTTTTTAAAAAATTTTAAAGTGAAATTACTGATTTTTTGAAAATTATTAAAGGGAGCGAACAGTTTAATATATTTTTCATTTTAATATATTTTTTCGAAATGACATGAAACTGAAAATCAGGCAACAGAACAATAGAAAAAGATCCTGATCCATGACATTTTGAAAAAAATGTAAAAATGAAAAATGTGTCAAACGCTCCTCCCTTTTAATTATTATTTATCAAAAAGTAAATTTTTGTTTATTATCAGATATTAATTAATAAAGTTGACATCACTTTTAGGTGATAAAATAAAATGAATCATAAATTAAAGTTGTTGTTTTTTATGGAACAATTTAAAATTGGGTGTGGTTCCCCCGGGTTTTTTTAAACAAAGTGAATCAGCTGTCGCTGCTGCAAGGAAAAAGGAGCAAAAAGAAAAGATGTTGATTAATTTGGGTCAGAAAAAAATAAAAATTTTTCAGCGTTTCTTGATTCTTTATTTTTTTGTTCGAAAAAGTATCGATCATTTTTGTACGAAAAATGTTTAAAAATAAGCGGTGATTCAGCAATACTTTTTTCACAATCAAAGCAAATAGTTTCAAGCTTTCACTTTTTAATGCCTCATTTTTGATTTCTGATTCATGAAAAAAAAAATCATTTTGTTTTAAAATAGCAAATTTTAACCAATTTTTTGTTTAAATTCAAAAATTGCACAAAAAATGAAGTAAATAAAAACTTACAACAAATTGGATAAAATCCTGTATCATTGACTGATTCATATCTTTCTGGATTTCTTCGACGATGAAGCCAACAACCATTACATAAAAGGCAACATAAAAGTGAAAGAATAATTGAAACAATGATTGATACAATTAATCCAATTACAAGTAATGTATAATCTACTCTGAAATGTAGGGGGATTAACTTAATCCATTATATTCGTTTAAGCAAAATCATTTAATCCAAAAAAATTTCCCGGATGAAAGCCGGAAAAATTAAATTTTTAAATGTCTTCAACGTAACAGGCTCAATCCGGGACGCACATAGTGTTCTCCCCATACAAATCCGGGACAACTTTAGTGTTCCTTTCAAAAAGAACAATTAGGGAACACCAGAGTTATCCCGGATTTGTATGGGGAGAACACTATGTGCGTCCCGGAATGTAGAATCTCGGACAGCCCTGCAACGTAATCGATAAGGATTTGATATATCCCTATTATCCAAAATTTCCTTACTGAAATGTATTTCCATATGCAACAAAACGTTCAGGCCGTCCAAATCGATCATATGATTCAACGACATTATTTTCAACAATTGGATCATCGCTATTTGCCCCACAACAATAATATCCTTGTTCCTTTCCAGGTCCTTCTAAAGATTCACAACACCGAAATGCACAACGAAGTGTTACACCTGATGGATTTTTTGGACAAATCTCAAAGCCTGAGATTGTTAAAGATAAAATGCAAATAATAACTAATATCACTGATATCCTTCGAAGCATTTTCTGAAACGTAAAAAGTTTAGATTAAATAAAAACATAAAAAATTTTTGATTAAAAATTTCGAAAAAATCACGTCCTTGGAAAATAACAGTTTTTTCTTCGAAAAAAATAAAAGTTAAATTAAATGGAAAAACTTTTTTTTTTATTTCGGGAAAAAAGGTTCGTTTAAGTTTTTTAATGGCGGTTGGTCGCAATCTTGCGCAGTGTTTTTTTTCTTCATTTATATTTGAGGGCGTTAAAAAAAAATCACATAAAACCTTTTTTTTCCTGCTGTCTTCCGTGGGCTTTTTTTCCTTGATCGATTTCAACTTTTTAACTTTTTAGTAGCAGAAAAAGAACAAAAAGACGAGAAAGAAAAAGTCTTTGATGGATGAAGAAATAATTGAAAAAAAGATGTCAAAAAAAAGTTTGAGAAAAACATTTGAAAAAAAGAAACCACCTGAGAGATTAGTTTTTTAAAAACATTTTTATATATTAAACACATGTTGGGTTAAAAGTTCATCGATTTTGCAAATTTTTTAAAAATGCAAAATAATTAAAATGAGTTTTTTAAATTTGGAACACAAAATTTATTTTAAAAATCAAAAAATGTTTTTAAAACATTTAATTTCACTGACAAAAATCATTTTTAAAATTTTTTGTCTCAATTTTTTTTACAAATTTGCAGCTTTTCAGGAGTTTAAGTCTTATTTTTCCGCAAAAATACGAAATTATACAGTATCCTAAAAAGTCCTCTATAAGTTCAAAAATGTATGGAAAATTTCCAAATTAATTGTGTGAAAAAAAACTTTTACAAAATTCTATTTTAAAAAAAATCAAAACTTAAAAAATGTAACAAAATTGAAAAAAGGCAGCAACAAAAAAAGCTTGAAAGAAGAAATAAAAGAAGTTAAAAGCAAATATCCTTGGTTCCCTAAGTATTTTCCTATTTTTTTACCTTCAATTATTTTGACTCCCTGCTTCTTACTTTACTTACTTACTTAAAGCCCTTTTTTTCTGCGTGTGTTTTTGTTTACAAAAGGTTAAAGCATTTTTATTTTTTACCTTTTCTTTTTTGCATTTCATATTTTTTAAGTACTTACTTTCTTCCCTCACTTTTTCAATTGCAAAAGCAGCAGAAAAAAGTGGAAGAAAAAAAGAAATATAAAAACTGTCTGAAAATAAAAATTCTATCAAAAACCGGTATTATTCTTTTTCTTGTCATTTATTTTTGTGTTAAAACAATAACTTTTTTCAGTTTAAAAAAAAGTGAACAGCAAAAACAAACATTAATCATTTATAAAAATAACACAACCTTTTTCTTCGTTTGTTTTATATTTGTAAATTATTTGTGAACAAAAAGCAAAGTTTGAAAGATCGAATTTTCAACAATTATAAATTAACAAAATTTATCCAATTTGAAAAATTTTTTATGAATGAAAAAACACAAAAAAGTTTAAACAATTTATTTTTCCATATAAGCAATCCATTAAAAACTATTTGCAAGAGCGGAAAAGTTAAAACGCTTCTAAAGACTTTAATTACAAATTCAACTTTGAATTCAACAACACCAGAATTTAATACAACAGAAATTTCGAAGTTTTACAATGTTGCAACAGAACTGCTTCTATTCATAGATATTCCAAGCCCTCCAATTGTTTCTGTAAAATTAAAAGAAAAACTTTACATGTTTTTGTACGACAAAGGCTCAGAAGTTTCTATTGCAGACTTAAATGTTTGGGAAGAAATTGGAGCTCTTTATCCCCTGTTTATGCCACTCAAAGGAATCAAAGTAATGCCAGAATCACTGGGACAATGTCAAGTTTTAGTCGAAGTAAACAAAAAAAGCCAGCTTCTTTGGTTAATTATTGTTGAAGGAAACAAGTTAATTTTTGGTAGAAAATGGATGCAAAGTTTTAATTTACTATAGTTCATTTGTTTGTCCAATAAACTTTGTTGTTTTACAGTTGAAAGCACATTTCAGCAATTAAATTTCAGCAAAAGGATGAATTTAAGATATAAATGTTACGGATAATAGCAGTGTTACAGCTTTTGAAACAATTATCAGTGTTTAGCAAAATTTAACGATAGAAATATCTTTTCTTTAATTTACTATTTACAAAAAATAAAAACATCAACTTTTGAGGAGAATTCATTTCGTTTCTTTTAAATATTTTTTTTTCATTTTTATCACTGGCAATAAAATATATAAAAATGATAAATTTATTTTATTTTAGTTTTTACGATTAATTTAAGTTTAAGTTTATATTGATAAACTTTGAATTTAATATATTCTTTTTAATGCTTTTGTTTAAAATTTATATTTAAGTAAAACAACTTAAAAAATTCTTGCAAACTGTTAAATATTTAAACAAATTAAAGAAAACCAATAATTATTTGAGAAGGCAAATTTTACACTAATATATAAACAAAAGTTTATCAATAAAGCAGTAAAAAGTTTTAACTCCAAATATATTGTAATGTTTGAAGTATACAATAACAATGGTTTAATAGTCCACTGCTTTTAACAAAAAATAAAATTTTACTAATGATTATTATTAGCTCATTACTGATAAATGTAATAATTATGAGCTGTAAAAAAGAATTAAATTAAAAATGTAACTATATTTTAACCGAAAAAAATTGCTCAAATTACTAAAAAAACAGTTAAACAATGCATATACTATTTGTTCGTTACAAGTAATAAACATCAGACATTAATTTTTGCAAAGTTTTTAAAGATTTAATATAATTAAAATAAATAAAATAAAATTTTTAAGCTTTTCACGAACTTTTTAGCCATACGCGAACACTTTCCAAAAAGTACCACCACGAACGTTCGCATACGCGAATACGCGAACAAATATAAAAGCCGAAATTTCCACTGTTATTCAACATTTGTTTGAATGTCATATTCTTTGTCAAGCGCGCAAATATTGGTTTTGAAAAGAATATTTGATAAAAATCGATATTTGCTTTGCTTTTGCCAAAAAATTGTGTTCGCCATGTTTTCGAAATCAAAAAAAATTTACTTTCATTTTGTTCTGAAAAGTTCATTTGTGTTTTCATTATTTCGTCTGTGATTAATTGTTTGCGCGTACTTGTTTGTTGATGAAAATATATATGTGATGTCATCGAATTGTGCTGTAACTAAAGTAAGTGGTTTTAATTTTTTAGAGAAATTTAAGATATTGATTTTAGTTTGGTAGAATTCATGGATTTTTTGAATGGAGAATTGATAATATGGATCAAATGAAATTTACTGATATGGAAAGTTATACAATGTATGGAAAGATTCGTTATAAATTTAAAAGCCCTGAATTGACAAAAATTGATAGCGGTATCGAATATAAAACTACCATCACACTTTATTTTGATTCTGAACCTCCTTTTACTTACTTTGGAATTTCTTGGGATGGTAAGGATGAAAATGCCGTTTTCGAATGCTCATATCAAATTAATGGTTGTGAAAAAAAGTCAGGGACGTGTAAGAATCCATTTTTTATCTTGAAATTTTAAAAAAAGTCTTTTAGTTGTTCGTGGATTACATGGAATTAAAACTTTAACAATTTTCTTGGATCTTCCTGTAAAAACAAATGAATTAATTTCTCCACCAAAAACTTTGCCATTTGTAAGTTTACCAAATCGTTTAAAGAAATTCTGGGAAAATGATTCATCAAATTTGAAGTTTACAATTGAATGCGATGGAACTTCCATTGAAGTATGTCTTTATTCTTTAATAAGAAAATTTTAATCTCTTCTCTGACCCATTAAAGATATATGATTAATTTCTAGACTTATAAACCAATTCTTGCTTCAGCTTCTGATGTTTTTGCAGCAATGTTTGAATCAAGCTTCACTGAAGCTTGTGAAAATCGTGTTAAAATTAATGACTTTGAACCACAAACTGTACAAAAAATGCTCGAATTTTGTGAAACTGATGATATTAAAGAATTTAATGGTTATGAATGTGAACTCTTTGGAATTGCACATAAATATCTAATGAATGATCTTATGGTATGTTTTCGATTTCTTATATACAGCTCTTACTTTTTTCTTTTAGAGTTTTATCTGTGATAAAATGGTTATAAATGTTTCATTCCGTAATTTTGATTCATATCTTCAACTTGCACAAATGTATGACTTAAATGATTTTAAAGAATGGCTTTTAAAAACAAGTTTCTCTAAATAATTTATATATATCTCCTTCACTGTAAACAACTCTTCATTTTGTTCTAGTTTTAACTTTTACTTGTTTTCTGTTATCCTTTTAATTACTAAATAAATATTCACGAGTGTTCTTTTCCAATTTTTTCAATTTGTAAAAGTTGCAACATTACTTTTAAATATTTTAAAGCGAAAGCTTGTAAAGTATACTGTATCTTTTTTAGTTTGCTCGCTTATTTTTTATGAAGTTTCTTTTCCATTTGTTTTTCTAAAGATAACATTTTATTTTTAAAATTTAAACATCATACATTGTTGAAGAATCTTGCAAAAATGTCAATGGGGGCTACTTTAAAATTTAAATATCCATTTTTAAATGGTACATAATTAATGTAAAGTTTTACTTAAATAATTGTTGAATTCTTTAATTGAGATTTAAACTCGCGATCAAAACAGTTAAGGGATTACTGTAACAATTTTATTTCAAACAAAAACAATAAAAGTAATAAAAATAAAACTTAACAAAAAAAAATCATTGATTTGGTAATGAAAGAAGTGAACATCCAAAATTATCTTCAATACCTTTGAGAAGGAAAAGAGTTCGAGTAAGAACAGAAGTGTTTGCAAATGATGATTTCTTAACTTCTTCAGCAAAATTGTAAGCATGAATATTGCCACTAAAAAGTCATTTTTAATATTTGTAAAACAAAACAAATCACTTACTTATTTTCAAGTGTTAAAGCTTGAAGCATTCCAAGATTTAAAAGTTGTAAAGCAGATTTTAGAACACCAAGTTCAGGAGTTGTAACAAAAACAATTCTTGATGGGCTAATTTTCTTTGCAAATTCAA
The DNA here is from genome assembly GCA_963922195.1 of Panagrolaimus sp. PS1159. Lineage (NCBI taxonomy): Eukaryota > Metazoa > Nematoda > Chromadorea > Rhabditida > Panagrolaimidae > Panagrolaimus > Panagrolaimus sp. PS1159. The sequence goes on from CAWUHW010000039.1 coordinate 124,334, forward strand.
TAATATCTTTATGAAGTTGTGAAGCAGTACTCAATAAAGGAAGATTTCGAAAGCATCGAACCATATCATATCCAGCAACAATCACAAATAAACATTCAGGTGTTAAAACTTCTTTATCTGCATATTTTAAAAATTCATTCAATGCTGACCTGAAATATGTTAACATTTAGAAAGCAATCGATAATAAAAATGTTTTACCCAATATATGCCATTTTTTCAATACGAATAAGTAAAACATTTGAATTTAATGAAGTTGGATCCAAAAGCGTTAAAAGAGAATCAGCAAAAATGACGACATTTGGTTTTGGACAATTTCGTAAAGCATTTCTACGATCTGCAGATTGATCAATATCAGGAAATTCTTCAATTGGAAGCAATATATCAGCATGAGGGAAGACAAATTTTTCACCAGAACTTTGTTGAACATAAACGCGACGCTAAAAAACTGTGTTTAGAATTTTGCAAAAGTAGTAATATAAAAATTTACAAGTATAGTTGAACCCATTAAAACTTTCCCTTCTGAATTCATTTCTTGTTGATCATTACTTTCTTCCGATCGAATTCCAAGAGATGTTGATTGTGATGGTTGTTGATGCTGCTGCCATGTTGGAACAGATACAGTTGGACCTTCCTGCAAAACTCAAGTTAAAAAAGTATTTTTCACTATTAAAACTTACTGTAGAACGAGAAGATGGAATAAAAGAAAAATTAAAATAACTTGAAAAAGTTCTTCGTTTTTTTGGTGGTTGAATGTCGGATGGCACTGGAGAAGGACGTCTTGGAAGTTCATCAACTACCGTAACGCTATCAGTATCATCAACATCATTACAAGGTGATGATCGAAAATCATAATCTTGATGTAGACGTTTTAATCCAACATTTGAAGCACTATCAGAAACGGATACCGTATCAAAGTCATCACCATATTCAGAGATATCATCACTATCAACATTTTCAAAAAATGGACGAATGCGTTGTACTCTATCATTGCATACATGCTTCAACTTTGTTAATCCGCCAACATTTGAATAAAGAGATTTTTGATGAATATTAAAAATAAGAAAGTTATCCATTTCTTGACGATCTACAAAATCGATGAAATGAGAAAATCGATAAAGGCAAAAAAGGTTCTTACATGTTTTAAGTAAAGAGCAATAAAGACAAACATAATATCTAAAAAACACGTTTAATCACTTGTCGCAATAATAAAAAAAACAAACCTTGCACCTTCGGTACATCCAATATTTTTAAAAGCTGATGGTTGATTAGCAATTTTTAAAAGAAGTTTATCAAATTGATAAAAAGATGGATCAATAACACTTCGAGATTTTAAACTTTCAACAATATCATAATTATTGATAGCTGTTAATGGAAGTGGACAAATAATTGGATCATTACAAAGATGTTGATATCCACCCGGGGCGTTTACATCACCTTTTAAAACTTTTTCTTTTGTATGTAAAACTAATGTTCCAACAATGACAGAGCTTGATTTATCTTCTAAAAATACTTTTATATAATTTTTAATATTTTAAATATATATACTTACTATTTTTGTTCTTTAAATTTCGACAATCCATACAACGAAAAAAAGTTTTACCATCAATTTTATTTGCAACACTAAATCGATAGGGAAAACCATTAATTGAAAGTTGTTTATCATCAAAATTTAATGAATCATATGTATGAATTTGTTCATAATCAGTTTTAGCTTTTAATGGAAAAGCTTCCGCAAAAGAATTCATTGTTGAAATAATAAAAGAATTAACAAAGTTGACTGTAAAAAAGTAAGATTTTTTGTTTCCTTTTTTTTACTTCAAACTTTGCAAAAAAAGAAGTTCGCGAACTTTCTTTTTTGTGAGAAAAATTAGGGCAGGAATTTTGTAATCTAAATAAATTTTTGAAGTATTTTAATGATATTTAAAAACATGTAAAAACACTCGAATTAAAAACTTAAACTTTAATTTATAAAACTTTGTAATTTTTTAATATAAAACAGAGTCAAAAATGCGAAAAAATTTAAAATTGTATTTTTGCTCAATTTTTGATTAACATCTGCTAAAAATAAATTCGGAAAGATCCTTTTTAACAAGATAAAAGAAAAAAATCTGAAAATTTGTATGAAATGCAAATTTTTCATTCTCGAGCATCAAAATCGCTTTTTACATTTTTGTTCAAAAAATTCATTAAAGCAGTTTTGAACATTTCAAAAACAGTCGTCGTTGAAAAATGGAATTTTTTATTACATTTTTGAAAATTTCAATTCTTGGTTTTACAGTTATTTTGGGAACTTTTTCTTTTTTTATGTTCCTTTATCGCCTTCATATTATTTCAAAAGAAAAGGTATGTTTTTTATATTTGTTATTCCCTTAACATTGAGGTACTGTAATCTTGTATTCTTCTGGTAACATTCAATTATAAATGTTGCCAGAAGGCTCTGGAAATTTTGCCAGCTATATTAACTGTTCGTAAGCTGTGTAAGATTTCAAACAATTAACATAGCCGGCTATTGTCCAACTTCGTCGTCAAAGCAGTCAAAAAAAATTTTATAGGCAATCGAACCACGTAAAATTAAAGGAACTTCGCTTACTTCATCACGTGTTACAAATTTTAAAGGAAAAAAGAGTTTAATTATTGATTCGGTATGTTTTTTGCTACTACTTTTTCTTATGATTAAATCTTTGCCTTTTTGTATGCTTTTTTATTCATAATCTTTTAGAATCCATCAAGAAGTTTTGCCAGTAGCATCTTCAGTAGCGCACTTTCATCAAGAAAAGAAAATCCTGTTGAAAAAACAGCTGTTGAAAAATCTCCACCAAAAAATGAACGAACTATTGAAGAAAAACTTGAACTTTGGCATCAACGAAATTCTGAAGCACTTCAAAAACGTCATTCTGAAAATGTAAGTTATCTTTTTTATATTTGTTTTAAATGTTAAATTTTAGAGATCAAAGCATAATCCACCATGGGATGAAATTGAAATGCGCCGGCATGGATTAGTTAATCGTTTTTGTGATCGAAAATACGGCACTGAATGTCCATCAAATCCTTCAACTGTTGATGTTTCAATTTATAATGGTCAAGATCCTGGAACTACATCATCAAGTCAAGGTGCCCTTCGTTGTACACTTCCACCAGATGATTCATCAGTTTATTCTTCATACACTGGAACTCTTGCATCTTCAACTCCCAAAAGTCTTGGAAAATCACCAAAATTCATTAATAATGAAAATAAACCAGCTGATTTTGCTTCACTTAGTCCAATTCCAAAAGTTCCTGCTGCTACTCCAAGTCAATCAATTACATCACAATATGCTCAAGGACCTTTAAATGAAAGACCAAAAGAACAATTTCCAACTGCAATGCAACATCAAGGCCAAGCTTTAGCACCACATGAATCATTAAATGTTTTTCCAATTATGCAATCAAATCAAGGGCCTTCAACTTCTGAACCTCAACAACAAAATCAAGGACCTCCAACACCTCAACAACTTCAACCTCCACAACAACAAGCAAGTCAATTAAAAACTGATCCAACTCAAACATCTTCTCAACCATCATATGCTTCTGTTTATATGGAACCTTCACTTCATAATTCTGCATATGCTTATCAAAAAGAAAAAAATTAATTATTTTTATTTTGTATGTTTTTTAATAGCATTTATTAATTAATTATGTTTTCGTAAATACACAGTCAGTTTTATTAACGATCCTTATCAAAACGAGATTACTATTGACTTTTTTCGAAAATGACATTCCGGTGTTGCTGGAGCATGTCCAGGTTTATAAGGTGGAAGTACTTTAGGGAGTAAATCTGTTGGTAGAGAAAGTGGAACATCAATAGGATGCCATTGAATTAATTCGAAAAGTCTTATAAAAATATTATTTCTGAAAATTTAAAAGAAACAAATGATGATGATTTTTTGTTTTTCATTAATTACTGTACTCCAACAAATTGATTGGCAAAAAAATATTTTTATTACTATAAAATCAATACAGTATTCAAACAATAATATTTCCATTTCAAAATCAACAAAAGATAACACATTTTCAAAGCAATTATAACTAATAAAAGTAGAGGCTAATTATTCGAATTTCGGCTGTTTACAGCGCTTGCCCAACCAGTTAAAGCAGCATCATTGCTGTTGCTAGAGTAATTTGGACGTGAAATTCTTGAAACTGCTGGAGATGAAAATGGTTCAAAGATATCAGATAAATCTCGAGAAGCTAGTTCACGATTACGTCCACCACCACCCCTAAAATATGCTATTACAATAAATAAATATGAAACAAAAGCTTACCGATGGCCACCACGAAAACCTCTTCCACGATTACCGCCTCTTCCACCTCGAAATCCTCCACCATTACCTCCAAAATGATTTCCTCCACCTCTTCCACCATTTCTTCGATTAAAGTTTCCACGTCCACGATTTCCACCATCATTTTGATGTCGAACCTTAAAAGACACTATAAAAATGGAATGTTAACCAATAACATACTTTATTTTGTACTCTTCTTTCATCATGAAGTTCTTGAGCTTCCATTTCACTTAAAGTTTGCCATTGTTGAAATTGATTTGGAAGAATAATAATAAATTTAGGATGTCCAATAATGTAACGATTACGTAAATTATCCAAAATAGATTTTGATTTATCAACCATATAATATCTTTCTTTTTCACCAACTGGTACTTTCATAAATACAAATACTCCATCAAGTCCTGCATCCCAAAATGGTTGCATTTTTTCTGCATCAAGTTCTTTCTTGCTTACAACAGTACCATATTCTTTTGGTTTAACAAATTGACGAATTAAAGTATTTACAGTAAGATTTTCAGGAATAGATTTTGCACTACAGTCATATTCAATAATTTTATTGTACTTTGAAGTTGTATATCCATTAACTTGAACAAATTCTTCACCAACATCATCAATAACAGAATCATTAGTTTCTTCTTCCTCTTTTTTGCAAGGAACTTCACGCAAAAATTTAAGGCTACATGTCCAAATAATTGTATCAGAATGTTGTTCATGACGTGATCCATCAGCTTCTGGAATTAAAAGGATTAATTCTGATTTATAAAAAGGAAAAAACAGACCCATTGGTGAATTAATAGTAATAAAAATTCGTCGGCGAACAGCATTAGAAATTAAATATCGTTCAATATGAGATAATGTATTTGGATCAGAAGGACCACTGCCATGCTTCTTTAAAAATTCATTTTCTTCAACTTCATCGGAACGCGCTGAATCAGCAAAACTTGTTTCATGTCCAGTTGTAGCTGTCATATTTGAATTAAATGTTTCATTTGGATCAGATTGTGCCGATTGAAATGAGCTATCTTCTATTTTAACAACAGGAGATTCTTCTTGTTCTGGATACGATCGTTTGCGGGTGGTTAAATCAGCAGCTTCAGGTTTTGCAAGCTTTACAACATTATTTGTTGAACGAATTCCGCCAGATACAGCTGATTTCAACGTATTTAAATATTCTTGATCTTTTATCGAAGTATTATCATCAAATTGTGAAAGCTTCTTTACAACTTCAAATGGCTTTCGTTGTCCATCACAATTATTCGCCTCTTTATGAAGTTTAACACATGGAAGGGAGCATGTACGAAAAGAACATTTTGGACAAGTATATTTTGATTTTACAAGACCACATTGTTCACAATCAATTTCAGATTTAAGCTTCTTTTCTGGTGGTGGTCCAATTGTTGGTGGATGTTGTGTATCAACAGATGCCATTTTTAAATCTAAAAGTAAGAAATTTAGTAAAATAAAAAATAAAATTGATAAAATTAATGAAGACCTAAATTATTTTTAACAGCTGATAGGCTGGAAAAAACGGGTAAAAATAAAACAACTTTTTTGCATTGAAATACATTTTGCCAAACTTTGTTGAACAAGTTTTCAAATAATTTATGCTGTAAAATGTCAACAGTAATTTATTAATTTCCTTTTGTCAAAGTTTTTTCTTTGTTAATTAAAATTAAAAATGTCGTTGTTAATGGATATATCAGCAATGCCACGAAGAAATGCTCGAAAAAATGCTCCTAAAGCAGAAGCTACAGCTGATAAAAAGAAGATATGCATTCCTGGTGATAAATTATTTAATTCTTCTGATGGATATAAAGCTGGTTTTGGTACTTATGAAGAGCGGGGATCTATTATTGCATCACTTTATGGAATTGTTTGTATTACAGAATCAAAAGAATCAACAGTAAGCTTACTTTTATGTCATTTTTGGTGGCTATAATTTATAGTTTATAGGATGGTAAAGAAAAGGAAAAAACTGTTGAAATTCATCAATCTGAAGAAGGTGTAAAATATATTATGCCAATAATTGGAACAGTTGTTACTGCTCGTGTATGTTTTATTGTTGATCTATGTTAGCACTGTAATATTGCCTTCTTTTTAGGTAATGTCTATTACTCCAAAATCAGCTAAATGTTCAATCTTTTGTGTTCAAGATTCTGTACTTTCGGTAGAATTTTCTGCAACATTACGAAAAGAAGATATGCTTGGAAATGAATACAATAAAGTATGCAGTTATTTTTCAAACATTTTTTAAACCCTTTTTCCTAGGATGGTATTTGGCTGTATGTTCAACCTGGTGATATTATATTAGCTCGTGTACTTGGATTAGGAGATGTTCAAACTTCATATTTATTATCAATTGCTGAAAATGAATTAGGTGTTACAAATGCACGCGGTGATAATGGTGAAAGAATGATTCCAAAAGATTTAAATACCGTAATCTCAACAAAATCTGGACAAGAAGAAAAAAGAAAAGTTGCACAAATACCGAATCTTAATATGTAATTTATTTTTTGTTGATTTGTTTTTGTTGTTATTAAAATGTTTAATAAGTAAAAACAAAAAATGTTTTTTGAATGTTTTTGGGATTACATCGAAGATGTTTTTGTCATCAAAATTACCGTACTACTTTGTTTTCCATTTTTGGGCGCTTTAAATTTTGTTTTTTGTTAATCTCCCTCTTTTTATTGAATGTCCAATCCATTTGATTCTAATGAAGTTTGATCATACACAACTGGAAGCAGTAAACCTAAAGATGAAATAAATCATTATGAACGTGAACTTGATAAAGTTTATCAAGAATCTCTTGATAGCACTCAACGTTCAGTACAACAGTTAGAACATTCTGAACAACTTGGAATAAATACAGCAAATGAATTATAAGTCAAAGAGAAAAGCTTGAAAGAACTGAAAAAAATTTGGACGAAATTCATCAAACAACATTTGAAACTCAACGAAACCTTAACGACATAAAATCATTTTTTGGTGGATTTTTTAAAAATAAATTTTCCCGTGGCCCAAAAGAACCCTCTGTTCATATCCCTCCTTCAAAATGTGATAATAAACTTAACTCACATTTAAATTCAAGTAGCAGTAGTTCTTCAGCTTCTGCTGTCAAAAGTCCATCCTTGAGTGCTGGTTCACGGAAAACAGTTCAAGGAACACATTATGAAGAAATGGATAATAAAATAGATGAAGATTTGGGTCTAATGAGCTCAAAATTGGAAAGTTTACGTGAACTTGGTAAAGTTCTTGGAAATGTAGTCGATGATCAAAATGAAATGATTAATCGAATTCAAATTAAAACTTTACAAAATGATGGAATTCTTCTTCTACAAAATAAACAAATGAGGAAATTAATTTGATTTTTTGGTTCTTTCATTTTCTATTTACATAAAAATAATCTTTCTTAAACAGAATTTGGAATACTGTAAGAATATAATTTAAATTATATTCTTACAGTATTCCAAATTCTGTATGTAAAAAATAATCAAATGTGTTTCTGGTATTCTTGAATTTTATTTCTCTCTTTTATCCGTTAAAAAAATCATTTTCTTCTCATTTATCATTGCAATAAAAAATATATTAGATACTGTGGAAATGCGAAGTTAATGCAATCCAGTAAAAATTTTATTTAATATTAATTAAAGAAATTGTAAAATATTTTATAAAAAAGCAAAAAACAAGTTTCACAAAAAAATGTTTTTTACAGAATGTCCATTTTTAAAAAATTATTATCAAAAATTAATATATTTTGTATCGAAGCAAAAGCTGAATTTCATACTGTAATTGCTCTATTAATATTATTAATTAAATTCTTCCATTTCAAACTTCATAAATTTTTACAAAAACTTTTTGAAAGACAAATTAAGATCTATCTAACAAAGTCTGCAGACTATCAATATTAGTTACCGTATCCCAACCTTTTTGAACCACTCCAAAGCAATGATCAACAAAAAAACTTTATCAATAAATATCAAACAATTCAAAAACAAAACAAAATCATCAAATTATTACATAAAAAATGAGGGTTGAACATTTCGAGAATATCCAAAGATGATGGCAGATTTTTCAGCAAATGACTCACAAAATCCATTCCAAAATGTATAATTTTTATAAAAATACATATTCTTATTATCGTGAAGATGAACATGAAGGTAACCAAGTCGATTATTTGGAAGTGTAAGAGTATTATCAAAGAAATTATCCATTTCACGTTCATCATTTTCATTTAAATCAATATGACAGCAAATTCTAAAATAATAAAAGTTACAAAAGACAAAAGAGAAGACGAAATAACTTACTTAAAAGCTTCTAAGCCAGTCATAAATTGTTGTAAACTATTCAATGGTGATGGTGGAGGATTTTCAAACTTCATATTTCCAACAAAAACTTTAAATCCAAGATTTCGTTTTGCTTCTGCAAAGAAACCATAATGATATCGATGTGTTTTTCCACAATCAAATTGAAAGCGTTCAATTTCCGTAAAGTTGATAGTATTCAAAATATTTTCTGCGACATTTTGTGAAAAATTTCTAAAAAAATATTAATTATAAAAGCTTCACAGATATCAAACAAACCTTAGAGAAATTCCACGAATAACATGAACACCTTGAATATCTGCAAGATTTTGTACATTTTGAAGTGATAAAACTGCATATCCATCAGAAGTAATTGTAAGGCCATCAAAATGCTTCCATCCAAATTCTTCTTTAAAATCATCGGCATCCATTGTTGCAGCATCTAAGATAAGATAATCAACAATTCGAGGATTTGCATGTCGAGAAATATTCTTTTGTGCACGAAGGGATTTTGAAATTTGTCCAAGTTGCCATGCTTGGGCAGGAGTTAAAAGTTCAAAGAATCGAGCCTTAACCACATCTGGAAGATTATTATATGGAAAATGTGGTTCATTCCATCGTGGAAGCCATGAACACCATGAAGCTAAAAAAATAAAAAAGTAATTGTAAAAAATAAATGTATAAATAAAACTTAATTTGTGGAGTTGGAGGAATATGTGGTACAACCATAGCTAACAACTACAATAAATTTATAACCTTAAATAGAAAAAGAAACTACTCAAAGCAGCAGCTGACAAAAAAAGAGATTAATTAAAGAAACGGAAGAACCAATCTTGGTCTTTTTTTCCTAGGAACTATCTGCTGCTGCAAAGTAACCCCGTGGATTATTGCAAAAAATGCGCGCCAAATTTTTTTCTCTTTCCCAGGAACAACCGTATCCTGACTCAACGATCCAAGCGCCCTAAAGGAAAGTACTTGAGTGGCACTTGAGTGGTTTTGAAGTGCCTTTGATTAGCCGAACCTTTTGCCCAACCCAAAAACGAAAAACTTAAGCAAAAAAACTTTATAAACTAAAGTAAAACAATAAAAAGTCATAAACAGTAAAAGTACAAATAATAAAAAAACTTAAGGAAATCGGAATCCGTTTTGCATCATCATCTGTTGCCATTGAAAGTATTGCATTTGTGGTGGTGGTAACATTTGCATTTGTTGATTCATTAAAACTTGTTGCTGTTGAACTTCATTGAATGGATTTCTCAATAAATTTGGATTAATAAAATGATGATTTGGATTTTGAAGTTGAGGAATCATTGGATGAATTTGTTGAAGTTGAGGATTCATTGGTTGAGCTTCTATAAAAGGATTTCCTTATAAATTTGGATTAATGAAATGTTGATTTGGATTTTGAAGTTGAGGACGAATTGGTGGAATGACTGGAAGAGGCATTGCAATAACTTGATTTACAGCTTCATCATCATAATCAGGTGTAGTATTACCTTAGCCATTTTCTAAAATTTCCATCACGATAAAGTTGAACAGAGCATTCATTTCTGGCGTATTCTTTCAAATTCTTTTGATAGTGAAAATAACAATTTAATATTTCAATTTCAAATTGACGAAATACATGTCGAGCAGCATTAATTGCAGCATTTTCTTGATCAAAATGGAATCGCTTGTTAACTCCAATATCATTATCCAAGAATTGCAACGACTTTTGAAACATTTGAGTATAAGTTGCTTCTGTTTTATTCTTTAAAAATACGGCTCCAACAGGAATACTCATTTGACGGGTGGGATAATTGGCAAAAATTGCTACAATAGTATATATTTGATATACATGTTGGTCTTTCTTTGGAGCAGAATCGAATGTTCCGTCTAATATTATATCAGTTGCTAGTCGAAACACATCTCGAAGATTTTGATTTGTATACCCTCTTCTTGGAACAAAAAACAATATTAAAAAATAAGAGATGAGTACTGTAAGCGAAAACATCTCATAACTTTTTTAGCAAATGATAAATTTTTAAATTGTAGGATATTTCAAATTTTGTGAAAAAAGATTAAATTTTATAATTTGTTATTTTTTTAGAAAGTTGCACTTATTATTCATTGTTTTAATTTTAAAGTTAATTCCTGCTTTCATTATATTATTATATTTTACTTAGAAAAGATTTAAGCTTTTCGTTAGAAAAAAGGATAAAACTATAAAACCTCTAAAGGATTTTTTTCTCACTTGCTCAAAATCCCTTTAGAGGCTGACAAAAAAAAAGTGGATCGTTGAGTCATGTAATCCTTTTATCCTTATCCTCCCATCAATGTTAATCAATGCCAAAATAAATCTTTATTTAAAAAAAACTTTTACAATCATTGAAAATGTTCAAGGGTCACCATTTACAACAAGATCTATCTTAATTTTAGAAATAATTGGAACAAAAATTTGATCTTTAGCCTTTGAACCCCAAATAAAATCTGTATGACTAAAATCATCAAGTTTAATAGATTCTTTTAAAGAAGTTGCTGGAATATTTTTAAGTAAATGTTCTGTAATATCCTTTTCATCCGCCAACCAATCACATGGAGACCAATATAAATGGATATCAGATTTAATATTGCCTAAATTGTATTCTGGTGGAGTTGTTGAACCATAATGGAATAAATTATCTAATGCATTTTCATAATCATATTTTTGTTGCTTTCCAGATCGAACCATTTGTGACCAATGGATTATGTTCATTGTTGAAGTTCCTCCAGGTTCATCGGAAAGGAAGACAGGAACTCGGGTGGCATTCATTTGACCAGTTGATGGTCCACTAATTATAAATAATAAATTTGCACATGTTTGTTCTTCTTGAGCCTGTAAAAAAGAAGGGGGTGATATAGCTTTTAAAAAAGCAGTGTTGGCAGTTTAGACCGAAAAAAATTTTGGGTTTTTCATTTTAACGTTTTAACAATTTATTTTAATTAAATTTTTTCTTTTGTCATTGATACCCCTTATTTGATAGGATATTTTAGTGATATTTAGAGCTATCGATAAATACATAAAAAAACTAGATCAAAAAATACCAATTTCGAAATTTCTCCGGTCGTTTTAGTCTAGTTTTTTTTATTTTTCGATTTTTTGAAAGGTTCAAATCACTAAAATATCCCATCAAATAAGGGATATCAATTGCAAAGAAAAAATTTGATTAAAATCGATTGTAAAAAAATAGCCAAAAACCAAAAATTTTTTTGATCCGGACTCTCAACTTTAATTTTAGCTTACAGAATCTTCACAAAATAGCTTTAACATAGCTTTCATAAATGCATCATCAGGCAAAAATTGGTCTTCACCAAAAAGTTTATACATAATCTAAAACCCTTAACTTTTAAAAAATGACGTAACATTTTTTAAAACAAACTTCAAAACCATCATAAAAATCTTTTGCAATAACTTCTAAAAGTCCTTGAATATGTGCAACAGTTCCAACAGGAGCTAAAGCAAAGAATTTTCGAATTTTTGAAGCAAATGTTGGATCTTCGGCAAGTTTACTAAACATAATTAAAGTTCCTTGTGAATGTCCAACATAATATAAACTTTTATGATTTGTTGCTTTTAAAGCTGTATTAATCATTGCAGTTAAATCATATCTAAAATAAGATAAAAATTTTTAAACATGTTTTACAAAGTTAAATTTTATATTTAAACAGTTTTGACGCATCTATTTTGGTCTAAATTTCAAAATCAAAATTAATTTTTTGGAATTTTTTATCTAAAAATAAAAATAAAATTGATTCCAAATTTCGAAAATTCTGATTCGATGTTGAACTTAGGAATGAATATTTCGATTTCGAAATTGCTACTTTGTTGGATTAATAAGAACAAAATCTCACTGTTGCATTTCATCCCATGTAAATTTCCAAAATTCATGACTGCTAACATTATATTTTGTATGATTTAATGAATATAAATTTCCTCGAACATTTCCCATCCAAACATCAAATCCTGCATCAGCCAATAAATATCCCATTGAAAGGGTTGGCAAATTGCTTATCCAATTTGAGGATGAAGCTTCTAAGCCATGTTGAAGAAAAACAACTGGTCTTCGAGCATTATGTGTTAAACCATCATGTAATCCATATGGAATTCGATGCATTGTTAGAATATATCCATCTTCGGTTAAAGCTTCGTGAATTTCAACAGGATATCCCCAACGTTTTATTATTCCTGGAGTTTGTAGCCCGGCTTCGGGATCCAAAGGGAATGGAGTTGGAGTTGATGCAGAATCTGATTGAACGAAATTGATTGAAACAAAAAAGAAAAGAAGAAAAACAATGAAATTCATTGTTCTTTCTTTTTTCTTTTTGCAGAAAATAAAGAAATGAAAAGGTTATTTTTCACTTTTATGCATTCAAAATCGCATAGTTAACTCTGTTTTTTTTGCTTCTGTTCATTTTACTGATATCATATCATCATCTTTGATAAGACTACAACTCTTTCTTTTATATTTAAATCCAACGAATCTTTGTGCTTTGTTCTTTTTTGTAGTTAAAAAGTAAGAACTTTCAATTTTTATTGGTCACAGACAAAAAATTTCAAAGTTAAAAAACACGATTACTTTTGATACTTTCCATTTTTCGAATTCGATCAATAATTGGATGATAAATTTTTTCCGCGGCATGCATCCCCCAAATATAATCTGTAAAAAATTATTTTAAGGATTAAAAATTGTTATCATACAAAAAAATGTTATTTTTTTTAACACATGTGTTTTAAACAGGATGTTTCAAAGAATAAAGTTCTTTGCTTAAAAAAAAGCTTACCCATATGATTGTAAATTCCCAAATGATTTGCTTCTTTTAAAGTTGAATTTGGAAGTTTTGCCATTATATACCCCTAAAATTTTTACCTTTTTTTAAAATTTTCAACAGCTTAAAAATAGAAATTTATAATTTTAAGCTGTTGGATATTCATACCTCAACATCCAATGGATCAGCAAGCCAATCATCAACAGAATAATAAAGATATGTTGGAATTTTTAGTTGACTAATATCATATTCAGGTGGAGTTTTTTGGCCATAAAATTTCATATTTTGGCTTCCGTAATCATATTTACAAAATTTACCACTTTGTGTTAATTGTGCCCAATGGACAACATTTTTTGTTGATGTTCCAGCTGGTGTATGATCCATATAAATCATAACTCGGGTCTAAAATTTTAGAAAAAAAATTTTCAAAACTGAAAAATTTAAAGTTTAAGAACCCGCAATGAGTGTCGACACTGTCGAACCCATGACCTATTAGTCTATTCTGTTAATCACTCAGCTATTCTTGCCACAAAATTAAAGATAAAACTGTACCATATTAATATCTTTTGAATCAGGGCCACCAATTTGAAATAAAATATTATTGCATAAAGGATTGGTAAAACCCATGCCACAAATTAAAAATGCAAAAAATTTTGAAAAAATATTTTCTGGTAAAAATTCATATGCTCCAAAGAGTTGAATTAATCTTCCCATATGACTAATAAAATGTGAGCCAATATATGACATTAAACCACGGATATGAGCAACAGTTGAAACAGGAGCTAAAGCAAAAAATGCTGAAATATTTTTTGCAAATTCTTGATCTTCACTTCCTTGTGCGAACATTACTGCAGTTCCTTGAGAATGTCCAACAAAATAAAGAGATTTTTGTCCAGAAACAGATAAAGCTTTTTTGACCATTGTTGGAATATCAATTGTTGCCATATCATCAAAAGAGAAATTCCAAAAAGCTGGTTGAAAATGTGAATATTTTCGATGTTTTAAGGAATAAACATTTCCCCGAACATTTCCAATCCAAACATCGAATCCAGAATCAGCAAAGACGTAGGCAGCAGATTGAGAGGGGATATTTGTTGTCCAATCCGCGGAAGATCCAAGAAGGCCATGTTGAAGGAAAACAACGGGACGGGGTTTTGAGGCATCTTTTTCAGTGTCTAAAGATAGGTAATGGTTCATATCAGAAATTGATTTCATATATCCTTCAAATTGAAGTTATAAATTTGTGTATTCGAACCCATGGGCTACTGGCAATTAGTCTAATCAACTAACCACTACACTACAGGCAAGAGGGCGTGGGAAAACGGTTTTTTTTGCAAAATTTGTGTTTTTCAAGGACCCAAAAAATGGATTTTCTATATCAGGAAGATATATGAAATCCATGTGTTGATAAAACTATCCTGTTCATGCGCACCAAACGGATCTCATATATCCTCTTTCAAATCCCCAAGACTCACCATTTTTTCCAAATGGAATTCGATGTAAAGTTAAATAATATCCATCATCAGTTTCAGCATAAATTGTTTCACAAGTATATCCATAATAATCAATAATTTGTGGGACATCCATATCTTGCTCAGGAAAATGATATCCAAAAATTTGAACCAAAAAACAACAAAAAATTAAAAATAAACAATTCAATTCTTTCATTTTTGCAAAAAAAAAGAAAATTGTTTAAACAAACTTTTTTCTTTTTAAAAATTTTTCAACTGATTATAAAAAAGCACAGAAAGGCAACGTTTTATGCCTGCTTTTAAATTACATATGAGGTCATCAAAAAAAATAAATGCAGCAGCGATGATTAATAAAAAAATATGTTGCATTGGTTTGATTTAATCGAAATCATAAAAAAACACAACCTTCCTGTTTCTGCTGCAATTTTGAAAGTGTTAACATAAATGTTTTGTTTCTTTTTTTGCTCTTTGGATTTTATAAAATGTTTCACACATGTTTTTAATAAAAAAATGTAAAGTCATAAAAACAAAAGAGAATGAAAGAAGCAAAAACATGATAGTAGTAAGTAATAAATTTTATTTTTCAGTGATGTGTTACTTGGTATGAATTTGAAACATTATAGAGTATTTAATTTCTTGAAACAATAACTGGAAAAAAATCATTTTTTGCGTAATTTAATTTTACTTTAAGCATTCTTGATTACATTTCAAAAAAAACTTTCTCATTTCCATACTTTGAATTTCTCATCTGAAAGCAAAGCATTGATTTGCTGAAGTGTATTCTAATTGCCAGTGAGAAAAAGACTAAATTGAAAAATTTATTTTTTGTTTAATAAACAGAATTTAAAAAAATTTCTTATAAACTAAAAAAAAGCGAAAAATTAAACTATAAAAAATAAATTTTTATAATTAAATCCTGACACATTTACACTTATTAATTTTCGTTAAATTTAAAAAAGTTATGAAAAAAATTTAAAGTCTAATTTTCTGAATATTTAAACCAAAAAAAGATAAAATTGAATTGTCTTTGGCTTTAATGCTCATTTTTTCTTTAAATTATATAAGTGGTGAACGAGCAACTTATAAAATAAAGATAATTAAAAGGTCATTGACCCAGATGATCACAGTGATCTTGACACAGATAATTCACATATTTGTGTTATATTACTGATTTTATGTTTTTACTTAAATAAAAAGCTTTGGTAAATCTCCAAATTGACCATATTAATGCAGATACAAGTATATTACTAAAAAAAGGATACAATTAAAACGGTAATAAAAATGAAGGAAAAAAAAATTACTAAAAATAAGAAATTGCATAAATAAAATTGGCATTTTCTCAATCTACCATTTTTTTTCAAAAATTGAAGGGAAATTTTTTGAGTTATAACAAAAAAGCATTAAAATAGGTGGGAATTAAGGGGGGGGGGGAACTTCCCAGGGAACTTTTTAAAAATTCTCATTTTACCTAGTATGAATTCAATTTTTCCCTTATAAATTTGGAGCAAAGGGGGGGGGCTGTCCCCAAGTCCCCCCCCTTTGCTCCAAATTTATAAGGGAAAAATTGAATTCATACTAGGTAAAATGAGAATTTTTAAAAAGTTCCCTGGGAAGTTCCCCCCCCCAAGAAAAAAAAAGGAAAAAAAGTGTTCCCTGCCAGTGTCTAGATATATCAACTTTTAGTTTTACATTTATTAATATTTATTCATATTTTTTAAATAAAGCAAACTGGAAAATTTTACATAAAAGAGGTGAGTCATAAAAACTTCAACAATAACCGCATTTTTGGTAAATAACAAGAATTGTAAAGCAAATATGTTTGGCATAAATGGGGGATATACATATATAATTTATCCCATCATTCCCATCATACCAGGATACATTCCCATACCGCCCATACCACCATATCCGCCCATTCCACCCATCATCATTCTTCT
The DNA here is from genome assembly GCA_963922195.1 of Panagrolaimus sp. PS1159. Classification (NCBI taxonomy): domain Eukaryota; kingdom Metazoa; phylum Nematoda; class Chromadorea; order Rhabditida; family Panagrolaimidae; genus Panagrolaimus; species Panagrolaimus sp. PS1159. The sequence continues at coordinate 141,148 of CAWUHW010000039.1, forward strand.
CATTCCATAACCGCCCATTCCCATTCCAGGATAACCGCCCATTCCACCCATCATTCCTGGATATCCCATACCATATCCGCCCATACCTAAAGATTATATATATGAAAGTTGTTAAAAAACTTATAAAATATATACCATATTGTGCAGAAGAAAGTTCAAAGATAACAGAAATAAGAAGAATTAAAAATATCAATTTTGAAGTCATATTTTTATTTGAAAAATAAATCAAGTTTAAAATTTGAAATGAATGTAAAATATAAAAGCAAGAAAGAAATATAACTTTCTCTTTTTTTGGGTCACTCTTCTTTTATATTTGAAAATTTTACTGATAAAAATTTTTTCAATCCATCCGATCCCGCCTTGATTGGTCTTTAACATGTTCGTGAAAAAAAATATTTTTTAAACAAAACTGACAAAGAATGATAAATTGATTCAATCTCCGATAAATGACATCGGTCATCCCGTTTTTTTTCGGTAAGTACATTTTGATAAAAATATTTTTGCAAATGATTACAAACTTTTTTTTCATTTAAAATTGAATCTTATCAAATTAAAATGAAATGAATAATAATATCGAACGTCACAAAAAAATCGTGTTTTTGCATTTTATCAGAGATCAAACTTTTCAACAAAAAAATAAAAATTAAAGTTTAATTTTTTCATTTTTTGCTTCTGTTGATTTTGATTCAAATTTAATTCATTTTTCATCTTTCAATTTGGCGAACCATATTTTCTTTTCTACGTAGAAAGCAAAAAATAAGACGAATAAAAAAGATGAAAGAGATCAGGGACAAAAATGCCTGTAAAAAATGTAAGATATGCGTTGGTGTTTGAAAAAAAAGGGAAAAAAGTGTAATTTTTTTCGTTGACATAAAAACGTAATTCTTTTGGGTGCAATTTTTATGGTGTCTTTTTGTAAAACCAAATTTTATTAACCTTTAATTTTTGGAACTTTTTATTGCAAAATAATAAAACGATTGGTGTCAATATTATTCAATATATTACATTTCTTTTAATGGATTCTTTCATTTTTAAATTGTAAAAATGAGAAAAAAAAACAAATATTACAATAATCACAACCATTTAAATATATCGTAATATTTTAATATTCATAAAAATTAAAAAAGTATGCACCATTTTTAATGTCACGAAAATGTTTTTGTTCCAAAACTACGAAAAGCAATCTTTCCATTTTAAATTATTTGATACCGCATCGTAAATAAAAAAATAAACAGATATTGCAATTATCATGCAACTTTGACTTCGTCGGCAAAATCCTTTAATGATCAATCACAAAGTGGAGAGGGATCAGAAAAAAATGATTTTTGTATTTCGAGATATCTCTAGACAACTCCTTATTAAAATCAATAATTGCTTTCTATTACGATCCATATATGCTAAGGTCAAGTTTATTCCGCTTTTTAATTCACCTTTTAAAAAGGATAATTACAAGAAAAACATTTTTTATCGTTTAAAAACAAAAGTAAATTAAACCTTTGCCTTTATAAAAGAAACAAATAAATTCCAAAAAAACAATATTCATAATAACAGAAATAAAAAAGAGAATACAATATTATACAAAAAAAAGTAAAACAAATATATGAAAAAATCAGAAAAAAAAACAAAAACAACCTTTTTTGCATTAATTCTTGAAGAATTTATTCCATTCCATATCCTTCATAAACAACACTAACATCTTGAATGTTATTTTCTTTTTTCATTTTTTTAAGTTTTGCCATTTGTTTCATAAATTTTCATTTTCAACACTCTGAAAAAAATAATTTAATGAAAAACTTTAAGAGAAAAAAACTTACAGATGCAATTCTTTGAATAATATCTTTCGGATAATCTGTATGATTTTTAATGTCAATAAAAGTGACAGCAATTCCATGGTTACTATTTCGTCCAGTTCTTCCACATCGATGAACCCATTGTTCATATTCTAATGGAAGATCATAATTAACAACAAAATCAATATTAATATCTGTTCCACGAGTTAATAAATTTGTTGTAAATAAAATTCTGCGTTTTCCATCAATAAATTCTTGTAGAAATTTATCACGAATATTATAATCCCTTCTTCTAAAATATATGTATGAAATGATATTAAAATAAAATTTAAAATAAGTTTACCCATGAACAACAACTGCAGGAAATCCATATAAGCTTACACGTAAAGCCAAATAATCAGCAACAATACTTCGTTTAACAAAAAATCATAATTTTCTTTTTGTTTTCAGGATTATTAAAAAGATATTTTTGAATAAAAAGATATAAACAATCAAAAGGATTTTGACGTTCACGTTTTTCATAACTTCCAACATTAATTTTTCCATTAAAAATTCCAGTAATTCTTGAATGACATTTTGTATCAACTTCCCAAAAGATTGTTTTAATTGAAGCTGCAACTTGATTAATTCGACCACCACCAAATGCATAATAATTTTTTTGATCAATTAAACAATAAAGTCCACATTTAATTGTTGCAGAAAAGCAAAGTGTTGAAAAATCCTAAAAATAATATAAATAAAAACACTTTTGGTTAGGGCTTTGTCACAGAGCATTAAGAATGCCACAAAGCCTTAGTGGCATTTTAAATGTTCAATGTCATAACTTTGGCACAAAAGCAAACCTTATCTTACCTGATTTTTGAGGGTCACTCAACGAAAACGTCTTTCCTCTTTGTGCGTTTCACAGGTAAAAAAAATTTAAAAGAGATTTCAAAGGACGCACATGGAAGGAACCAGACGAATCAACTGATCCTGATGATATTAAAGTAATTGAAGAAAAAGTAAAAAAGGAAGAAAAAAAGCAAGAAATTTTTGTTGATATAAACGGAAATAATGTTGTTTTAAAAAAAAATATTAAATAAAAAAAAAAAATTGATTCAAATCAGCTACACTTTTTTCTGTGAAGGAATTATAAAAGTAAATATTTCAGATCATTTTATACACATTTTGATATATTTTTTGCAAAAAAAATTATTTAAATACTTCACGAATGCAGCCTAGCTGATTTGAAAGTTTTGGCTTAAAATCAAAAAAGATTCAAATCAGCTACACTTTTTTCTGTGAAGGAATTATAAAAGTAAATATTTCAGATCATTTTATACAAATTTTGATATATTTTTTGCAAAAAAAATTATTTAAATACTTCACGAATGCAGTCTAGCTGATTTGAAAGTTTTGGCTTAAAATCAAAAAAGTTTCAAATCAGCTACACTTTTTTCTGTGAAGTAATTATAAAAGTAAATATTTCAGATCATTTTATACAAATTTTGATATATTTTTTGCAAAAAAAATTATTTAAATACTTCACGAATGCAGTCTAGCTGATTTGAAAGTTTTGGCTTAAATCAAAAAAGATTCAAATCAGCTACACTTTTTTCTGTGAAGGAATTATAAAAGTAAATATTTCAGATCATTTTATACAAATTTTGGAATATTTTTTGCAAAAAAAATTATTTAAATACTTCACGAATGCAGTCTAGCTGATTTGAAAGTTTTGGCTTAAAATCAAAAAGATTCAAATCAGCTACACTTTTTTCTGTGAAGGAATTAAAAAAGTAAATATTTCAGATCATTTTATACAAATTTTGATATATTTTTTGCAAAAAAAATTATTTAAATACTTCACGAATGCAGCCTAGCTGATTTGAAAGTTTTGGCTTAAAATCAAAAAAGTTTCAAATCAGCTACACTTTTTTCTGTGAAGTAATTATAAAAGTAAATATTTCAGATCATTTTATACAAATTTTGGAATATTTTTTGCAAAAAAAATTATTTAAATACTTCACGAATGCAGCCTAGCTGATTTGAAAGTTTTGGCTTAAAATCAAAAAAGATTCAAATCAGCTACACTTTTTTCTGTAAAGGAATTATTAAAATGAATATATCAGATCATTTTATACAAATTTTGATATATTTTTTGCAAAAAAAATTATTTAAATACTTCACGAATGCAGCCTAGCTGATTTGAAAGTTTTGGCTTAAATCAAAAAAGATTCAAATCAGCTACACTTTTTACTGTGAAGTAATTATAAAAGTAAATATTTCAGATCATTTTATACAAATTTTGGAATATTTTTTGCAAAAAAAATTATTTAAATACTTCACGAATGCAGCCTAGCTGATTTGAAAGTTTTGGCTTAAAATCAAAAAAGATTCAAATCAGCTACACTTTTTTCTGTGAAGTAATTATAAAAGTAAATATTTCAGATCATTTTATACACATTTTGGAATATTTTTTGCAAAAAAAATTATTTAAATACTACACGAATGCAGTCTAGCTGATTTGAAAGTTTTGGCTTAAATCAAAAAAGATTCAAATCAGCTACACTTTTTTCTGTGGAGGAATTATTTAAGTAAATATTTCAGATCATTTTATACACATTTTGGAATATTTTTTGCAAAAAAAATTATTTAAATACTTCACGAATGCAGTCTAGCTGATTTGAAAGTTTTGGCTTAAATCAAAAAAGATTCAAATCAGCTACACTTTTTTCTGTGGAGGAATTATTAAAATGAATATATCAGATCATTTTATACACATTTTGGAATATTTTTTGCAAAAAAATTATTTAAATACTTCACGAATGCAGTCTAGCTGATTTGAAAGTTTTGGCTTAAAATCAAAAAAGATTCAAATCAGCTACACTTTTTTCTGTGGAGGAATTATTAAAATGAATATATCAGATCATTTTATACAAATATTGGAATATTTTTTGCAAAAAAATATATTTAAATACTTCACGAATGCAGCCTAGCTGATTTGAAAGTTTTGGCTTAAAATCAAAAAAGATTCAAATCAGCTACACTTTTTTCTGTGGAGGAATTATTTAAATGAATATATCAGATCATTTTATACACATTTTGGAATATTTTTTGCAAAAAAATTATTTAAATACTTCACGAATGCAGTCTAGCTGATTTGAAAGTTTTGGCTTAAAATCAAAAAAGATTCAAATCAGCTACACTTTTTTCTGTGAAGTAATTATAAAAGTAAATATTTCAGATCATTTTATACACATTTTGGAATATTTTTTGCAAAAAAAATTATTTAAATACTTCACGAATGCAGCCTAGCTGATTTGAAAGTTTTGGCTTAAAATCAAAAAAGATTCAAATCAGCTACACTTTTTTCTGTGGAGGAATTATTAAAATGAATATATCAGATCATTTTATACACATTTTGGAATATTTTTTGCAAAAAAAATTATTTAAATAATTCACGAATGCAGTCTAGCTGACTTGAAAGTTTTGGCTTAAAATCAAAAAAGATTCAAATCAGCTACACTTTTTTCTGTGAAGTAATTATAAAAGTAAATATTTCAGATCATTTTATACAAATTTTGGAATATTTTTTGCAAAAAAAATTATTTAAATAATTCACGAATGCAGTCTAGCTGATTTGAAAGTTTTGGCTTAAAATCAAAAAAGATTCAAATCAGCTACACTTTTTTCTGTGGAGGAATTATTAAAATGAATATATCAGATCATTTTATACAAATTTTGGAATATTTTTTGCAAAAAAATATATTTAAATACTTCACGAATGCAGCCTAGTTGATTTGAAAGTTTTGGCTTAAAATCAAAAAAGATTCAAATCAGCTACACTTTTTTCTGTGGAGGAATTATTAAAATGAATATATCAGATCATTTTATACACATTTTGGAATATTTTTTGCAAAAAAAATTATTTAAATAATTCACGAATGCAGTCTAGCTGATTTGAAAGTTTTGGCTTAAAATCAAAAAAGATTCAAATCAGCTACACTTTTTTCTGTGTAGTAATTATAAAAGTAAATATTTCAGATCATTTTATACACATTTTGGAAGATTTTTTGCAAAAAAAATTATTTAAATACTTCACGAATGCAGTCTAGCTGATTTGAAAGTTTTGGCTTAAAATCAAAAAAGATTCAAAACAGCTACACTTTTTTCTGTGAAGTAATTATAAAAGTAAATATTTCAGATCATCTTATACAAATTTTGGAATATTTTTTGCAAAAAAAATTTTTTAAATAATTCACGAATGCAGTCTAGCTGATTTGAAAGTTTTGGCTTAAAATCAAAAAAGATTCAAATCAGCTACACTTTTTTCTGTGAAGTAATTATAAAAGTAAATATTTCAGATCATTTTATACAAATTTTGGAATATTTTTTGCAAAAAAAATTATTTAAATAATTCACGAATGCAGTCTAGCTGATTTGAAAGTTTTGGCTTAAAATCAAAAAAGATTCAAATCAGCTACACTTTTTTCTGTGGAGGAATTATTAAAATGAATATATCAGATCATTTTATACAAATTTTGGAATATTTTTTGCAAAAAAATATATTTTAATACTTCACGAATGCAGCCTAGCTAATTTGAAAGTTTTGGCTTAAAATCAAAAAAGATTCAAATCAGCTACACTTTTTTCTGTGGAGGAATTAGTAAAATGAATATATCAGATCATTTTATACACATTTTGGAATATTTTTTGCAAAAAAATTATTTAAATACTTCACGAATGCAGCCTAGCTGATTTGAAAGTTTTGGCTTAAAATCAAAAAAGATTCAAATCAGCTACACTTTTTTCTGTGGAGGAATTATTAAAATGAATATATCAGATCATTTTATACAAATTTTGGAATATTTTTTGCAAAAAAATATATTTAAATACTTCACGAATGCAGTCTAGCTGATTTGAAAGTTTTGGCTTAAAATCAAAAAAGTTTCAAATCAGCTACACTTCTTTCTGTGAAGTAATTATAAAAGTAAATATTTCAGATCATTTTATACACATTTTGGAATATTTTTTGCAAAAAAAATTATTTAAATACTTCACGAATGCAGTCTAGCTGATTTGAAAGTTTTGGCTTAAAATCAAAAAAGATTCAAATCAGCTACACTTTTTTCTGTGAAGTAATTATAAAAGTAAATATTTCAGATCATTTTATACAAATTTTGGAATATTTTTTCTAAAAAAAATTATTTAAATAATTCACGAATGCAGTCTAGCTGATTTGAAAGTTTTGGCTTAAAATCAAAAAAGATTCAAATCAGCTACACTTTTTTCTGTGAAGTAATTATAAAAGTTAATATTTCAGATCATTTTATACACATTTTGGAATATTTTTTGCAAAAAAAATTATTTAAATAATTCACGAATGCAGTCTAGCTGATTTGAAAGTTTTGGCTTAAAATCAAAAAAGATTCAAAACAGCTACACTTTTTTCTGTGAAGTAATTATAAAAGTAAATATTTCAGATCATTTTATACAAATTTTGGAATATTTTTTGCAAAAAAAATTATTTAAATAATTCACGAATGCAGTCTAGCTGATTTGAAAGTTTTGGCTTAAAATCAAAAAAGATTCAAATCAGCTACACTTTTTTCTGTGAAGTAATTATAAAAGTAAATATTTCAGATCATTTTATACAAATTTTGGAATATTTTTTGCAAAAAAAATTATTTAAATAATTCACGAATGCAGTCTAGCTGATTTGAAAGTTTTGGCTTAAAATCAAAAAAGATTCAAATCAGCTACACTTTTTTCTGTGGAGGAATTAGTAAAATGAATATATCAGATCATTTTATACACATTTTGGAATATTTTTTGCAAAAAAATTATTTAAATACTTCACGAATGCAGCCTAGCTGATTTGAAAGTTTTGGCTTAAAATCAAAAAAGATTCAAATCAGCTACACTTTTTTCTGTGGAGGAATTATTAAAATGAATATATCAGATCATTTTATACAAATTTTGGAATATTTTTTGCAAAAAAATATATTTAAATACTTCACGAATGCAGTCTAGCTGATTTGAAAGTTTTGGCTTAAAATCAAAAAAGTTTCAAATCAGCTACACTTCTTTCTGTGAAGTAATTATAAAAGTAAATATTTCAGATCATTTTATACACATTTTGGAATATTTTTTGCAAAAAAAATTATTTAAATACTTCACGAATGCAGTCTAGCTGATTTGAAAGTTTTGGCTTAAAATCAAAAAAGATTCAAATCAGCTACACTTTTTTCTGTGAAGTAATTATAAAAGTAAATATTTCAGATCATTTTATACAAATTTTGGAATATTTTTTGCAAAAAAAATTATTTAAATAATTCACGAATGCAGTCTAGCTGATTTGAAAGTTTTGGCTTAAAATCAAAAAAGATTCAAATCAGCTACACTTTTTTCTGTGAAGTAATTATAAAAGTAAATATTTCAGATCATTTTATACAAATTTTGGAATATTTTTTGCAAAAAAAATTATTTAAATAATTCACGAATGCAGTCTAGCTGATTTGAAAGTTTTGGCTTAAAATCAAAAAAGATTCAAAACAGCTACACTTTTTTCTGTGAAGTAATTATAAAAGTAAATATTTCAGATCATTTTATACAAATTTTGGAATATTTTTTGCAAAAAAAATTATTTAAATAATTCACGAATGCAGTCTAGCTGATTTGAAAGTTTTGGCTTAAAATCAAAAAAGATTCAAATCAGCTACACTTTTTTCTTAGAAGTAATTATAAAAGTAAATATTTCAGATCATTTTATACAAATTTAGGAATATTTTTTGCAAAAAAAATTATTTAAATAATTCACGAATGCAGTCTAGCTGATTTGAAAGTTTTGGCTTAAAATCAAAAAAGATTCAAATCAGCTACACTTTTTTCTGTGGAGGAATTATTAAAATGAATATATCAGATCATTTTATACAAATTTTGGAATATTTTTTGCAAAAAAATATATTTTAATACTTCACGAATGCAGCCTAGCTGATTTGAAAGTTTTGGCTTAAAATCAAAAAAGATTCAAATCAGCTACACTTTTTTCTGTGGAGGAATTATTAAAATGAATATATCAGATCATTTTATACAAATTTTGGAATATTTTTTGCAAAAAAATATATTTTAATACTTCACGAATGCAGCCTAGCTAATTTGAAAGTTTTGGCTTAAAATCAAAAAAGATTCAAATCAGCTACACTTTTTTCTGTGGAGGAATTAGTAAAATGAATATATCAGATCATTTTATACACATTTTGGAATATTTTTTGCAAAAAAATTATTTAAATACTTCACGAATGCAGCCTAGCTGATTTGAAAGTTTTGGCTTAAAATCAAAAAAGATTCAAATCAGCTACACTTTTTTCTGTGGAGGAATTATTAAAATGAATATATCAGATCATTTTATACAAATTTTGGAATATTTTTTGCAAAAAAATATATTTAAATACTTCACGAATGCAGTCTAGCTGATTTGAAAGTTTTGGCTTAAAATCAAAAAAGTTTCAAATCAGCTACACTTCTTTCTGTGAAGTAATTATAAAAGTAAATATTTCAGATCATTTTATACACATTTTGGAATATTTTTTGCAAAAAAAATTATTTAAATACTTCACGAATGCAGTCTAGCTGATTTGAAAGTTTTGGCTTAAAATCAAAAAAGATTCAAATCAGCTACACTTTTTTCTGTGAAGTAATTATAAAAGTAAATATTTCAGATCATTTTATACAAATTTTGGAATATTTTTTGCAAAAAAAATTATTTAAATAATTCACGAATGCAGTCTAGCTGATTTGAAAGTTTTGGCTTAAAATCAAAAAAGATTCAAATCAGCTACACTTTTTTCTGTGAAGTAATTATAAAAGTTAATATTTCAGATCATTTTATACACATTTTGGAATATTTTTTGCAAAAAAAATTATTTAAATACTTCACGAATGCAGTCTAGCTGATTTGAAAGTTTTGGCTTAAATCAAAAAAGATTCAAATCAGCAACACTTTTTTCTGTGGAGGAATTATTAAAATGAATATATCAGATCATTTTATACAAATTTTGGAATATTTTTTGCAAAAAAATATATTTAAATACTTCACGAATGCAGCCTAGCTGATTTGAAAGTTTTGGCTTAAAATCAAAAAAGATTCAAATCAGCTACACTTTTTTCTGTGGAGGAATTATTAAAATGAATATATCAGATCATTTTATACACATTTTGGAATATTTTTTGCAAAAAAATTATTTAAATACTTCACGAATGCAGTCTAGCTGATTTGAAAGTTTTGGCTTAAAATCAAAAAAGATTCAAATCAGCTACACTTTTTTCTGTGAAGTAATTATAAAAGTAAATATTTCAGATCATTTTATACAAATTTTGGAATATTTTTTGCAAAAAAAATTATTTAAATAATTCACGAATGCAGTCTAGCTGATTTGAAAGTTTTGGCTTAAAATCAAAAAAGATTCAAATCAGCTACACTTTTTTCTGTGAAGTAATTATAAAAGTAAATATTTCAGATCATTTTATACAAATTTTGGAATATTTTTTGCAAAAAAAATTATTTAAATAATTCACGAATGCAGTCTAGCTGATTTGAAAGTTTTGGCTTAAAATCAAAAAAGATTCAAATCAGCTACACTTTTTTCTGTGGAGGAATTATTAAAATGAATATATCAGATCATTTTATACAAATTTTGGAATATTTTTTGCAAAAAAATATATTTTAATACTTCACGAATGCAGCCTAGCTGATTTGAAAGTTTTGGCTTAAAATCAAAAAAGATTCAAATCAGCTACACTTTTTTCTGTGGAGGAATTATTAAAATGAATATATCAGATCATTTTATACAAATTTTGGAATATTTTTTGCAAAAAAATATATTTTAATACTTCACGAATGCAGCCTAGCTAATTTGAAAGTTTTGGCTTAAAATCAAAAAAGATTCAAATCAGCTACACTTTTTTCTGTGGAGGAATTAGTAAAATGAATATATCAGATCATTTTATACACATTTTGGAATATTTTTTGCAAAAAAATTATTTAAATACTTCACGAATGCAGCCTAGCTGATTTGAAAGTTTTGGCTAAAAATCAAAAAAGATTCAAATCAGCTACACTTTTTTCTGTGGAGGAATTATTAAAATGAATATATCAGATCATTTTATACAAATTTTGGAATATTTTTTGCAAAAAAATATATTTAAATACTTCACGAATGCAGTCTAGCTGATTTGAAAGTTTTGGCTTAAAATCAAAAAAGTTTCAAATCAGCTACACTTCTTTCTGTGAAGTAATTATAAAAGTAAATATTTCAGATCATTTTATACACATTTTGGAATATTTTTTGCAAAAAAAATTATTTAAATACTTCACGAATGCAGTCTAGCTGATTTGAAAGTTTTGGCTTAAAATCAAAAAAGATTCAAATCAGCTACACTTTTTTCTGTGAAGTAATTATAAAAGTAAATATTTCAGATCATTTTATACAAATTTTGGAATATTTTTTGCAAAAAAAATTATTTAAATAATTCACGAATGCAGTCTAGCTGATTTGAAAGTTTTGGCTTAAAATCAAAAAAGATTCAAATCAGCTACACTTTTTTCTGTGAAGTAATTATTAAAATGAATATATCAGATCATTTTATACAAATTTTGGAATATTTTTTGCAAAAAAATATATTTAAATACTTCACGAATGCAGCCTAGCTGATTTGAAAGTTTTGGCTTAAAATCAAAAAAGATTCAAATCAGCTACACTTTTTTCTGTGGAGGAATTATTAAAATGAATATATCAGATCATTTTATACACATTTTGGAATATTTTTTGCAAAAAAATTATTTAAATACTTCACGAATGCAGTCTAGCTGATTTGAAAGTTTTGGCTTAAAATCAAAAAAGATTCAAATCAGCTACACTTTTTTCTGTAAAGTAATTATAAAAGTAAATATTTCAGATCATTTTATACACATTTTGGAATATTTTTTGCAAAAAAAATTATTTAAATACTTCACGAATGCAGTCTAGCTGATTTGAAAGTTTTGGCTTAAATCAAAAAAGATTCAAATCAGCAACACTTTTTTCTGTGGAGGAATTATTAAAATGAATATATCAGATCATTTTATACAAATTTTGGAATATTTTTTGCAAAAAAATATATTTAAATACTTCACGAATGCAGCCTAGCTGATTTGAAAGTTTTGGCTTAAAATCAAAAAAGATTCAAATCAGCTACACTTTTTTCTGTGGAGGAATTATTAAAATGAATATATCAGATCATTTTATACACATTTTGGAATATTTTTTGCAAAAAAATTATTTAAATACTTCACGAATGCAGTCTAGCTGATTTGAAAGTTTTGGCTTAAAATCAAAAAAGATTCAAATCAGCTACACTTTTTTCTGTGGAGGAATTATTAAAATGAATATATCAGATCATTTTATACAAATTTTGGAATATTTTTTGCAAAAAAATATATTTAAATACTTCACGAATGCAGCCTAGCTGATTTGAAAGTTTTGGCTTAAAATCAAAAAAGATTCAAATCAGCTACACTTTTTTCTGTGGAGGAATTATTAAAATGAATATATCAGATCATTTTATACAAATTTTGGAATATTTTTTGCAAAAAAATATATTTTAATACTTCACGAATGCAGCCTAGCTAATTTGAAAGTTTTGGCTTAAAATCAAAAAAGATTCAAATCAGCTACACTTTTTTCTGTGGAGGAATTAGTAAAATGAATATATCAGATCATTTTATACACATTTTGGAATATTTTTTGCAAAAAAATTATTTAAATACTTCACGAATGCAGCCTAGCTGATTTGAAAGTTTTGGCTTAAATTCAAAAAAGATTCAAATCAGCTACACTTTTTTCTGTGGAGGAATTATTAAAATGAATATATCAGATCATTTTATACAAATTTTGGAATATTTTTTTGCAAAAAAATATATTTAAATACTTCACGAATGCAGTCTAGCTGATTTGAAAGTTTTGGCTTAAAATCAAAAAAGTTTCAAATCAGCTACACTTCTTTCTGTGAAGTAATTATAAAAGTAAATATTTCAGATCATTTTATACACATTTTGGAATATTTTTTGCAAAAAAAATTATTTAAATACTTCACGAATGCAGTCTAGCTGATTTGAAAGTTTTGGCTTAAAATCAAAAAAGATTCAAATCAGCTACACTTTTTTCTGTGAAGTAATTATAAAAGTAAATATTTCAGATCATTTTATACAAATTTTGGAATATTTTTTGCAAAAAAAATTATTTAAATAATTCACGAATGCAGTCTAGCTGATTTGAAAGTTTTGGCTTAAAATCAAAAAAGATTCAAATCAGCTACACTTTTTTCTGTGAAGTAATTATAAAAGTTAATATTTCAGATCATTTTATACACATTTTGGAATATTTTTTGCAAAAAAAATTATTTAAATACTTCACGAATGCAGTCTAGCTGATTTGAAAGTTTTGGCTTAAATCAAAAAAGATTCAAATCAGCAACACTTTTTTCTGTGGAGGAATTATTAAAATGAATATATCAGATCATTTTATACAAATTTTGGAATATTTTTTGCAAAAAAATATATTTAAATACTTCACGAATGCAGCCTAGCTGATTTGAAAGTTTTGGCTTAAAATCAAAAAAGATTCAAATCAGCTACACTTTTTTCTGTGGAGGAATTATTAAAATGAATATATCAGATCATTTTATACACATTTTGGAATATTTTTTGCAAAAAAATTATTTAAATACTTCACGAATGCAGTCTAGCTAATTTGAAAGTTTTGGCTTAAAATCAAAAAAGATTCAAATCAGCTACACTTTTTTCTGTGAAGTAATTATAAAAGTAAATATTTCAGATCATTTTATACACATTTTGGAATATTTTTTGCAAAAAAAATTATTTAAATACTTCACGAATGCAGTCTAGCTGATTTGAAAGTTTTGGCTTAAATCAAAAAAGATTCAAATCAGCAAGACTTTTTTCTGTGGAGGAATTATTAAAATGAATATATCAGATCATTTTATACAAATTTTGGAATATTTTTTGCAAAAAAATATATTTAAATACTTCACGAATGCAGCCTAGCTGATTTGAAAGTTTTGGCTTAAAATCAAAAAAGATTCAAATCAGCTACACTTTTTTCTGTGGAGGAATTATTAAAATGAATATATCAGATCATTTTATACACATTTTGGAATATTTTTTGCAAAAAAATTATTTAAATACTTCACGAATGCAGTCTAGCTGATTTGAAAGTTTTGGCTTAAAATCAAAAAAGATTCAAATCAGCTACACTTTTTTCTGTGGAGGAATTATTAAAATGAATATATCAGATCATTTTATACAAATTTTGGAATATTTTTTGCAAAAAAATATATTTAAATACTTCACGAATGCAGCCTAGCTGATTTGAAAGTTTTGGCTTAAAATCAAAAACGATTCAAATCAGCTACACTTTTTTCTGTGGAGGAATTATTAAAATGAATATATCAGATCATTTTATACAAATATTGGAATATTTTTTGCAAAAAAATATATTTTAATACTTCACGAATGCAGCCTAGCTGATTTGAAAGTTTTGGCTTAAAATCAAAAAAGATTCAAATCAGCTACACTTTTTTCTGTGGAGGAATTATTAAAATGAATATATCAGATCATTTTATACAAATTTTAGAATATTTTTTGCAAAAAAATATATTTTAATACTTCACGAATGCAGCCTAGCTGATTTGAAAGTTTTGGCTTAAAATCAAAAACGATTCAAATCAGCTACACTTTTTTCTGTGGAGGAATTATTAAAATGAATATATCAGATCATTTTATACAAATTTTGGAATATTTTTTGCAAAAAAATATATTTAAATACTTCACGAATGCAGCCTAGCTGATTTGAAAGTTTTGGCTTAAAATCAAAAACGATTCAAATCAGCTACACTTTTTTCTGTGGAGGAATTATTAAAATGAATATATCAGATCATTTTATACAAATTTTGGAATATTTTTTGCAAAAAAATATATTTAAATACTTCACGAATGCAGTCTAGCTGATTTGAAAGTTTTGGCTTAAAATCAAAAACGATTCAAATCAGCTACACTTTTTTCTGTGGAGGAATTATTAAAATGAATATATCAGATCATTTTATACAAATTTTGGAATATTTTTTGCAAAAAAATATATTTAAATACTTCACGAATGCAGCCTAGCTGATTTGAAAGTTTTGGCTTAAAATCAAAAACGATTCAAATCAGCTACACTTTTTTCTGTGGAGGAATTATTAAAATGAATATATCAGATCATTTTATACAAATTTTGGAATATTTTTTGCAAAAAAAATTATTTAAATAATTCACGAATGCAGTCTAGCTGATTTGAAAGTTTTGGCTTAAAATCAAAAAAGATTCAAATCAGCTACACTTTTTTCTGTGAAGTAATTATAAAAGTTAATATTTCAGATCATTTTATACACATTTTGGAATATTTTTTGCAAAAAAAATTATTTAAATACTTCACGAATGCAGTCTAGCTGATTTGAAAGTTTTGGCTTAAATCAAAAAAGATTCAAATCAGCAACACTTTTTTCTGTGGAGGAATTATTAAAATGAATATATCAGATCATTTTATACAAATTTTGGAATATTTTTTGCAAAAAAATATATTTAAATACTTCACGAATGCAGCCTAGCTGATTTGAAAGTTTTGGCTTAAAATCAAAAAAGATTCAAATCAGCTACACTTTTTTCTGTGGAGGAATTATTAAAATGAATATATCAGATCATTTTATACACATTTTGGAATATTTTTTGCAAAAAAATTATTTAAATACTTCACGAATGCAGTCTAGCTGATTTGAAAGTTTTGGCTTAAAATCAAAAAAGATTCAAATCAGCTACACTTTTTTCTGTGAAGTAATTATAAAAGTAAATATTTCAGATCATTTTATACACATTTTGGAATATTTTTTGCAAAAAAAATTATTTAAATACTTCACGAATGCAGTCTAGCTGATTTGAAAGTTTTGGCTTAAATCAAAAAAGATTCAAATGAGCAACACTTTGTTCTGTGGAGGAATTATTAAAATGAATATATCAGATCATTTTATACAAATTTTGGAATATTTTTTGCAAAAAAATATATTTAAATACTTCACGAATGCAGCCTAGCTGATTTGAAAGTTTTGGCTTAAAATCAAAAAAGATTCAAATCAGCTACACTTTTTTCTGTGGAGGAATTATTAAAATGAATATATCAGATCATTTTATACACATTTTGGAATATTTTTTGCAAAAAAATTATTTAAATACTTCACGAATGCAGTCTAGCTGATTTGAAAGTTTTGGCTTAAAATCAAAAAAGATTCAAATCAGCTACACTTTTTTCTGTGGAGGAATTATTAAAATGAATATATCAGATCATTTTATACAAATTTTGGAATATTTTTTGCAAAAAAATATATTTAAATACTTCACGAATGCAGCCTAGCTGATTTGAAAGTTTTGGCTTAAAATCAAAAACGATTCAAATCAGCTACACTTTTTTCTGTGGAGGAATTATTAAAATGAATATATCAGATCATTTTATACAAATATTGGAATATTTTTTGCAAAAAAATATATTTTAATACTTCACGAATGCAGCCTAGCTGATTTGAAAGTTTTGGCTTAAAATCAAAAAAGATTCAAATCAGCTACACTTTTTTCTGTGGAGGAATTATTAAAATGAATATATCAGATCATTTTATACAAATTTTAGAATATTTTTTGCAAAAAAATATATTTTAATACTTCACGAATGCAGCCTAGCTAATTTGAAAGTTTTGGCTTAAAATCAAAAAAGATTCAAATCAGCTACACTTTTTTCTGTGGAGGAATTTTTGAAATGAATATATCAGATCATTTTATACAAATTTAGGAATATTTTTTGCAAAAAAATATATTTTAATACTTCACGAATGCAGCCTAGCTAATTTGAAAGTTTTGGCTTAAAATCAAAAAAGATTCAAATCAGCTACACTTTTTTCTGTGGAGGAATTAGTAAAATGAATATATCAGATTATTTTATACACATTTTGGAATATTTTTTGCAAAAAAATTATTTAAATACTTCACGAATGCAGCCTAGCTGATTTGAAAGTTTTGGCTTAAAATCAAAAAAGATTCAAATCAGCTACACTTCTTTCTGTGAAGTAATTATAAAAGTAAATATTTCAGATCATTTTATACACATTTTGGAATATTTTTTGCAAAAAAAATTATTTAAATACTTCACGAATGCAGTCTAGCTGATTTGAAAGTTTTGGCTTAAAATCAAAAAAGATTCAAATCAGCTACACTTTTTTCTGTGAAGTAATTATAAAAGTAAATATTTCAGATCATTTTATACAAATTTTGGAATATTTTTTGCAAAAAAAATTATTTAAATAATTCACGAATGCAGTCTAGCTGATTTGAAAGTTTTGGCTTAAAATCAAAAAAGATTCAAATCAGCTACACTTTTTTCTGTGAAGTAATTATAAAAGTTAATATTTCAGATCATTTTATACACATTTTGGAATATTTTTTGCAAAAAAAATTTATTAAATACTTCACGAATGCAGTCTAGCTGATTTGAAAGTTTTGGCTTAAAATCAAAAAAGATTCAAATCAGCTACACTTTTTTCTGTGGAGGAATTATTAAAATGAATATATCAGATCATTTTATACAAATTTTGGAATATTTTTTGCAAAAAAATATATTTAAATACTTCACGAATGCAGTCTAGCTGATTTGAAAGTTTTGGCTTAAAATCAAAAAAGATTCAAATCAGCTACACTTTTTTCTGTGGAGGAATTATTAAAATGAATATATCAGATCATTTTATACAAATTTTGGAATATTTTTTGCAAAAAAATATATTTAAATACTTCACGAATGCAGCCTAGCTGATTTGAAAGTTTTGGCTTAAAATCAAAAAAGATTCAAATCAGCTACACTTTTTTCTGTGGAGGAATTATTAAAATGAATATATCAGATCATTTTATACACATTTTGGAATATTTTTTGCAAAAAAAATTATTTAAATAATTCACGAATGCAGCCTAGCTGATTTGAAAGTTTTGGCTTAAAATCAAAAAAGATTCAAATCAGCTACACTTTTTTCTGTGGAGGAATTATTAAAATGAATATATCAGATCATTTTATACAAATTTTGGAATATTTTTTGCAAAAAAATATATTTAAATACTTCACGAATGCAGCCTAGCTGATTTGAAAGTTTTGGCTTAAAATCAAAAAAGATTCAAATCAGCTACACTTTTTTCTGTGGAGGAATTATTAAAATGAATATATCAGATCATTTTATACAAATTTTGGAATATTTTTTGCAAAAAAATATATTTAAATACTTCACGAATGCAGCCTAGCTGATTTGAAAGTTTTGGCTTAAAATCAAAAAAGATTCAAATCAGCTACACTTTTTTCTGTGAAGTAATTATAAAAGTAAATATTTCAGATCATTTTATACACATTTTGGAATATTTTTTGCAAAAAAAATTATTTAAATACTTCACGAATGCAGTCTAGCTGATTTGAAAGTTTTGGCTTAAAATCAAAAAAGATTCAAATCAGCTACACTTTTTTCTGTGAAGTAATTATAAAAGTAAATATTTCAGATCATTTTATACAAATTCTGGAATATTTTTTGCAAAAAAAATTATTTAAATAATTCACGAATGCAGTCTAGCTGATTTGAAAGTTTTGGCTTAAAATCAAAAAAGATTCAAATCAGCTACACTTTTTTCTGTGAAGTAATTATAAAAGTTAATATTTCAGATCATTTTATACACATTTTGGAATATTTTTTGCAAAAAAAATTTATTAAATACTTCACGAATGCAGTCTAGCTGATTTGAAAGTTTTGGCTTAAAATCAAAAAAGATTCAAATCAGCTACACTTTTTTCTGTGGAGGAATTATTAAAATGAATATATCAGATCATTTTATACAAATTTTGGAATATTTTTTGCAAAAAAATATATTTAAATACTTCACGAATGCAGCCTAGCTGATTTGAAAGTTTTGGCTTAAAATCAAAAAAGATTCAAATCAGCTACACTTTTTTCTGTGGAGGAATTATTAAAATGAATATATCAGATCATTTTATACACATTTTGGAATATTTTTTGCAAAAAAAATTATTTAAATAATTCACGAATGCAGTCTAGCTGATTTGAAAGTTTTGGCTTAAAATCAAAAAAGATTCAAATCAGCTACACTTTTTTCTGTGAAGTAATTATAAAAGTAAATATTTCAGATCATTTTATACAAATTTTGGAATATTTTTTGCAAAAAAAATTATTTAAATAATTCACGAATGCAGTCTAGCTGATTTGAAAGTTTTGGCTTAAAATCAAAAAAGATTCAAATCAGCTACACTTTTTTCTGTGAAGTAATTATAAAAGTAAATATTTCAGATCATTTTATACAAATTTTGGAATATTTTTTGCAAAAAAATTAATTTAAATACTTCACGAATGCAGCCTAGCTGATTTGAAAGTTTTGGCTTAAAATCAAAAAAGATTCAAATCAGCTACACTTTTTTCTGTGGAGGAATTATTAAAATGAATATATCAGATCATTTTATACACATTTTGGAATATTTTTTGCAAAAAAAATTATTTAAATAATTCACGAATGCAGTCTAGCTGATTTGAAAGTTTTGGCTTAAAATCAAAAAAGATTCAAATCAGCTACACTTTTTTCTGTGTAGTAATTATAAAAGTAAATATTTCAGATCATTTTATACACATTTTGGAAGATTTTTTGCAAAAAAAATTATTTAAATACTTCACGAATGCAGTCTAGCTGATTTGAAAGTTTTGGCTTAAAATCAAAAAAGATTCAAATCAGCTACACTTTTTTCTGTGGAGGAATTATTAAAATGAATATATCAGATCATTTTATACAAATTTTGGAATATTTTTTGCAAAAAAATATATTTAAATACTTCACGAATGCAGCCTAGCTGATTTGAAAGTTTTGGCTTAAAATCAAAAAAGATTCAAATCAGCTACACTTTTTTCTGTGGAGGAATTATTTAAATGAATATATCAGATCATTTTATACACATTTTGGAATATTTTTTGCAAAAAAATTATTTAAATACTTCACGAATGCAGTCTAGCTGATTTGAAAGTTTTGGCTTAAAATCAAAAAAGATTCAAATCAGCTACACTTTTTTCTGTGAAGTAATTATAAAAGTAAATATTTCAGATCATTTTATACACATTTTGGAATATTTTTTGCAAAAAAAATTATTTTAATACTTCACGAATGCAGTCTAGCTGATTTGAAAGTTTTGGCTTAAAATCAAAAAAGATTCAAATCAGCTACACTTTTTTCTGTGAAGTAATTATAAAAGTAAATATTTCAGATCATTTTATACACATTTTGGAATATTTTTTGCAAAAAAAATTATTTAAATACTTCACGAATGCAGCCTAGCTGATTTGAAAGTTTTGGCTTAAATCAAAAAAGATTCAAATCAGCTACACTTTTTTCTGTGGAGGAATTATTAAAATGAATATATCAGATCATTTTATACACATTTTGGAATATTTTTTGCAAAAAAATTATTTAAATACTTCACGAATGCAGTCTAGCTGATTTGAAAGTTTTGGCTTAAATCAAAAAAGATTCAAATCAGCTACACTTTTTTCTGTGGAGGAATTATTAAAATGAATATATCAGATCATTTTATACAAATTTTGGAATATTTTTTGCAAAAAAATATATTTAAATACTTCACGAATGCAGCCTAGCTGATTTGAAAGTTTTGGCTTAAATCAAAAAAGATTCAAATCAGCTACACTTTTTTCTGTGGAGGAATTATTAAAATGAATATATCAGATCATTTTATACAAATTTTGGAATATTTTTTGCAAAAAAATATATTTAAATACTTCACGAATGCAGCCTAGCTGATTTGAAAGTTTTGGCTTAAATCAAAAAAGATTCAAATCAGCTACACTTTTTTCTGTGGAGGAATTATTAAAATGAATATATCAGATCATTTTATACACATTTTGGAATATTTTTTGCAAAAAAATTATTTAAATACTTCACGAATGCAGTCTAGCTGATTTGAAAGTTTTGGCTTAAAATCAAAAAAGATTCAAATCAGCTACACTTTTTTCTGTGGAGGAATTATTAAAATGAATATATCAGATCATTTTATACACATTTTGGAATATTTTTTGCAAAAAAATTATTTAAATACTTCACGAATGCAGCCTAGCTGATTTGAAAGTTTTGGCTTAAATCAAAAAAGATTCAAATCAGCTACACTTTTTTCTGTGGAGGAATTAATAAAATGAATATATCAGATCATTTTATACAAATTTTGGAATATTTTTTGCAAAAAAATATATTTAAATACTTCACGAATGCAGCCTAGCTGATTTGAAAGTTTTGGCTTAAATCAAAAAAGATTCAAATCAGCTACACTTTTTTCTGTGGAGGAATTATTAAAATGAATATATCAGATCATTTTATACACATTTTGGAATATTTTTTGCAAAAAAATTATTTAAATACTTCACGAATGCAGCCTAGCTGATTTGAAAGTTTTGGCTTAAATCAAAAAAGATTCAAATCAGCTACACTTTTTTCTGTGGAGGAATTAATAAAATGAATATATCAGATCATTTTATACACATTTTGGAATATTTTTTGCAAAAAAATTATTTAAATACTTCACGAATGCAGCCTAGCTGATATGAAAGTTTTGGCTCAAAATCAAAAAAGATTCAAATCAGCTACACTTTTTTCTGTGGAGGAATTATTAAAATGAATATATCAGATCATTTTATACACATTTTGGAATATTTTTTGCAAAAAAATTATTTAAATACTTCACGAATGCAGCCTAGCTGATTTGAAAGTTTTGGCTTAAATCAAAAAAGATTCAAATCAGCTACACTTTTTTCTGTGGAGGAATTAATAAAATGAATATATCAGATCATTTTATACAAATTTTGGAATATTTTTTGCAAAAAAATATATTTAAATACTTCACGAATGCAGCCTAGCTGATTTGAAAGTTTTGGCTTAAAATCAAAAAAGATTCAAATCAGCTACACTTTTTTCTGTGGAGGAATTATTAAAATGAATATATCAGATCATTTTATACACATTTTGGAATATTTTTTGCAAAAAAATATATTTAAATACTTCACGAATGCAGCCTAGCTGATTTGAAAGTTTTGGCTTAAATCAAAAAAGATTCAAATCAGCTACACTTTTTTCTGTGGAGGAATTATTAAAATGAATATATCAGATCATTTTATACACATTTTGGAATATTTTTTGCAAAAAAATTATTTAAATACTTCACGAATGCAGTCTAGCTGATTTGAAAGTTTTGGCTTAAAATCAAAAAAGATTCAAATCAGCTACACTTTTTTCTGTGGAGGAATTATTAAAATGAATATATCAGATCATTTTATACACATTTTGGAATATTTTTTGCAAAAAAATTATTTAAATACTTCACGAATGCAGCCTAGCTGATTTGAAAGTTTTGGCTTAAATCAAAAAAGATTCAAATCAGCTACACTTTTTTCTGTGGAGGAATTATAAAAATGAATATATCAGATCATTTTATACAAATTTTGGAATATTTTTTGCAAAAAAATATATTTAAATACTTCACGAATGCAGCCTAGCTGATTTGAAAGTTTTGGCTTAAATCAAAAAAGATTCAAATCAGCTACACTTTTTTCTGTGGAGGAATTATTAAAATGAATATATCAGATCATTTTATACACATTTTGGAATATTTTTTGCAAAAAAATTATTTAAATACTTCACGAATGCAGTCTAGCTGATTTGAAAGTTTTGGCTTAAAATCAAAAAAGATTCAAATCAGCTACACTTTTTTCTGTGGAGGAATTATTAAAATGAATATATCAGATCATTTTATACACATTTTGGAATATTTTTTGCAAAAAAATTATTTAAATACTTCACGAATGCAGTCTAGCTGATTTGAAAGTTTTGGCTTAAAATCAAAAAAGATTCAAATCAGCTACACTTTTTTCTGTGGAGGAATTATTAAAATGAATATATCAGATCATTTTATACACATTTTGGAATATTTTTTGCAAAAAAATTATTTAAATACTTCACGATTGCAGTCTAGCTGATTTGAAAGTTTTGGCTTAAATCAAAAAAGATTCAAATCAGCTACACTTTTTTCTGTGGAGGAATTATTAAAATGAATATATCAGATCATTTTATACACATTTTGGAATATTTTTTGCAAAAAAATTATTTAAATACTTCACGAATGCAGTCTATCTGATTTGAAAGTTTTGGCTTAAATCAAAAAAGATTCAAATCAGCTACACTTTTTTCTGTGGAGGAATTAATAAAATGAATATATCAGATCATTTTATACAAAGTTTTGGAATATTTTTTGCAAAAAAATATATTTAAATACTTCACGAATGCAGCCTAGCTGATTTGAAAGTTTTGGCTTAAAATCAAAAAAGATTCAAATCAGCTACACTTTTTTCTGTGGAGGAATTATTAAAATGAATATATCAGATCATTTTATACACATTTTGAAATATTTTTTGCAAAAAAATTATTTAAATACTTCACGAATGCAGTCTAGCTGATTTGAAAGTTTTGGCTTAAATCAAAAAAGATTCAAATCAGCTACACTTTTTTCTGTGGAGGAATTATTAAAATGAATATATCAGATCATTGTATACACATTTTGGAATATTTTTTGCAAAAAAATTATTTAAATACTTCACGAATGCAGTCTAGCTGATTTGAAAGTTTTGGCTTAAATCAAAAAAGATTCAAATCAGCTACACTTTTTTCTGTGGAGTAATTATTAAAATGAATATATCAGATCATTTTATACACATTTTGGAATATTTTTTGCAAAAAAATTATTTAAATACTTCACGAATGCAGTCTAGCTGATTTGAAAGTTTTGGCTTAAATCAAAAAAGATTCAAATCAGCTACACTTTTTTCTGTGGAGGAATTATTAAAATGAATATATCAGATCATTTTATACACATTTTGGAATATTTTTTGCAAAAAAATTATTTAAATACTTCACGAATGCAGTCTAGCTGATTTGAAAGTTTTGGCTTAAATCAAAAAAGATTCAAATCAGCTACACTTTTTTCTGTGGAGGAATTAATAAAATGAATATATCAGATCATTTTATACAAATTTTGGAATATTTTTTGCAAAAAAATATATTTAAATACTTCACGAATGCAGCCTAGCTGATTTGAAAGTTTTGGCTTAAAATCAAAAAAGATTCAAATCAGCTACACTTTTTTCTGTGGAGGAATTATTAAAATGAATATATCAGATCATTTTATACACATTTTGGAATATTTTTTGCAAAAAAATTATTTAAATACTTCACGAATGCAGTCTAGCTGATTTGAAAGTTTTGGCTTAAATCAAAAAAGATTCAAATCAGCTACACTTTTTTCTGTGGAGGAATTATTAAAATGAATATATCAGATCATTTTATACACATTTTGGAATATTTTTTGCAAAAAAATTATTTAAATACTTCACGAATGCAGTCTAGCTGATTTGAAAGTTTTGGCTTAAAATCAAAAAAGATTCAAATCAGCTACACTTTTTTCTGTGGAGGAATTATTAAAATGAATATATCAGATCATTTTATACACATTTTGGAATATTTTTTGCAAAAAAATTATTTAAATACTTCACGAATGCAGTCTAGCTGATTTGAAAGTTTTGGCTTAAATCAAAAAAGATTCAAATCAGCTACACTTTTTTCTGTGGAGGAATTATTAAAATGAATATATCAGATCATTTTATACACATTTTGGAATATTTTTTGCAAAAAAATTATTTAAATACTTCACGAATGCAGTCTAGCTGATTTGAAAGTTTTGGCTTAAATCAAAAAAGATTCAAATCAGCTACACTTTTTTCTGTGGAGGAATTAATAAAATGAATATATCAGATCATTTTATACAAATTTTGGAATATTTTTTGCAAAAAAATATATTTAAATACTTCACGAATGCAGCCTAGCTGATTTGAAAGTTTTGGCTTAAATCAAAAAAGATTCAAATCAGCTACACTTTTTTCTGTGGAGGAATTATTAAAATGAATATATCAGATCATTTTATACACATTTTGGAATATTTTTTGCAAAAAAATTATTTAAATACTTCACGAATGCAGTCTAGCTGATTTGAAAGTTTTGGCTTAAAATCAAAAAAGATTCAAATCAGCTACACTTTTTTCTGTGGAGGAATTATTAAAATGAATATATCAGATCATTTTATACACATTTTGGAATATTTTTTGCAAAAAAATTATTTAAATACTTCACGAATGCAGCCTAGCTGATTTGAAAGTTTTGGCTTAAATCAAAAAAGATTCAAATCAGCTACACTTTTTTCTGTGGAGGAATTAATAAAATGAATATATCAGATCATTTTATACAAATTTTGGAATATTTTTTGCAAAAAAATATATTTAAATACTTCACGAATGCAGCCTAGCTGATTTGAAAGTTTTGGCTTAAATCAAAAAAGATTCAAATCAGCTACACTTTTTTCTGTGGAGGAATTATTAAAATGAATATATCAGATCATTTTATACACATTTTGGAATATTTTTTGCAAAAAAATTATTTAAATACTTCACGAATGCAGTCTAGCTGATTTGAAAGTTTTGGCTTAAAATCAAAAAAGATTCAAATCAGCTACACTTTTTTCTGTGGAGGAATTATTAAAATGAATATATCAGATCATTTTATACAAATTTTGGAATATTTTTTGCAAAAAAATATATTTAAATACTTCACGAATGCAGCCTAGCTGATTTGAAAGTTTTGGCTTAAATCAAAAAAGATTCAAATCAGCTACACTTTTTTCTGTGGAGGAATTATTAAAATGAATATATCAGATCATTTTATACACATTTTGGAATATTTTTTGCAAAAAAATTATTTAAATACTTCACGAATGCAGTCTAGCTGATTTGAAAGTTTTGGCTTAAATCAAAAAAGATTCAAATCAGCTACACTTTTTTCTGTGGAGGAATTATAAAAATGAATATATCAGATCATTTTATACAAATTTTGGAATATTTTTTGCAAAAAAATATATTTAAATACTTCACGAATGCAGCCTAGCTGATTTGAAAGTTTTGGCTTAAATCAAAAAAGATTCAAATCAGCTACACTTTTTTCTGTGGAGGAATTATTAAAATGAATATATCAGATCATTTTATACACATTTTGGAATATTTTTTGCAAAAAAATTATTTAAATACTTCACGAATGCAGTCTAGCTGATTTGAAAGTTTTGGCTTAAAATCAAAAAAGATTCAAATCAGCTACACTTTTTTCTGTGGAGGAATTATTAAAATGAATATATCAGATCATTTTATACAAATTTTGGAATATTTTTTGCAAAAAAATTATTTAAATACTTCACGAATGCAGTCTAGCTGATTTGAAAGTTTTGGCTTAAAATCAAAAAAGATTCAAATCAGCTACACTTTTTTCTGTGGAGGAATTATTAAAATGAATATATCAGATCATTTTATACACATTTTGGAATATTTTTTGCAAAAAAATTATTTAAATACTTCACGAATGCAGCCTAGCTGATTTGAAAGTTTTGGCTTAAATCAAAAAAGATTCAAATCAGCTACACTTTTTTCTGTGGAGGAATTATAAAAATGAATATATCAGATCATTTTATACAAATTTTGGAATATTTTTTGCAAAAAAATATATTTAAATACTTCACGAATGCAGCCTAGCTGATTTGAAAGTTTTGGCTTAAATCAAAAAAGATTCAAATCAGCTACACTTTTTTCTGTGGAGGAATTATTAAAATGAATATATCAGATCATTTTATACACATTTTGGAATATTTTTTGCAAAAAAATTATTTAAATACTTCACGAATGCAGTCTAGCTGATTTGAAAGTTTTGGCTTAAATCAAAAAAGATTCAAATCAGCTACACTTTTTTCTGTGGAGGAATTATAAAAATGAATATATCAGATCATTTTATACAAATTTTGGAATATTTTTTGCAAAAAAATATATTTAAATACTTCACGAATGCAGCCTAGCTGATTTGAAAGTTTTGGCTTAAATCAAAAAAGATTCAAATCAGCTACACTTTTTTCTGTGGAGGAATTATTAAAATGAATATATCAGATCATTTTATACACATTTTGGAATATTTTTTGCAAAAAAATTATTTAAATACTTCACGAATGCAGCCTAGCTGATTTGAAAGTTTTGGCTTAAATCAAAAAAGATTCAAATCAGCTACACTTTTTTCTGTGGAGGAATTATTAAAATGAATATATCAGATCATTTTATACAAATTTTGGAATATTTTTTGCAAAAAAATTATTTAAATACTTCACGAATGCAGTCTAGCTGATTTGAAAGTTTTGGCTTAAAATCAAAAAAGATTCAAATCAGCTACACTTTTTTCTGTGGAGGAATTATTAAAATGAATATATCAGATCATTTTATACACATTTTGGAATATTTTTTGCAAAAAAATTATTTAAATACTTCACGAATGCAGTCTAGCTGATTTGAAAGTTTTGGCTTAAATCAAAAAAGATTCAAATCAGCTACACTTTTTTCTGTGGAGGAATTAATAAAATGAATATATCAGATCATTTTATACAAATTTTGGAATATTTTTTGCAAAAAAATATATTTAAATACTTCACGAATGCAGCCTAGCTGATTTGAAAGTTTTGGCTTAAATCAAAAAAGATTCAAATCAGCTACACTTTTTTCTGTGGAGGAATTATTAAAATGAATATATCAGATCATTTTATACACATTTTGGAATATTTTTTGCAAAAAAATTATTTAAATACTTCACGAATGCAGTCTAGCTGATTTGAAAGTTTTGGCTTAAATCAAAAAAGATTCAAATCAGCTACACTTTTTTCTGTGGAGGAATTATTAAAATGAATATATCAGATCATTGTATACACATTTTGGAATATTTTTTGCAAAAAAATTATTTAAATACTTCACGAATGCAGTCTAGCTGATTTGAAAGTTTTGGCTTAAAATCAAAAAAGATTCAAATCAGCTACACTTTTTTCTGTGGAGTAATTATTAAAATGAATATATCAGATCATTTTATACACATTTTGGAATATTTTTTGCAAAAAAATTATTTAAATACTTCACGAATGCAGTCTAGCTGATTTGAAAGTTTTGGCTTAAATCAAAAAAGATTCAAATCAGCTACACTTTTTTCTGTGGAGGAATTATTAAAATGAATATATCAGATCATTTTATACACATTTTGGAATATTTTTTGCAAAAAAATTATTTAAATACTTCACGAATGCAGTCTAGCTGATTTGAAAGTTTTGGCTTAAATCAAAAAAGATTCAAATCAGCTACACTTTTTTCTGTGGAGGAATTAATAAAATGAATATATCAGATCATTTTATACAAATTTTGGAATATTTTTTGCAAAAAAATATATTTAAATACTTCACGAATGCAGCCTAGCTGATTTGAAAGTTTTGGCTTAAATCAAAAAAGATTCAAATCAGCTACACTTTTTTCTGTGGAGGAATTATTAAAATGAATATATCAGATCATTTTATACACATTTTGGAATATTTTTTGCAAAAAAATTATTTAAATACTTCACGAATGCAGTCTAGCTGATTTGAAAGTTTTGGCTTAAATCAAAAAAGATTCAAATCAGCTACACTTTTTTCTGTGGAGGAATTATTAAAATGAATATATCAGATCATTTTATACACATTTTGGAATATTTTTTGCAAAAAAATTATTTAAATACTTCACGAATGCAGTCTAGCTGATTTGAAAGTTTTGGCTTAAATCAAAAAAGATTCAAATCAGCTACACTTTTTTCTGTGGAGGAATTATTAAAATGAATATATCAGATCATTTTATACACATTTTGGAATATTTTTTGCAAAAAAATTATTTAAATACTTCACGAATGCAGTCTAGCTGATTTGAAAGTTTTGGCTTAAATCAAAAAAGATTCAAATCAGCTACACTTTTTTCTGTGGAGGAATTATTAAAATGAATATATCAGATCATTTTATACACATTTTGGAATATTTTTTGCAAAAAAATTATTTAAATACTTCACGAATGCAGTCTAGCTGATTTGAAAGTTTTGGCTTAAATCAAAAAAGATTCAAATCAGCTACACTTTTTTCTGTGGAGGAATTAATAAAATGAATATATCAGATCATTTTATACAAATTTTGGAATATTTTTTGCAAAAAAATATATTTAAATACTTCACGAATGCAGCCTAGCTGATTTGAAAGTTTTGGCTTAAATCAAAAAAGATTCAAATCAGCTACACTTTTTTCTGTGGAGGAATTATTAAAATGAATATATCAGATCATTTTATACACATTTTGGAATATTTTTTGCAAAAAAATTATTTAAATACTTCACGAATGCAGTCTAGCTGATTTGAAAGTTTTGGCTTAAAATCAAAAAAGATTCAAATCAGCTACACTTTTTTCTGTGGAGGAATTATTAAAATGAATATATCAGATCATTTTATACACATTTTGGAATATTTTTTGCAAAAAAATTATTTAAATACTTCACGAATGCAGCCTAGCTGATTTGAAAGTTTTGGCTTAAATCAAAAAAGATTCAAATCAGCTACACTTTTTTCTGTGGAGGAATTAATAAAATGAATATATCAGATCATTTTATACAAATTTTGGAATATTTTTTGCAAAAAAATATATTTAAATACTTCACGAATGCAGCCTAGCTGATTTGAAAGTTTTGGCTTAAATCAAAAAAGATTCAAATCAGCTACACTTTTTTCTGTGGAGGAATTATTAAAATGAATATATCAGATCATTTTATACACATTTTGGAATATTTTTTGCAAAAAAATTATTTAAATACTTCACGAATGCAGTCTAGCTGATTTGAAAGTTTTGGCTTAAAATCAAAAAAGATTCAAATCAGCTACACTTTTTTCTGTGGAGGAATTATTAAAATGAATATATCAGATCATTTTATACAAATTTTGGAATATTTTTTGCAAAAAAATATATTTAAATACTTCACGAATGCAGCCTAGCTGATTTGAAAGTTTTGGCTTAAATCAAAAAAGATTCAAATCAGCTACACTTTTTTCTGTGGAGGAATTATTAAAATGAATATATCAGATCATTTTATACACATTTTGGAATATTTTTTGCAAAAAAATTATTTAAATACTTCACGAATGCAGTCTAGCTGATTTGAAAGTTTTGGCTTAAATCAAAAAAGATTCAAATCAGCTACACTTTTTTCTGTGGAGGAATTATAAAAATGAATATATCAGATCATTTTATACAAATTTTGGAATATTTTTTGCAAAAAAATATATTTAAATACTTCACGAATGCAGCCTAGCTGATTTGAAAGTTTTGGCTTAAATCAAAAAAGATTCAAATCAGCTACACTTTTTTCTGTGGAGGAATTATTAAAATGAATATATCAGATCATTTTATACACATTTTGGAATATTTTTTGCAAAAAAATTATTTAAATACTTCACGAATGCAGTCTAGCTGATTTGAAAGTTTTGGCTTAAAATCAAAAAAGATTCAAATCAGCTACACTTTTTTCTGTGGAGGAATTATTAAAATGAATATATCAGATCATTTTATACAAATTTTGGAATATTTTTTGCAAAAAAATTATTTAAATACTTCACGAATGCAGTCTAGCTGATTTGAAAGTTTTGGCTTAAAATCAAAAAAGATTCAAATCAGCTACACTTTTTTCTGTGGAGGAATTATTAAAATGAATATATCAGATCATTTTATACACATTTTGGAATATTTTTTGCAAAAAAATTATTTAAATACTTCACGAATGCAGCCTAGCTGATTTGAAAGTTTTGGCTTAAATCAAAAAAGATTCAAATCAGCTACACTTTTTTCTGTGGAGGAATTATAAAAATGAATATATCAGATCATTTTATACAAATTTTGGAATATTTTTTGCAAAAAAATATATTTAAATACTTCACGAATGCAGCCTAGCTGATTTGAAAGTTTTGGCTTAAATCAAAAAAGATTCAAATCAGCTACACTTTTTTCTGTGGAGGAATTATTAAAATGAATATATCAGATCATTTTATACACATTTTGGAATATTTTTTGCAAAAAAATTATTTAAATACTTCACGAATGCAGTCTAGCTGATTTGAAAGTTTTGGCTTAAATCAAAAAAGATTCAAATCAGCTACACTTTTTTCTGTGGAGGAATTATAAAAATGAATATATCAGATCATTTTATACAAATTTTGGAATATTTTTTGCAAAAAAATATATTTAAATACTTCACGAATGCAGCCTAGCTGATTTGAAAGTTTTGGCTTAAATCAAAAAAGATTCAAATCAGCTACACTTTTTTCTGTGGAGGAATTATTAAAATGAATATATCAGATCATTTTATACACATTTTGGAATATTTTTTGCAAAAAAATTATTTAAATACTTCACGAATGCAGCCTAGCTGATTTGAAAGTTTTGGCTTAAATCAAAAAAGATTCAAATCAGCTACACTTTTTTCTGTGGAGGAATTATTAAAATGAATATATCAGATCATTTTATACAAATTTTGGAATATTTTTTGCAAAAAAATTATTTAAATACTTCACGAATGCAGTCTAGCTGATTTGAAAGTTTTGGCTTAAAATCAAAAAAGATTCAAATCAGCTACACTTTTTTCTGTGGAGGAATTATTAAAATGAATATATCAGATCATTTTATACACATTTTGGAATATTTTTTGCAAAAAAATTATTTAAATACTTCACGAATGCAGCCTAGCTGATTTGAAAGTTTTGGCTTAAATCAAAAAAGATTCAAATCAGCTACACTTTTTTCTGTGGAGGAATTATAAAAATGAATATATCAGATCATTTTATACACATTTTGGAATATTTTTTGCAAAAAAATTATTTAAATACTTCACGAATGCAGTCTAGCTGATTTGAAAGTTTTGGCTTAAAATCAAAAAAGATTCAAATCAGCTACACTTTTTTCTGTGGAGGAATTATTAAAATGAATATATCAGATCATTTTATACACATTTTGGAATATTTTTTGCAAAAAAATTATTTAAATACTTCACGAATGCAGTCTAGCTGATTTGAAAGTTTTGGCTTAAAATCAAAAAAGATTCAAATCAGCTACACTTTTTTCTGTGGAGGAATTATTAAAATGAATATATCAGATCATTTTATACACATTTTAAAATATTTTTTGCAAAAAAATTATTTAAATACTTCACGATTGCAGTCTAGCTGATTTGAAAGTTTTGGCTTAAATCAAAAAAGATTCAAATCAGCTACACTTTTTTCTGTGGAGGAATTATTAAAATGAATATATCAGATCATTTTATACACATTTTGGAATATTTTTTGCAAAAAAATTATTTAAATACTTCACGAATGCAGTCTATCTGATTTGAAAGTTTTGGCTTAAATCAAAAAAGATTCAAATCAGCTACACTTTTTTCTGTGAAGGAATTATTAAAATGAATATATCAGATCATTTTATACACATTTTGGAATATTTTTTGCAAAAAAATTATTTAAATACTTCACGAATGCAGTCTAGCTGATTTGAAAGTTTTGGCTTAAATCAAAAAAGATTCAAATCAGCTACACTTTTTTCTGTGGAGGAATTATTAAAATGAATATATCAGATCATTTTATACACATTTTGGAATATTTTTTGCAAAAAAATTATTTAAATACTTCACGAATGCAGTCTAGCTGATTTGAAAGTTTTGGCTTAAAATCAAAAAAGATTCAAATCAGCTACACTTTTTTCTGTGGAGGAATTATTAAAATGAATATATCAGATCATTTTATACACATTTTGGAATATTTTTTGCAAAAAAATTATTTAAATACTTCACGAATGCAGTCTAGCTGATTTGAAAGTTTTGGCTTAAATCAAAAAAGATTCAAATCAGCTACACTTTTTTCTGTGGAGGAATTAATAAAATGAATATATCAGATCATTTTATACAAATTTTGGAATATTTTTTGCAAAAAAATATATTTAAATACTTCACGAATGCAGCCTAGCTGATTTGAAAGTTTTGGCTTAAATCAAAAAAGATTCAAATCAGCTACACTTTTTTCTGTGGAGGAATTATTAAAATGAATATATCAGATCATTTTATACACATTTTGGAATATTTTTTGCAAAAAAATTATTTAAATACTTCACGAATGCAGTCTAGCTGATTTGAAAGTTTTGGCTTAAAATCAAAAAAGATTCAAATCAGCTACACTTTTTTCTGTGGAGGAATTATTAAAATGAATATATCAGATCATTTTATACACATTTTGGAATATTTTTTGCAAAAAAATATATTTAAATACTTCACGAATGCAGCCTAGCTGATTTGAAAGTTTTGGCTTAAATCAAAAAAGATTCAAATCAGCTACACTTTTTTCTGTGGAGGAATTAATAAAATGAATATATCAGATCATTTTATACAAATTTTGGAATATTTTTTGCAAAAAAATATATTTAAATACTTCACGAATGCAGCCTAGCTGATTTGAAAGTTTTGGCTTAAATCAAAAAAGATTCAAATCAGCTACACTTTTTTCTGTGGAGGAATTATTAAAATGAATATATCAGATCATTTTATACACATTTTGGAATATTTTTTGCAAAAAAATTATTTAAATACTTCACGAATGCAGTCTAGCTGATTTGAAAGTTTTGGCTTAAAATCAAAAAAGATTCAAATCAGCTACACTTTTTTCTGTGGAAGAATTAATAAAATGAATATATCAGATCATTTTATACAAATTTTGGAATATTTTTTGCAAAAAAATTATTTAAATACTTCACGAATGCAGCCTAGCTGATTTGAAAGTTTTGGCTTAAATCAAAAAAGATTCAAATCAGCTACACTTTTTTCTGTGGAGGAATTATTAAAATGAATATATCAGATCATTTTATACAAATTTTGGAATATTTTTTGCAAAAAAATTATTTAAATACTTCACGAATGCAGCCTAGCTGATTTGAAAGTTTTGGCTTAAAATCAAAAAAGATTCAAATCAGCTACACTTTTTTCTGTGGAGGAATTAATAAAATGAATATATCAGATCATTTTATACAAATTTTGGAATATTTTTTGCAAAAATATATATTTAAATACTTCACGAATGCAGCCTAGCTGATTTGAAAGTTTTGGCTTAAATCAAAAAAGATTCAAATCAGCTACACTTTTTTCTGTGGAGGAATTAATAAAATGAATATATCAGATCATTTTATACACATTTTGGAATATTTTTTGCAAAAAAATTATTTAAATACTTCACGAATGCAGCCTAGCTGATTTGAAAGTTTTGGCTTAAATCAAAAAAGATTCAAATCAGCTACACTTTTTTCTGTGGAGGAATTATTAAAATGAATATATCAGATCATTTTATACACATTTTGGAATATTTTTTGCAAAAAAATTATTTAAATACTTCACGAATGCAGTCTAGCTGATTTGAAAGTTTTGGCTTAAAATCAAAAAAGATTCAAATCAGCTACACTTTTTTCTGTGGAAGAATTAATAAAATGAATATATCAGATCATTTTATACAAATTTTGGAATATTTTTTGCAAAAAAATTATTTAAATACTTCACGAATGCAGCCTAGCTGATTTGAAAGTTTTGGCTTAAAATCAAAAAAGATTCAAATCAGCTACACTTTTTTCTGTGGAGGAATTAATAAAATGAATATATCAGATCATTTTATACAAATTTTGGAATATTTTTTGCAAAAAAATTATTTAAATACTTCACGAATGCAGCCTAGCTGATTTGAAAGTTTTGGCTTAAAATCAAAAAAGATTCAAATCAGCTACACTTTTTTCTGTGGAGGAATTAATAAAATGAATATATCAGATCATTTTATACAAATTTTGGAATATTTTTTGCAAAAATATATATTTAAATACTTCACGAATGCAGCCTAGCTGATTTGAAAGTTTTGGCTTAAATCAAAAAAGATTTAAATCAGCTACACTTTTTTCTGTGGAGGAATTATTAAAATGAATATATCAGATCATTTTATACACATTTTGGAATATTTTTTGCAAAAAAATTATTTAAATACTTCACGAATGCAGCCTAGCTGATTTGAAAGTTTTGGCTTAAATCAAAAAAGATTCAAATCAGCTACACTTTTTTCTGTGGAGGAATTAATAAAATGAATATATCAGATCATTTTATACAAATTTTGGAATATTTTTTGCAAAAAAAAATTATTTAAATACTTCACGAATGCAGCCTAGCTGATTTGAAAGTTTTGGCTTAAATCAAAAAAGATTCAAATCAGCTACACTTTTTTCTGTGGAGGAATTATTAAAATGAATATATCAGATCATTTTATACAAATTTTGGAATATTTTTTGCAAAAAAATATATTTAAATACTTCACGAATGCAGCCTAGCTGATTTGAAAGTTTTGGCTTAAATCAAAAAAGATTCAAATCAGCTACACTTTTTTCTGTGGAGGAATTATTAAAATGAATATATCAGATCATTTCATACACATTTTGGAATATTTTTTGCAAAAAAAAATTATTTAAATACTTCACGAATGCAGCCTAGCTGATTTGAAAGTTTTGGCTTAAAATCAAAAAAGATTCAAATCAGCTACACTTTTTTCTGTGGAGGAATTATAAAAGTAAATATATCAGATCATTTTATACACATTTTGGAATATTTTTTGCAAAAAAAAATTATTTAAATACTTCACGAATGCAGTCTAGCTGATTTGAAAGTTTTGGCTTAAAATCAAAAAAGATTCAAATCAGCTACACTTTTTTCTGTGGAGGAATTAATAAAATGAATATATCAGATCATTTTATACAAATTTTGGAATATTTTTTGCAAAAAAATATATTTAAATACTTCACGAATGCAGCCTAGCTGATTTGAAAGTTTTGGCTTAAATCAAAAAAGATTCAAATCAGCTACACTTTTTTCTGTGGAGGAATTATTAAAATGAATATATCAGATCATTTTATACACATTTTGGAATATTTTTTGCAAAAAAATTATTTAAATACTTCACGAATGCAGCCTAGCTGATTTGAAAGTTTTGGCTTAAAATCAAAAAAGATTCAAATCAGCTACACTTTTTTCTGTGGAGGAATTAATAAAATGAATATATCAGATCATTTTATACAAATTTTGGAATATTTTTTGCAAAAATATATATTTAAATACTTCACGAATGCAGCCTAGCTGATTTGAAAGTTTTGGCTTAAATCAAAAAAGATTTAAATCAGCTACACTTTTTTCTGTGGAGGAATTATTAAAATGAATATATCAGATCATTTTATACACATTTTGGAATATTTTTTGCAAAAAAATTATTTAAATACTTCACGAATGCAGCCTAGCTGATTTGAAAGTTTTGGCTTAAAATCAAAAAAGATTCAAATCAGCTACACTTTTTTCTGTGGAGGAATTAATAAAATGAATATATCAGATCATTTTATACAAATTTTGGAATATTTTTTGCAAAAAAATATATTTAAATACTTCACGAATGCAGCCTAGCTGATTTGAAAGTTTTGGCTTAAATCAAAAAAGATTCAAATCAGCTACACTTTTTTCTGTGGAGGAATTATTAAAATGAATATATCAGATCATTTTATACACATTTTGGAATATTTTTTGCAAAAAAATTATTTAAATACTTCACGAATGCAGTCTAGCTGATTTGAAAGTTTTGGCTTAAAATCAAAAAAGATTCAAATCAGCTACACTTTTTTCTGTGGAGGAATTAATAAAATGAATATATCAGATCATTTTATACAAATTTTGGAATATTTTTTGCAAAAAAATATATTTAAATACTTCACGAATGCAGCCTAGCTGATTTGAAAGTTTTGGCTTAAATCAAAAAAGATTCAAATCAGCTACACTTTTTTCTGTGGAGGAATTATTAAAATGAATATATCAGATCATTTTATACACATTTTGGAATATTTTTTGCAAAAAAATTATTTAAATACTTCACGAATGCAGTCTAGCTGATTTGAAAGTTTTGGCTTAAAATCAAAAAAGATTCAAATCAGCTACACTTTTTTCTGTGGAGGAATTATTAAAATGAATATATCAGATCATTTTATACACATTTTGGAATATTTTTTGCAAAAAAATTATTTAAATACTTCACGAATGCAGCCTAGCTGATTTGAAAGTTTTGGCTTAAATCAAAAAAGATTCAAATCAGCTACACTTTTTTCTGTGGAGGAATTAATAAAATGAATATATCAGATCATTTTATACAAATTTTGGAATATTTTTTGCAAAAAAATATATTTAAATACTTCACGAATGCAGCCTAGCTGGTTTGAAAGTTTTGGCTTAAAATCAAAAAAGATTCAAATCAGCTACACTTTTTTCTGTGGAGGAATTATTAAAATGAATATATCAGATCATTTTATACAAATTTTGGAATATTTTTTGCAAAAAAATTATTTAAATACTTCACGAATGCAGCCTAGCTGGTTTGAAAGTTTTGGCTTAAAATCAAAAAAGATTCAAATCAGCTACACTTTTTTCTGTGGAGGAATAATTAAAATGAATATATCAGATCATTTTATACACATTTTGGAATATTTTTTGCAAAAAAATTATTTAAATACTTCACGAATGCAGTCTAGCTGATTTGAAAGTTTTGGCTTAAAATCAAAAAAGATTCAAATCAGCTACACTTTTTTCTGTGGAGGAATTATTAAAATGAATATATCAGATCATTTTATACACATTTTGGAATATTTTTTGCAAAAAAATTATTTAAATACTTCACGAATGCAGCCTAGCTGATTTGAAAGTTTTGGCTTAAAATCAAAAAAGATTCAAATCAGCTACACTTTTTTCTGTGGAGGAATTATTAAAATGAATATATCAGATCATTTTATACACATTTTGGAATATTTTTTGCAAAAAAATTATTTAAATACTTCACGAATGCAGCCTAGCTGATTTGAAAGTTTTGGCTTAAATCAAAAAAGATTCAAATCAGCTACACTTTTTTCTGTGGAGGAATTAATAAAATGAATATATCAGATCATTTTATACAAATTTTGGAATATTTTTTGCAAAAAAATATATTTAAATACTTCACGAATGCAGCCTAGCTGGTTTGAAAGTTTTGGCTTAAAATCAAAAAAGATTCAAATCAGCTACACTTTATTCTGTGGAGGAATTATTAAAATGAATATATCAGATCATTTTATACAAATTTTGGAATATTTTTTGCAAAAAAATTATTTAAATACTTCACGAATGCAGCCTAGCTGGTTTGAAAGTTTTGGCTTAAAATCAAAAAAGATTCAAATCAGCTACACTTTTTTCTGTGGAGGAATAATTAAAATGAATATATCAGATCATTTTATACACATTTTGGAATATTTTTTGCAAAAAAATTATTTAAATACTTCACGAATGCAGTCTAGCTGATTTGAAAGTTTTGGCTTAAAATCAAAAAAGATTCAAATCAGCTACACTTTTTTCTGTGGAGGAATTATTAAAATGAATATATCAGATCATTTTATACAAATTTTGGAATATTTTTTGCAAAAAAATATATTTAAATACTTCACGAATGCAGCCTAGCTGATTTGAAAGTTTTGGCTTAAATCAAAAAAGATTCAAATCAGCTACACTTTTTTCTGTGGAGGAATTATTAAAATGAATATATCAGATCATTTTATACACATTTTGGAATATTTTTTGCAAAAAAATTATTTAAATACTTCACGAATGCAGTCTAGCTGATTTGAAAGTTTTGGCTTAAAATCAAAAAAGATTCAAATCAGCTACACTTTTTTCTGTGGAGGAATTATTAAAATGAATATATCAGATCATTTTATACACATTTTGGAATATTTTTTGCAAAAAAATTATTTAAATACTTCACGAATGCAGCCTAGCTGATTTGAAAGTTTTGGCTTAAATCAAAAAAGATTCAAATCAGCTACACTTTTTTCTGTGGAGGAATTAATAAAATGAATATATCAGATCATTTTATAAAAATTTTGGAATATTTTTTGCAAAAAAATATATTTAAATACTTCACGAATGCAGCCTAGCTGATTTGAAAGTTTTGGCTTAAATCAAAAAAGATTCAAATCAGCTACACTTTTTTCTGTGGAGGAATTATTAAAATGAATATATCAGATCATTTTATACAAATTTTGGAATATTTTTTGCAAAAAAATTATTTAAATACTTCACGAATGCAGCCTAGCTGATTTGAAAGTTTTGGCTTAAATCAAAAAAGATTCAAATCAGCTACACTTTTTTCTGTGGAAGAATTAATAAAATGAATATATCAGATCATTTTATACACATTTTGGAATATTTTTTGCAAAAAAATTATTTAAATACTTCACGAATGCAGTCTAGCTGATTTGAAAGTTTTGGCTTAAAATCAAAAAAGATTCAAATCAGCTACACTTTTTTCTGTGGAGGAATTATTAAAATGAATATATCAGATCATTTTATACACATTTTGGAATATTTTTTGCAAAAAAATTATTTAAATACTTCACGAATGCAGCCTAGCTGATTTGAAAGTTTTGGCTTAAATCAAAAAAGATTCAAATCAGCTACACTTTTTTCTGTGGAGGAATTAATAAAATGAATATATCAGATCATTTTATAAAAATTTTGGAATATTTTTTGCAAAAAAATATATTTAAATACTTCACGAATGCAGCCTAGCTGATTTGAAAGTTTTGGCTTAAATCAAAAAAGATTCAAATCAGCTACACTTTTTTCTGTGGAGGAATTATTAAAATGAATATATCAGATCATTTTATACAAATTTTGGAATATTTTTTGCAAAAAAATTATTTAAATACTTCACGAATGCAGCCTAGCTGATTTGAAAGTTTTGGCTTAAATCAAAAAAGATTCAAATCAGCTACACTTTTTTCTGTGGAAGAATTAATAAAATGAATATATCAGATCATTTTATACACATTTTGGAATATTTTTTGCAAAAAAATTATTTAAATACTTCACGAATGCAGTCTAGCTGATTTGAAAGTTTTGGCTTAAAATCAAAAAAGATTCAAATCAGCTACACTTTTTTCTGTGGAGGAATTATTAAAATGAATATATCAGATCATTTTATACAAATTTTGGAATATTTTTTGCAAAAAAATATATTTAAATACTTCACGAATGCAGCCTAGCTGATTTGAAAGTTTTGGCTTAAATCAAAAAAGATTTAAATCAGCTACACTTTTTTCTGTGGAGGAATTATTAAAATGAATACATCAGATCATTTTATACACATTTTGGAATATTTTTTGCAAAAAAATTATTTAAATACTTCACGAATGCAGTCTAGCTGATTTGAAAGTTTTGGCTTAAAATCAAAAAAGATTCAAATCAGCTACACTTTTTTCTGTGAAGTAATTATAAAAGTAAATATTTCAGATCATTTTATACACATTTTGGAATATTTTTTGCAAAAAAAATTATTTAAATACTTCACGAATGCAGTCTAGCTTATTTGAAAGCTTTGGCTTAAAATCAAAAAAGATTCAAATCAGCTACACTTTTTTCTGTGAAGTAATTATAAAAGTAAATATTTCAGATCATTTTATACACATTTTGGAAGATTTTTTGCAAAAAAAATTATTTAAATACTTCACGAATGCAGCCTAGCTGATTTGAAAGTTTTGGCTTAAATCAAAAAAGATTCAAATCAGCTACACTTTTTTCTGTGGAGGAATTAATAAAATGAATATATCAGATCATTTTATACAAATTTTGGAATATTTTTTGCAAAAAAATATATTTAAATACTTCACGAATGCAGCCTAGCTGATTTGAAAGTTTTGGCTTAAAATCAAAAAAGATTCAAATCAGCTACACTTTTTTCTGTGAAGAAATTATAAAAGTAAATATTTCAGATCATTTTATACACATTTTGGGATATTTTTTGCAAAAAAATTATTTAAACACTTCACGAATGCAGCCTAGCTGATTTGAAA
This sequence comes from Panagrolaimus sp. PS1159, assembly GCA_963922195.1. Classification (NCBI taxonomy): domain Eukaryota; kingdom Metazoa; phylum Nematoda; class Chromadorea; order Rhabditida; family Panagrolaimidae; genus Panagrolaimus; species Panagrolaimus sp. PS1159. The sequence goes on from CAWUHW010000039.1 coordinate 182,060, forward strand.
GTTTTGGCTTAAATCAAAAAAGATTCAAATCAGCTACACTTTTTTCTGTGGAGGAATTAATAAAATGAATATATCAGATCATTTTATACAAATTTTGGAATATTTTTTGCAAAAAAATATATTTAAATACTTCACGAATGCAGCCTAGCTGATTTGAAAGTTTTGGCTTAAAATCAAAAAAGATTCAAATCAGCTACACTTTTTTCTGTGAAGAAATTATAAAAGTAAATATTTCAGATCATTTTATACACATTTTGGAATATTTTTTGCAAAAAAAATTATTTAAATACTTCACGAATGCAGTCTAGCTGATTTGAAAGTTTTGGCTTAAAATCAAAAAAGATTCAAATCAGCTACACTTTTTTCTGTGAAGGAATTATAAAAGTAAATATTTCAGATCATTTTATACACATTTTGGAAGATTTTTTGCAAAAAAAATTATTTAAATACTTCACGAATGCAGTCTAGCTGATTTGAAAGTTTTGGCTTAAAATCAAAAAAGATTCAAATCAGCTACACTTTTTTCTGTGAAGTAATTATAAAAGTAAATATTTCAGATCATTTTATACACATTTTGGAATATTTTTTGCAAAAAAAATTATTTAAATACTTCACGAATGCAGTCTAGCTGATTTGAAAGTTTTGGCTTAAAATCAAAAAAGATTCAAATCAGCTACACTTTTTTCTGTGAAGTAATTATAAAAGTAAATATTATCATTTTATACACATTTTGGAATATTTTTTGCAAAAAAATTATTTAAATACTTCACGAATGCAGTCTAGCTGATTTGAAAGTTTTGGCTTAAATCAAAAAAGATTCAAATCAGCTACACTTTTTTCTGTGGAGGAATTATTAAAATGAATATATCAGATCATTTTATACACATTTTGGAATATTTTTTGCAAAAAAATTATTTAAATACTTCACGAATGCAGTCTAGCTGATTTGAAAGTTTTGGCTTAAAATCAAAAAAGATTCAAATCAGCTACACTTTTTTCTGTGAAGTAATTATAAAAGTAAATATTATCATTTTATACACATTTTGGAATATTTTTTGCAAAAAAATTATTTAAATACTTCACGAATGCAGTCTAGCTGATTTGAAAGTTTTGGCTTAAAATCAAAAAAGATTCAAATCAGCTACACTTTTTTCTGTGGAGGAATTATGAAAATGAATATATCAGATCATTTTATACAAATTTTGGAATATTTTTTGCAAAAAAATTATTTAAATACTTCACGAATGCAGTCTAGCTGATTTGAAAGTTTTGGCTTAAAATCAAAAAAGATTCAAATCAGCTACACTTTTTTCTGTGAAGTAATTATAAAAGTAAATATTATCATTTTATTTACATTTTGGAATATTTTTTGCAAAAAAATTATTTAAATACTTCACGAATGCAGTCTAGCTGATTTGAAAGTTTTGGCTTAAATCAAAAAAGATTCAAATCAGCTACACTTTTTTCTGTGAAGTAATTATAAAAGTAAATATTATCATTTTATACACATTTTGGAATATTTTTTGCAAAAAAATTATTTAAATACTTCACGAATGCAGTCTAGCTGAATTGAAAGTTTTGGCTTAAATCAAAAAAGATTCAAATCAGCTACACTTTTTTCTGTGAAGTAATTATAAAAGTAAATATTATCATTTTATACACATTTTGGAATATTTTTTGCAAAAAAATTATTTAAATACTTCACGAATGCAGTCTAGCTGATTTGAAAGTTTTGGCTTAAAATCAAAAAAGATTCAAATCAGCTACACTTTTTTCTGTGGAGGAATTATTAAAATGAATATATCAGATCATTTTATACAAATTTTGGAATATTTTTTGCAAAAAAATTATTTAAATACTTCACGAATGCAGTCTAGCTGATTTGAAAGTTTTGGCTTAAAATCAAAAAAGATTCAAATCAGCTACACTTTTTTCTGTGGAGGAATTATTAAAATGAATATATCAGATCATTTTATACACATTTTGGAATATTTTTTGCAAAAAAATTATTTAAATACTTCACGAATGCAGTCTAGCTGATTTGAAAGTTTTGGCTTAAATCAAAAAAGATTCAAATCAGCTACACTTTTTTCTGTGGAGGAATTATTAAAATGAATATATCAGATCATTTTATACACATTTTGGAATATTTTTTGCAAAAAAATTATTTAAATACTTCACGAATGCAGTCTAGCTGATTTGAAAGTTTTGGCTTAAATCAAAAAAGATTCAAATCAGCTACACTTTTTTCTGTGAAGTAATTATAAAAGTAAATATTATCATTTTATACACATTTTGGAATATTTTTTGCAAAAAAATTATTTAAATACTTCACGAATGCAGTCTAGCTGATTTGAAAGTTTTGGCTTAAAATCAAAAAAGATTCAAATCAGCTACACTTTTTTCTGTGAAGTAATTATAAAAGTAAATATTATCATTTTATACACATTTTGGAATATTTTTTGCAAAAAAATTATTTAAATACTTCACGAATGCAGTCTAGCTGATTTGAAAGTTTTGGCTTAAAATCAAAAAAGATTCAAATCAGCTACACTTTTTTCTGTGGAGGAATTATTAAAATGAATATATCAGATCATTTTATACAAATTTTGGAATATTTTTTGCAAAAAAATTATTTAAATACTTCACGAATGCAGTCTAGCTGATTTGAAAGTTTTGGCTTAAATCAAAAAAGATTCAAATCAGCTACACTTTTTTCTGTGGAGGAATTATTAAAATGAATATATCAGATCATTTTATACACATTTTGGAATATTTTTTGCAAAAAAATTATTTTAATACTTCACGAATGCAGTCTAGCTGATTTGAAAGTTTTGGCTTAAATCAAAAAAGATTCAAATCAGCTACACTTTTTTCTGTGGAGGAATTATTAAAATGAATATATCAGATCATTTTATACAAATTTTGGAATATTTTTTGCAAAAAAAATTATTTAAATACTTCACGAATGCAGTCTAGCTGATTTGAAAGTTTTGGCTTAAAATCAAAAAAGATTCAAATCAGCTACACTTTTTTCTGTGGAGGAATTATTAAAATGAATATATCAGATCATTTTATACACATTTTGGAATATTTTTTGCAAAAAAAGTTATTTAAATACTTCACGAATGCAGTCTAGCTGATTTGAAAGTTTTGGCTTAAATCAAAAAAGATTCAAATCAGCTACACTTTTTTCTGTGGAGGAATTATTAAAATGAATATATCAGATCATTTTATACACATTTTGGAATATTTTTTGCAAAAAAATTATTTAAATACTTCACGAATGCAGTCTAGCTGATTTGAAAGTTTTGGCTTAAATCAAAAAAGATTCAAATCAGCTACACTTTTTTCTGTGGAGGAATTATTAAAATGAATATATCAGATCATTTTATACACATTTTGGAATATTTTTTGCAAAAAAATTATTTAAATACTTCACGAATGCAGTCTAGCTGATTTGAAAGTTTTGGCTTAAAATCAAAAAAGATTCAAATCAGCTACACTTTTTTCTGTGGAGGAATTATTAAAATGAATATATCAGATCATTTTATACACATTTTGGAATATTTTTTGCAAAAAAATTATTTAAATACTTCACGAATGCAGTCTAGCTGATTTGAAAGTTTTGGCTTAAATCAAAAAAGATTCAAATCAGCTACACTTTTTTCTGTGGAGGAATTATTAAAATGAATATATCAGATCATTTTATACAAATTTTGGAATATTTTTTGCAAAAAAATATATTTAAATACTTCACGAATGCAGCCTAGCTGATTTGAAAGTTTTGGCTTAAAATCAAAAAAGATTCAAATCAGCTACACTTTTTTCTGTGGAGGAATTATTAAAATGAATATATCAGATCATTTTATACACATTTTGGAATATTTTTTGCAAAAAAATTATTTAAATACTTCACGAATGCAGTCTAGCTGATTTGAAAGTTTTGGCTTAAATCAAAAAAGATTCAAATCAGCTACACTTTTTTCTGTGGAGGAATTATTAAAATGAATATATCAGATCATTTTATACACATTTTGGAATATTTTTTGCAAAAAAATTATTTAAATACTTCACGAATGCAGTCTAGCTGATTTGAAAGTTTTGGCTTAAAATCAAAAAAGATTCAAATCAGCTACACTTTTTTCTGTGGAGGAATTATTAAAATGAATATATCAGATCATTTTATACACATTTTGGAATATTTTTTGCAAACAAATTATTTAAATACTTCACGAATGCAGTCTAGCTGATTTGAAAGTTTTGGCTTAAATCAAAAAAGATTCAAATCAGCTACACTTTTTTCTGTGGAGGAATTATTAAAATGAATATATCAGATCATTTTATACACATTTTGGAATATTTTTTGCAAAAAAATTATTTAAATACTTCACGAATGCAGTCTAGCTGATTTGAAAGTTTTGGCTTAAATCAAAAAAGATTCAAATCAGCTACACTTTTTTCTGTGGAGGAATTATTAAAATGAATATATCAGATCATTTTATAAACATTTTGAAATATTTTTTGCAAAAAAATTATTTAAATACTTCACGAATGCAGTCTAGCTGATTTGAAAGTTTTGGCTTAAAATCAAAAAAGATTCAAATCAGCTACACTTTTTTCTGTGGAGGAATTATTAAAATGAATATATCAGATCATTTTATACACATTTTGGAATATTTTTTGCAAAAAAATTATTTAAATACTTCACGAATGCAGTCTAGCTGATTTGAAAGTTTTGGCTTAAATCAAAAAAGATTCAAATCAGCTACACTTTTTTCTGTGGAGGAATTATTAAAATGAATATATCAGATCATTTTATACACATTTTGGAATATTTTTTGCAAAAAAATTATTTAAATACTTCACGAATGCAGTCTAGCTGATTTGAAAGTTTTGGCTTAAAATCAAAAAAGATTCAAATCAGCTACACTTTTTTCTGTGGAGGAATTATTAAAATGAATATATCAGATCATTTTATACACATTTTGGAATATTTTTTGCAAACAAATTATTTAAATACTTCACGAATGCAGTCTAGCTGATTTGAAAGTTTTGGCTTAAATCAAAAAAGATTCAAATCAGCTACACTTTTTTCTGTGGAGGAATTATTAAAATGAATATATCAGATCATTTTATACACATTTTGGAATATTTTTTGCAAAAAAATTATTTAAATACTTCACGAATGCAGTCTAGCTGATTTGAAAGTTTTGGCTTAAATCAAAAAAGATTCAAATCAGCTACACTTTTTTCTGTGGAGGAATTAATAAAATGAATATATCAGATCATTTTATACAAATTTTGGAATATTTTTTGCAAAAAAATATATTTAAATACTTCACGAATGCAGCCTAGCTGATTTGAAAGTTTTGGCTTAAAATCAAAAAAGATTCAAATCAGCTACACTTTTTTCTGTGGAGGAATTATTAAAATGAATATATCAGATCATTTTATACACATTTTGGAATATTTTTTGCAAAAAAATTATTTAAATACTTCACGAATGCAGTCTAGCTGATTTGAAAGTTTTGGCTTAAATCAAAAAAGATTCAAATCAGCTACACTTTTTTCTGTGGAGGAATTATTAAAATGAATATATCAGATCATTTTATACACATTTTGGAATATTTTTTGCAAAAAAATTATTTAAATACTTCACGAATGCAGTCTAGCTGATTTGAAAGTTTTGGCTTAAAATCAAAAAAGATTCAAATCAGCTACACTTTTTTCTGTGGAGGAATTATTAAAATGAATATATCAGATCATTTTATACACATTTTGGAATATTTTTTGCAAAAAAATTATTTAAATACTTCACGAATGCAGTCTAGCTGATTTGAAAGTTTTGGCATAAATCAAAAAAGATTCAGATCAGCTACACTTTTTTCTGTGGAGGAATTATTAAAATGAATATATCAGATCATTTTATACACATTTTGGAATATTTTTTGCAAAAAAATTATTTAAATACTTCACGAATGCAGTCTAGCTGATTTGAAAGTTTTGGCTTAAATCAAAAAAGATTCAAATCAGCTACACTTTTTTCTGTGGAGGAATTATTAAAATGAATATATCAGATCATTTTATACACATTTTGGAATATTTTTTGCAAAAAAATTATTTAAATACTTCACGAATGCAGTCTAGCTGATTTGAAAGTTTTGGCTTAAATCAAAAAAGATTCAAATCAGCTACACTTTTTTCTGTGGAGGAATTATTAAAATGAATATATCAGATCATTTTATACACATTTTGGAATATTTTTTGCAAAAAAATTATTTAAATACTTCACGAATGCAGTCTAGCTGATTTGAAAGTTTTGGCTTAAATCAAAAAAGATTCAAATCAGCTACACTTTTTTCTGTGGAGGAATTATTAAAATGAATATATCAGATCATTTTATACACATTTTGGAATATTTTTTGCAAAAAAATTATTTAAATACTTCACGAATGCAGTCTAGCTGATTTGAAAGTTTTGGCTTAAAATCAAAAAAGATTCAAATCAGCTACACTTTTTTCTGTGGAGGAATTATTAAAATGAATATATCAGATCATTTTATACACATTTTGGAATATTTTTTGCAAAAAAATTATTTAAATACTTCACGAATGCAGTCTAGCTGATTTGAAAGTTTTGGCTTAAATCAAAAAAGATTCAAATCAGCTACACTTTTTTCTGTGGAGGAATTATTAAAATGAATATATCAGATCATTTTATACAAATTTTGGAATATTTTTTGCAAAAAAATATATTTAAATACTTCACGAATGCAGCCTAGCTGATTTGAAAGTTTTGGCTTAAATCAAAAAAGATTCAAATCAGCTACACTTTTTTCTGTGGAGGAATTATTAAAATGAATATATCAGATCATTTTATACACATTTTGGAATATTTTTTGCAAAAAAATTATTTAAATACTTCACGAATGCAGTCTAGCTGATTTGAAAGTTTTGGCTTAAATCAAAAAAGATTCAAATCAGCTACACTTTTTTCTGTGGAGGAATTATTAAAATGAATATATCAGATCATTTTATACACATTTTGGAATATTTTTTGCAAAAAAATTATTTAAATACTTCACGAATGCAGTCTAGCTGATTTGAAAGTTTTGGCTTAAAATCAAAAAAGATTCAAATCAGCTACACTTTTTTCTGTGGAGGAATTATTAAAATGAATATATCAGATCATTTTATACACATTTTGGAATATTTTTTGCAAAAAAATTATTTAAATACTTCACGAATGCAGTCTAGCTGATTTGAAAGTTTTGGCTTAAATCAAAAAAGATTCAAATCAGCTACACTTTTTTCTGTGGAGGAATTATTAAAATGAATATATCAGATCATTTTATACACATTTTGGAATATTTTTTGCAAAAAAATTATTTAAATACTTCACGAATGCAGTCTAGCTGATTTGAAAGTTTTGGCTTAAAATCAAAAAAGATTCAAATCAGCTACACTTTTTTCTGTGGAGGAATTATTAAAATGAATATATCAGATCATTTTATACACATTTTGGAATATTTTTTGCAAAAAAATTATTTAAATACTTCACGAATGCAGTCTAGCTGATTTGAAAGTTTTGGCTTAAATCAAAAAAGATTCAAATCAGCTACACTTTTTTCTGTGGAGGAATTATTAAAATGAATATATCAGATCATTTTATACACATTTTGGAATATTTTTTGCAAAAAAATTATTTAAATACTTCACGAATGCAGTCTAGCTGATTTGAAAGTTTTGGCTTAAATCAAAAAAGATTCAAATCAGCTACACTTTTTTCTGTGGAGGAATTAATAAAATGAATATATCAGATCATTTTATACAAATTTTGGAATATTTTTTGCAAAAAAATATATTTAAATACTTCACGAATGCAGCCTAGCTGATTTGAAAGTTTTGGCTTAAAATCAAAAAAGATTCAAATCAGCTACACTTTTTTCTGTGGAGGAATTATTAAAATGAATATATCAGATCATTTTATACACATTTTGGAATATTTTTTGCAAAAAAATTATTTAAATACTTCACGAATGCAGTCTAGCTGATTTGAAAGTTTTGGCTTAAATCAAAAAAGATTCAAATCAGCTACACTTTTTTCTGTGGAGGAATTATTAAAATGAATATATCAGATCATTTTATACACATTTTGGAATATTTTTTGCAAAAAAATTATTTAAATACTTCACGAATGCAGTCTAGCTGATTTGAAAGTTTTGGCTTAAAATCAAAAAAGATTCAAATCAGCTACACTTTTTTCTGTGGAGGAATTATTAAAATGAATATATCAGATCATTTTATACACATTTTGGAATATTTTTTGCAAAAAAATTATTTAAATACTTCACGAATGCAGTCTAGCTGATTTGAAAGTTTTGGCTTAAATCAAAAAAGATTCAAATCAGCTACACTTTTTTCTGTGGAGGAATTATTAAAATGAATATATCAGATCATTTTATACACATTTTGGAATATTTTTTGCAAAAAAATTATTTATATACTTCACGAATGCAGTCTAGCTGATTTGAAAGTTTTGGCTTAAATCAAAAAAGATTCAAATCAGCTACACTTTTTTCTGTGGAGGAATTAATAAAATGAATATATCAGATCATTTTATACAAATTTTGGAATATTTTTTGCAAAAAAATATATTTAAATACTTCACGAATGCAGCCTAGCTGATTTGAAAGTTTTGGCTTAAAATCAAAAAAGATTCAAATCAGCTACACTTTTTTCTGTGGAGGAATTATTAAAATGAATATATCAGATCATTTTATACACATTTTGGAATATTTTTTGCAAAAAAATATATTTAAATACTTCACGAATGCAGCCTAGCTGATTTGAAAGTTTTGGCTTAAATCAAAAAAGATTCAAATCAGCTACACTTTTTTCTGTGGAGGAATTATTAAAATGAATATATCAGATCATTTTATACACATTTTGGAATATTTTTTGCAAAAAAATATATTTAAATACTTCACGAATGCAGCCTAGCTGGTTTGAAAGTTTTGGCTTAAAATCAAAAAAGATTCAAATCAGCTACACTTTTTTCTGTGGAGGAATTATTAAAATGAATATATCAGATCATTTTATACACATTTTGGAATATTTTTTGCAAAAAAATTATTTAAATACTTCACGAATGCAGTCTAGCTGATTTGAAAGTTTTGGCTTAAAATCAAAAAAGATTCAAATCAGCTACACTTTTTTCTGTGGAGGAATTATTAAAATGAATATATCAGATCATTTTATACACATTTTGGAATATTTTTTGCAAAAAAATTATTTAAATACTTCACGAATGCAGCCTAGCTGATTTGAAAGTTTTGGCTTAAATCAAAAAAGATTCAAATCAGCTACACTTTTTTCTGTGGAGGAATTATTAAAATGAATATATCAGATCATTTTATACAAATTTTGGAATATTTTTTGCAAAAAAATATATTTAAATACTTCACGAATGCAGCCTAGCTGATTTGAAAGTTTTGGCTTAAATCAAAAAAGATTCAAATCAGCTACACTTTTTTCTGTGGAGGAATTATTAAAATGAATATATCAGATCATTTTATACACATTTTGGAATATTTTTTGCAAAAAAATTATTTAAATACTTCACGAATGCAGTCTAGCTGATTTGAAAGTTTTGGCTTAAAATCAAAAAAGATTCAAATCAGCTACACTTTTTTCTGTGGAGGAATTATTAAAATGAATATATCAGATCATTTTATACACATTTTGGAATATTTTTTGCAAAAAAATTATTTAAATACTTCACGAATGCAGCCTAGCTGATTTGAAAGTTTTGGCTTAAATCAAAAAAGATTCAAATCAGCTACACTTTTTTCTGTGGAGGAATTAATAAAATGAATATATCAGATCATTTTATACAAATTTTGGAATATTTTTTGCAAAAAAATATATTTAAATACTTCACGAATGCAGTCTAGCTGATTTGAAAGTTTTGGCTTAAATCAAAAAAGATTCAAATCAGCTACACTTTTTTCTGTGGAGGAATTTTTAAAATGAATATATCAGATCATTTTATACACATTTTGGAATATTTTTTGCAAAAAAATTATTTAAATACTTCACGAATGCAGCCTAGCTGATTTGAAAGTTTTGGCTTAAATCAAAAAAGATTCAAATCAGCTACACTTTTTTCTGTGGAGGAATTAATAAAATGAATATATCAGATCATTTTATACACATTTTGGAATATTTTTTGCAAAAAAATTATTTAAATACTTCACGAATGCAGTCTAGCTGATTTGAAAGTTTTGGCTTAAAATCAAAAAAGATTCAAATCAGCTACACTTTTTTCTGTGGAGGAATTATTAAAATGAATATATCAGATCATTTTATACAAATTTTGGAATATTTTTTGCAAAAAAATATATTTAAATACTTCACGAATGCAGCCTAGCTGATTTGAAAGTTTTGGCTTAAAATCAAAAAAGATTCAAATCAGCTACACTTTTTTCTGTGAAGAAATTATAAAAGTAAATATTTCAGATCATTTTATACACATTTTGGAATATTTTTTGCAAAAAAAATTATTTAAATACTTCACGAATGCAGTCTAGCTGATTTGAAAGTTTTGGCTTAAAATCAAAAAAGATTCAAATCAGCTACACTTTTTTCTGTGGAGGAATTATTAAAATGAATATATCAGATCATTTTATACAAATTTTGGAATATTTTTTGCAAAAAAATATATTTAAATACTTCACGAATGCAGCCTAGCTGATTTGAAAGTTTTGGCTTGAATCAAAAAAGATTCAAATCAGCTACACTTTTTTCTGTGGAAGAATTAATAAAATGAATATATCAGATCATTTTATACACATTTTGGAATATTTTTTGCAAAAAAATTATTTAAATACTTCACGAATGCAGTCTAGCTGATTTGAAAGTTTTGGCTTAAAATCAAAAAAGATTCAAATCAGCTACACTTTTTTTTGTGGAGGAATTATTAAAATGAATATATCAGATCATTTTATACAAATTTTGGAATATTTTTTGCAAAAAAATATATTTAAATACTTCACGAATGCAGCCTAGCTGATTTGAAAGTTTTGGCTTAAATCAAAAAAGATTCAAATCAGCTACACTTTTTTCTGTGGAGGAATTATTAAAATGAATATATCAGATCATTTTATACACATTTTGGAATATTTTTTGCAAAAAAATTATTTAAATACTTCACGAATGCAGTCTAGCTCATTTGAAAGTTTTGGCTTAAAATCAAAAAAGATTCAAATCAGCTACACTTTTTTCTGTGTAGTAATTATAAAAGTAAATATTTCAGATCATTTTATACACATTTTGGGATACTTTTTGCAAAAAAAATTATTTAAATACTTCACGAATGCAGTCTAGTTGATTTGAAAGTTTTGGCTTAAAATCAAAAAAGATTCAAATCAGCTACACTTTTTTCTGTGTAGTAATTATAAAAGTAAATATTTCAGATCATTTTATACACATTTTGGGATACTTTTTGCAAAAAAAATTATTTAAATACTTCACGAATGCAGCCTAGCTGATTTGAAAGTTTTGGCTTAAAATCAAAAAAGATTCAAATCAGCTACACTTTTTTCTGTGAAGGAATTATAAAAGTAAATATATCAGATCATTTTATACACATTTTGGAATATTTTTTGCAAAAAAAATTATTTAAATACTTCACGAATGCAGTCTAGTTGATTTGAAAGTTTTGGCTTAAAATCAAAAAAGATTCAAATCAGCTACACTTTTTTCTGTGAAGTAATTATAAAAGTAAATATTTCAGATCATTTTATACACATTTTGGAATATTTTTTGCAAAAAAAATTATTTAAATACTTCACGAATGCAGCCTAGCTGATTTGAAAGCTTTGGCTTAAAATCAAAAAAGATTCAAATCAGCTACACTTTTTTCTGTGAAGTAATTATAAAAGTAAATATTTCAGATCATTTTATACACATTTTGGAAGATTTTTTGCAAAAAAAATTATTTAAATACTTCACGAATGCAGTCTAGCTGATTTGAAAGTTTTGGCTTAAAATCAAAAAAGATTCAAATCAGCTACACTTTTTTCTGTGTAGTAATTATAAAAGTAAATATTTCAGATCATTTTATACACATTTTGGGATATTTTTTGCAAAAAAAATTATTTAAATACTTCACGAATGCAGCCTAGCTGATTTGAAAGTTTTGGCTTAAAATCAAAAAAGATTCAAATCAGCTACACTTTTTTCTGTGAAGTAATTATAAAAGTAAATATTTCAGATCATTTTATACACATTTTGGAAGATTTTTTGCAAAAAAAATTATTTAAATACTTCACGAATGCAGCCTAGCTGATTTGAAAGTTTTGGCTTAAAATCAAAAAAGATTCAAAACAGCTACACTTTTTTCTGTGTAGTAATTATAAAAGTAAATATTTCAGATCATTTTATACACATTTTGGGATATTTTTTGCAAAAAAAATTATTTAAATACTTCACGAATGCAGCCTAGCTGATTTGAAAGTTTTGGCTTAAAATCAAAAAAGATTCAAATCAGCTACACTTTTTTCTGTGTAGTAATTATAAAAGTAAATATTTCAGATCATTTTATACACATTTTGGGATATTTTTTGCAAAAAAAATTATTTAAATACTTCACGAATGCAGCCTAGCTGATTTGAAAGTTTTGGCTTAAAATCAAAAAAGATTCAAATCAGCTACACTTTTTTCTGTGAAGTAATTATAAAAGTAAATATTTCAGATCATTTTATACACATTTTGGAAGATTTTTTGCAAAAAAAATTATTTAAATACTTCACGAATGCAGTCTAGCTGATTTGAAAGTTTTGGCTTAAAATCAAAAAAGATTCAAATCAGCTACACTTTTTTCTGTGTAGTAATTATAAAAGTAAATATTTCAGATCATTTTATACACATTTTGGGATATTTTTTGCAAAAAAAATTATTTAAATACTTCACGAATGCAGTCTAGCTGATTTGAAAGTTTTGGCTTAAAATCAAAAAAGATTCAAATCAGCTACACTTTTTTCTGTGTAGTAATTATAAAAGTAAATATTTCAGATCATTTTATACACATTTTGGGATATTTTTTGCAAAAAAAATTATTTAAATACTTCACGAATGCAGCCTAGCTGATTTGAAAGTTTTGGCTTAAAATCAAAAAAGATTCAAAACAGCTACACTTTTTTCTGTGTAGTAATTATAAAAGTAAATATTTCAGATCATTTTATACACATTTTGGGATATTTTTTGCAAAAAAATTATTTAAATACTTCACGAATGCAGCCTAGCTGATTTGAAAGTTTTGGCTTAAATCAAAAAAGATTCAAATCAGCTACACTTTTTTCTGTGAAGTAATTATAAAAGTAAATATTTCAGATCATTTTATACACATTTTGGAAGATTTTTTGCAAAAAAAATTATTTAAATACTTCACGAATGCAGTCTAGCTGATTTGAAAGTTTTGGCTTAAAATCAAAAAAGATTCAAAACAGCTACACTTTTTTCTGTGTAGTAATTATAAAAGTAAATATTTCAGATCATTTTATACACATTTTGGGATATTTTTTGCAAAAAAATTATTTAAATACTTCACGAATGCAGCCTAGCTGATTTGAAAGTTTTGGCTTAAATCAAAAAAGATTCAAATCAGCTACACTTTTTTCTGTGGAGGAATTAATAAAATGAATATATCAGATCATTTTATACAAATTTTGGAATATTTTTTGCAAAAAAATATATTTAAATACTTCACGAATGCAGCCTAGCTGATTTGAAAGTTTTGGCTTAAATCAAAAAAGATTCAAATCAGCTACACTTTTTTCTGTGGAGGAATTAATAAAATGAATATATCAGATCATTTTATACAAATTTTGGAATATTTTTTGCAAAAAAATATATTTAAATACTTCACGAATGCAGCCTAGCTGATTTGAAAGTTTTGGCTTAAAATCAAAAAAGATTCAAATCAGCTACACTTTTTTCTGTGGAGGAATTAATAAAATGAATATATCAGATCATTTTATACAAATTTTGGAATATTTTTTGCAAAAAAATATATTTAAATACTTCACGAATGCCGCCTAGCTGATTTGAAAGTTTTGGCTTAAAATCAAAAAAGATTCAAATCAGCTACACTTTTTTCTGTGAAGAAATTATAAAAGTAAATATTTCAGATCATTTTATACACATTTTGGAATATTTTTTGGGAAAAAAATTATTTAAATACTTCACGAATGCAGTCTAGCTGATTTGAAAGTTTTGGCTTAAAATCAAAAAAGATTCAAATCAGCTACACTTTTTTCTGTGAAGGAATTATAAAAGTAAATATTTCAGATCATTTTATACACATTTTGGAAGATTTTTTGCAAAAAAAATTATTTAAATACTTCACGAATGCAGTCTAGCTGATTTGAAAGTTTTGGCTTAAAATCAAAAAAGATTCAAATCAGCTACACTTTTTTCTGTGAAGTAATTATAAAAGTAAATATTTCAGATCATTTTATACACATTTTGGGATATTTTTTGCAAAAAAAATTATTTAAATACTTCACGAATGCAGTCTAGCTGATTTGAAAGTTTTGGCTTAAAATCAAAAAAGATTCAAATCAGCTACACTTTTTTCTGTGAAGTAATTATAAAAGTAAATATTTCAGATCATTTTATACACATTTTGGAATATTTTTTGCAAAAAAAATTATTTAAATACTTCACGAATGCAGCCTAGCTGATTTGAAAGCTTTGGCTTAAAATCAAAAAAGATTCAAATCAGCTACACTTTTTTCTGTGAAGTAATTATAAAAGTAAATATTTCAGATCATTTTATACACATTTTGGAAGATTTTTTGCAAAAAAAATTATTTAAATACTTCACGAATGCAGTCTAGCTGATTTGAAAGTTTTGGCTTAAAATCAAAAAAGATTCAAAACAGCTACGCTTTTTTCTGTGTAGTAATTATAAAAGTAAATATTTCAGATCATTTTATACACATTTTGGTATATTTTTTGCAAAAAAAATTATTTAAATACTTCACGAATGCAGCCTAGCTGATTTGAAAGTTTTGGCTTAAAATCAAAAAAGATTCAAATCAGCTACACTTTTTTCTGTGGAGGAATTATTAAAATGAATATATCAGATCATTTTATACACATTTTGGAATATTTTTTGCAAAAAAATATATTTAAATACTTCACGAATGCAGCCTAGCTGATTTGAAAGTTTTGGCTTAAAATCAAAAAAGATTCAAATCAGCTACACTTTTTTCTGTGAAGTAATTATAAAAGTAAATATTTCAGATCATTTTATACACATTTTGGAAGATTTTTTGCAAAAAAAATTATTTAAATACTTCACGAATGCAGTCTAGCTGATTTGAAAGTTTTGGCTTAAAATCAAAAAAGATTCAAAACAGCTACACTTTTTTCTGTGTAGTAATTATAAAAGTAAATATTTCAGATCATTTTATACACATTTTGGGATATTTTTTGCAAAAAAATAATTTAAATACTTCACGAATGCAGCCTAGCTGATTTGAAAGTTTTGGCTTAAATCAAAAAAGATTCAAATCAGCTACACTTTTTTCTGTGGAGGAATTAATAAAATGAATATATCAGATCATTTTATACAAATTTTGGAATATTTTTTGCAAAAAAATATATTTAAATACTTCACGAATGCAGCCTAGCTGATTTGAAAGTTTTGGCTTAAATCAAAAAAGATTCAAGTCAGCTACACTTTTTTCTGTGGAGGAATTAATAAAATGAATATATCAGATCATTTTATACAAATTTTGGAATATTTTTTGCAAAAAAATATATTTAAATACTTCACGAATGCAGCCTAGCTGATTTGAAAGTTTTGGCTTAAATCAAAAAAGATTCAAATCAGCTACACTTTTTTCTGTGGAGGAATTAATAAAATGAATATATCAGATCATTTTATACAAATTTTGGAATATTTTTTGCAAAATAATATATTTAAATACTTCACGAATGCAGCCTAGCTGATTTGAAAGTTTTGGCTTAAAATCAAAAAAGATTCAAATCAGCTACACTTTTTTCTGTGAAGAAATTATAAAAGTAAATATTTCAGATCATTTTATACACATTTTGGAATATTTTTTGGAAAAAAAATTATTTAAATACTTCACGAATGCAGTCTAGCTGATTTGAAAGTTTTGGCTTAAAATCAAAAAAGATTCAAATCAGCTACACTTTTTTCTGTGAAGGAATTATAAAAGTAAATATTTCAGATCATTTTATACACATTTTGGAATATTTTTTGCAAAAAAAATTATTTAAATACTTCACGAATGCAGTCTAGCTGATTTGAAAGTTTTGGCTTAAAATCAAAAAAGATTCAAATCAGCTACACTTTTTTCTGTGAAGTAATTATAAAAGTAAATATTTCAGATCATTTTATACACATTTTGGAATATTTTTTGCAAAAAAAATTATTTAAATACTTCACGAATGCAGTCTAGCTGATTTGAAAGTTTTGGCTTAAAATCAAAAAAGATTCAAATCAGCTACACTTTTTTCTGTGAAGTAATTATAAAAGTAAATATTTCAGATCATTTTATACACATTTTGGAAGATTTTTTGCAAAAAAAATTATTTAAATACTTCACGAATGCAGTCTAGCTGATTTGAAAGTTTTGGCTTAAAATCAAAAAAGATTCAAAACAGCTACACTTTTTTCTGTGTAGTAATTATAAAAGTAAATATTTCAGATCATTTTATACACATTTTGGGATATTTTTTGCAAAAAAAATTATTTAAATACTTCACGAATGCAGCCTAGCTGATTTGAAAGTTTTGGCTTAAAATCAAAAAAGATTCAAATCAGCTACACTTTTTTCTGTGAAGTAATTATAAAAGTAAATATTTCAGATCATTTTATACACATTTTGGAAGATTTTTTGCAAAAAAAATTATTTAAATACTTCACGAATGCAGTCTAGCTGATTTGAAAGTTTTGGCTTAAATCAAAAAAGATTCAAATCAGCTACACTTTTTTCTGTGGAGGAATTAATAAAATGAATATATCAGATCATTTTATACAAATTTTGGAATATTTTTTGCAAAAAAAATTATTTAAATACTTCACGAATGCAGTCTAGCTGATTTGAAAGTTTTGGCTTAAAATCAAAAAAGATTCAAATCAGCTACACTTTTTTCTGTGGAGGAATTATTAAAATGAATATATCAGATCATTTTATACAAATTTTGGAATATTTTTTGCAAAAAAATATATTTAAATACTTCACGAATGCAGCCTAGCTGATTTGAAAGTTTTGGCTTAAAATCAAAAAAGATTCAAATCAGCTACACTTTTTTCTGTGGAAGAATTAATAAAATGAATATATCAGATCATTTTATACACATTTTGGAATATTTTTTGCAAAAAAAATTATTTAAATACTTCACGAATGCAGTCTAGCTGATTTGAAAGTTTTGGCTTAAAATCAAAAAAAATTCAAATCAGCTACACTTTTTTCTGTGAAGGAATTATAAAAGTAAATATTTCAGATCATTTTATACACATTTTGGAAGATTTTTTGCAAAAAAAATTATTTAAATACTTCACGAATGCAGTCTAGCTGATTTGAAAGTTTTGGCTTAAAATCAAAAAAGATTCAAATCAGCTACACTTTTTTCTGTGAAGTAATTATAAAAGTAAATATTTCAGATCATTTTATACACATTTTGGAATATTTTTTGCAAAAAAAATTATTTAAATACTTCACGAATGCAGTCTAGCTGATTTGAAAGTTTTGGCTTAAAATCAAAAAAGATTCAAATCAGCTACACTTTTTTCTGTGAAGTAATTATAAAAGTAAATATTTCAGATCATTTTATACACATTTTGGGATATTTTTTGCAAAAAAAATTTGTTAAATACTTCACGAATGCAGTCTAGCTGATTTGAAAGTTTTGGCTTAAAATCAAAAAAGATTCAAATCAGCTACACTTTTTTCTGTGAAGTAATTATAAAAGTAAATATTTCAGATCATTTTATACACATTTTGGAATATTTTTTGCAAAAAAAATTATTTAAATACTTCACGAATGCAGCCTAGCTGATTTGAAAGCTTTGGCTTAAAATCAAAAAAGATTCAAATCAGCTACACTTTTTTCTGTGAAGTAATTATAAAAGTAAATATTTTAGATCATTTTATACACATTTTGGAAGATTTTTTGCAAAAAAAATTATTTAAATACTTCACGAATGCAGTCTAGCTGATATGAAAGTTTTGGCTTAAAATCAAAAAAGATTCAAAACAGCTACACTTTTTTCTGTGTAGTAATTATAAAAGTAAATATTTCAGATCATTTTATACACATTTTGGGATATTTTTTGCAAAAAAAATTATTTAAATACTTCACGAATGCAGCCTAGCTGATTTGAAAGTTTTGGCTTAAAATCAAAAAAGATTCAAATCAGCTACACTTTTTTCTGTGAAGGAATTATAAAAGTAAATATATCAGATCATTTTATACACATTTTGGAATATTTTTTGCAAAAAAAATTATTTAAATACTTCACGAATGCAGTCTAGCTGATTTGAAAGTTTTGGCTTTAAATCAAAAAAGATTCAAATCAGCTTCACTTTTTTCTGTGAATTAATTATAAAAGTAAATATTTCAGATCATTTTATACACATTTTGGAAGATTTTTTGCAAAAAAAATTATTTAAATACTTCACGAATGCAGTCTAGCTGATTTGAAAGTTTTGGCTTAAAATCAAAAAAGATTCAAATCAGCTACACTTTTTTCTGTGTAGTAATTATAAAAGTAAATATTTCAGATCATTTTATACACATTTTGGGATATTTTTTGCAAAAAAAATTATTTAAATACTTCACGAATGCAGCCTAGCTGATTTGAAAGTTTTGGCTTAAAATCAAAAAAGATTCAAATCAGCTACACTTTTTTCTGTGAAGGAATTATAAAAGTAAATATATCAGATCATTTTATACACATTTTGGAATATTTTTTGCAAAAAAAATTATTTAAATACTTCACGAATGCAGCCTAGCTGATTTGAAAGCTTTGGCTTAAAATCAAAAAAGATTCAAATCAGCTACACTTTTTTCTGTGAAGTAATTATAAAAGTAAATATTTCAGATCATTTTATACACATTTTGGAAGATATTTTGCAAAAAAAATTATTTAAATACTTCAAGAATGCAGTCTAGCTGATTTGAAAGTTTTGGCTTAAAATCAAAAAAGATTCAAATCAGCTACACTTTTTTCTGTGTAGTAATTATAAAAGTAAATATTTCAGATCATTTTATACACATTTTGGGATACTTTTTGCAAAAAAAATTATTTAAATACTTCACGAATGCAGCCTAGCTGATTTGAAAGTTTTGGCTTAAAATCAAAAAAGATTCAAACCAGCTACACTTTTTTCTGTGAAGGAATTATAAAAGTAAATATATCAGATCATTTTATACACATTTTGGAATATTTTTTGCAAAAAAAATTATTTAAATACTTCACGAATGCAGTCTAGTTGATTTGAAAGTTTTGGCTTAAAATCAAAAAAGATTCAAATCAGCTACACTTTTTTCTGTGAAGTAATTATAAAAGTAAATATTTCAGATCATTTTATACACATTTTGGAATATTTTTTGCAATAAAAATTATTTAAATACTTCACGAATGCAGCCTAGCTGATTTGAAAGTTTTGGCTTAAAATCAAAAAAGATTCAAATCAGCTACACTTTTTTCTGTGAAGAAATTATAAAAGTAAATATTTCAGATCATTTTATACACATTTTGGAACATTTTTTGCAAAAAAAATTATTTAAATACTTCACGAATGCAGTCTAGCTGATTTGAAAGTTTTGGCTTAAAATCAAAAAAGATTCAAATCAGCTACACTTTTTTCTGTGAAGGAATTATAAAAGTAAATATTTCAGATCATTTTATACACATTTTGGGATATTTTTTGCAAAAAAAAATTATTAAAATACTTCACGAATGCAGTCTAGCTGATTTGAAAGTTTTGGCTTAAAATCAAAAAAGATTCAAATTAGCTACACTTTTTTCTGTGAAGTAATTATAAAAGTAAATATTTCAGATCATTTTATACACATTTTGGGATATTTTTTGCAAAAAAAATAATTTAAATACTTCACGAATGCAGCCTAGCTGATTTGAAAGTTTTGGCTTAAAATCAAAAAAGATTCAAATCAGCTACACTTTTTTCTGTGAAGTAATTATAAAAGTAAATATTTCAGATCATTGTATACACATTTTGGAATATTTTTTGCAAAAAAAATTATTTAAATACTTCACGAATGCAGTCTAGCTGATTTGAAAGTTTTGGCTTAAAATCAAAAAAGATTCAAATCAGCTACACTTTTTTCTGTGTAGTAATTATAAAAGTAAATATTTCAGATCATTTTATACACATTTTGGGATATTTTTTGCAAAAAAAATTATTTAAATACTTCACGAATGCAGCCTAGCTGATTTGAAAGTTTTGGCTTAAAATCAAAAAAGATTCAAATCAGCTACACTTTTTTCTGTGAAGGAATTATAAAAGTAATTATATCAGATCATTTTATACACATTTTGGAATATTTTTTGCAAAAAAAATTATTTAAATACTTCACGAATGCAGCCTAGCTGATTTGAAAGTTTTGGCTTAAAATCAAAAAAGATTCAAATCAGCTACACTTTTTTCTGTGAAGGAATTATAAAAGTAAATATTTCAGATCATTTTATACACATTTTGGGATATTTTTTGCAAAAAAAATTATTAAAATACTTCACGAATGCAGTCTAGCTGATTTGAAAGTTTTGGCTTAAAATCAAAAAAGATTCAAATTAGCTACACTTTTTTCTGTGAAGTAATTATAAAAGTAAATATTTCAGATCATTTTATACACATTTTGGGATATTTTTTGCAAAAAAAATAATTTAAATACTTCACGAATGCAGCCTAGCTGATTTGAAAGTTTTGGCTTAAAATCAAAAAAGATTCAAATCAGCTACACTTTTTTCTGTGAAGTAATTATAAAAGTAAATATTTTAGATCATTTTATACACATTTTGGAATATTTTTTGCAAAAAAAATTATTTAAATACTTCACGAATGCAGCCTAGCTGATTTGAAAGTTTTGGCTTAAAATCAAAAAAGATTCAAATCAGCTACACTTTTTTCTGTGAAGGAATTATAAAAGTAAATATTTCAGATCATTTTATACACATTTTGGGATATTTTTTGCAAAAAAAATTATTAAAATACTTCACGAATGCAGTCTAGCTGATTTGAAAGTTTTGGCTTAAAATCAAAAAAGATTCAAATTAGCTACACTTTTTTCTGTGAAGTAATTATAAAAGTAAATATTTCAGATCATTTTATACACATTTTGGGATATTTTTTGCAAAAAAAATAATTTAAATACTTCACGAATGCAGCCTAGCTGATTTGAAAGTTTTGGCTTAAAATCAAAAAAGATTCAAATCAGCTACACTTTTTTCTGTGAAGTAATTATAAAAGTAAATATTTTAGATCATTTTATACACATTTTGGAATATTTTTTGCAAAAAAAATTATTTAAATACTTCACGAATGCAGTCTAGCTGATTTGAAAGTTTTGGCTTAAAATCAAAAAAGATTCAAATCAGCTACACTTTTTTCTGTGAAGAAATTATAAAAGTAAATATTTCAGATCATTTTATACACATTTTGGAAGATATTTTGCAAAAAAAATTATTTAAATACTTCACGAATGCAGTCTAGCTGATTTGAAAGTTTTGGCTTAAAATCAAAAAAGATTCAAATCAGCTACACTTTTTTCTGTGTAGTAATTATAAAAGTAAATATTTCAGATCATTTTATACACATTTTGGGATATTTTTTGCAAAAAAAATTATTTAAATACTTCACGAATGCAGCCTAGCTGATTTGAAAGTTTTGGCTTAAAATCAAAAAAGATTCAAATCAGCTACACTTTTTTCTGTGAAGGAATTATTAAAATGAATATATCAGATCATTTTATACAAATTTTGGAATATTTTTTGCAAAAAAATATATTTAAATACTTCACGAATGCAGCCTAGCTGATTTGAAAGTTTTGGCTTAAAATCAAAAAAGATTCAAATCAGCTACACTTTTTTCTGTGAAGAAATTATAAAAGTAAATATTTCAGATCATTTTATACACATTTTGGAATATTTTTTGCAAAAAAAATTATTTAAATACTTCACGAATGCAGTCTAGCTGATTTGAAAGTTTTGGCTTAAAATCAAAAAAGATTCAAATCAGCTACACTTTTTTCTGTGGAGGAATTATTAAAATGAATATATCAGATCATTTTATACAAATTTTGGAATATTTTTTGCAAAAAAATATATTTAAATACTTCACGAATGCAGCCTAGCTGATTTGAAAGTTTTGGCTTAAATCAAAAAAGATTCAAATCAGCTACACTTTTTTCTGTGGAAGAATTAATAAAATGAATATATCAGATCATTTTATACACATTTTGGAATATTTTTTGCAAAAAAATTATTTAAATACTTCACGAATGCAGTCTAGCTGATTTGAAAGTTTTGGCTTAAAATCAAAAAAGATTCAAATCAGCTACACTTTTTTCTGTGGAGGAATTATTAAAATGAATATATCAGATCATTTTATACAAATTTTGGAATATTTTTTGCAAAAAAATATATTTAAATACTTCACGAATGCAGCCTAGCTGATTTGAAAGTTTTGGCTTAAATCAAAAAAGATTCAAATCAGCTACACTTTTTTCTGTGGAGGAATTATTAAAATGAATATATCAGATCATTTTATACACATTTTGGAATATTTTTTGCAAAAAAATTATTTAAATACTTCACGAATGCAGTCTAGCTCATTTGAAAGTTTTGGCTTAAAATCAAAAAAGATTCAAATCAGCTACACTTTTTTCTGTGTAGTAATTATAAAAGTAAATATTTCAGATCATTTTATACACATTTTGGGATACTTTTTGCAAAAAAAATTATTTAAATACTTCACGAATGCAGTCTAGTTGATTTGAAAGTTTTGGCTTAAAATCAAAAAAGATTCAAATCTGCTACACTTTTTTCTGTGTAGTAATTATAAAAGTAAATATTTCAGATCATTTTATACACATTTTGGGATACTTTTTGCAAAAAAAATTATTTAAATACTTCACGAATGCAGCCTAGCTGATTTGAAAGTTTTGGCTTAAAATCAAAAAAGATTCAAATCAGCTACACTTTTTTCTGTGAAGGAATTATAAAAGTAAATATATCAGATCATTTTATACACATTTTGGAATATTTTTTGCAAAAAAAATTATTTAAATACTTCACGAATGCAGTCTAGTTGATTTGAAAGTTTTGGCTTAAAATCAAAAAAGATTCAAATCAGCTACACTTTTTTCTGTGAAGTAATTAAAAAAGTAAATATTTCAGATCATTTTATATACATTTTGGAATATTTTTTGCAAAAAAAATTATTTAAATACTTCACGAATGCAGCCTAGCTGATTTGAAAGCTTTGGCTTAAAATCAAAAAAGATTCAAATCAGCTACACTTTTTTCTGTGTAGTAATTATAAAAGTAAATATTTCAGATCATTTTATACACATTTTGGGATATTTTTTGCAAAAAAAATTATTTAAATACTTCACGAATGCAGCCTAGCTGATTTGAAAGTTTTGGCTTAAAATCAAAAAAGATTCAAATCAGCTACACTTTTTTCTGTGGAGGAATTATTAAAATGAATATATCAGATCATTTTATACACATTTTGGAATATTTTTTGCAAAAAAATATATTTAAATACTTCACGAATGCAGCCTAGCTGATTTGAAAGTTTTGGCTTAAAATCAAAAAAGATTCAAATCAGCTACACTTTTTTCTGTGAAGTAATTATAAAAGTAAATATTTCAGATCATTTTATACACATTTTGGAAGATTTTTTGCAAAAAAAATTATTTAAATACTTCACGAATGCAGTCTAGCTGATTTGAAAGTTTTGGCTTAAAATCAAAAAAGATTCAAAACAGCTACACTTTTTTCTGTGTAGTAATTATAAAAGTAAATATTTCAGATCATTTTATACACATTTTGGGATATTTTTTGCAAAAAAATTATTTAAATACTTCACGAATGCAGCCTAGCTGATTTGAAAGTTTTGGCTTAAATCAAAAAAGATTCAAATCAGCTACACTTTTTTCTGTGGAGGAATTAATAAAATGAATATATCAGATCATTTTATACAAATTTTGGAATATTTTTTGCAAAAAAATATATTTAAATACTTCACGAATGCAGCCTAGCTGATTTGAAAGTTTTGGCTTAAATCAAAAAAGATTCAAATCAGCTACACTTTTTTCTGTGGAGGAATTAATAAAATGAATATATCAGATCATTTTATACAAATTTTGGAATATTTTTTGCAAAAAAATATATTTAAATACTTCACGAATGCAGCCTAGCTGATTTGAAAGTTTTGGCTTAAAATCAAAAAAGATTCAAATCAGCTACACTTTTTTCTGTGAAGAAATTATAAAAGTAAATATTTCAGATCATTTTATACACATTTTGGAATATTTTTTGGAAAAAAAATTATTTAAATACTTCACGAATGCAGTCTAGCTGATTTGAAAGTTTTATCTTAAAATCAAAAAAGATTCAAATCAGCTACACTTTTTTCTGTGAAGGAATTATAAAAGTAAATATTTCAGATCATTTTATACACATTTTGGAAGATTTTTTGCAAAAAAAATTATTTAAATACTTCACGAATGCAGTCTAGCTGATTTGAAAGTTTTGGCTTAAAATCAAAAAAGATTCAAATCAGCTACACTTTTTTCTGTGAAGTAATTATAAAAGTAAATATTTCAGATCATTTTATACACATTTTGGAATATTTTTTGCAAAAAAAATTATTTAAATACTTCACGAATGCAGTCTAGCTGATTTGAAAGTTTTGGCTTAAAATCAAAAAAGATTCAAATCAGCTACACTTTTTTCTGTGAAGTAATTATAAAAGTAAATATTTCAGATCATTTTATACACATTTTGGAATATTTTTTGCAAAAAAAATTATTTAAATACTTCACGAATGCAGCCTAGCTGATTTGAAAGCTTTGGCTTAAAATCAAAAAAGATTCAAATCAGCTACACTTTTTTCTGTGAAGTAATTATAAAAGTAAATATTTCAGATCATTTTATACACATTTTGGAAGATATTTTGCAAAAAAAATTATTTAAATACTTCACGAATGCAGTCTAGCTGATTTGAAAGTTTTGGCTTAAAATCAAAAAAGATTCAAAACAGCTACACTTTTTTCTGTGTAGTAATTATAAAAGTAAATATTTCAGATCATTTTATACACATTTTGGGATATTTTTTGCAAAAAAAATTATTTAAATACTTCACGAATGCAGCCTAGCTGATTTGAAAGTTTTGGCTTAAAATTAAAAAAGATTCAAATCAGCTACACTTTTTTCTGTGAAGTAATTATAAAAGTAAATATTTCAGATCATTTTATACACATTTTGGAAGATTTTTTGCAAAAAAAATTATTTAAATACTTCACGAATGCAGTCTAGCTGATTTGAAAGTTTTGGCTTAAAATCAAAAAAGATTCAAAACAGCTACACTTTTTTCTGTGTAGTAATTATAAAAGTAAATATTTCAGATCATTTTATACACATTTTGGGATATTTTTCGCAAAAAAATTATTTAAATACTTCACGAATGCAGCCTAGCTGATTTGAAAGTTTTGGCTTAAATCAAAAAAGATTCAAATCAGCTACACTTTTTTCTGTGTAGTAATTATAAAAGTAAATATTTCAGATCATTTTATACACATTTTGGAATATTTTTTGCAAAAAAATATATTTAAATACTTCACGAATGCAGCCTAGCTGATTTGAAAGTTTTGGCTTAAAATCAAAAAAGATTCAAATCAGCTACACTTTTTTCTGTGAAGTAATTATAAAAGTAAATATTTCAGATCATTTTATACACATTTTGGAAGATTTTTTGCAAAAAAAATTATTTAAATACTTCACGAATGCAGTCTAGCTGATTTGAAAGTTTTGGCTTAAAATCAAAAAAGATTCAAAACAGCTACACTTTTTTCTGTGTAGTAATTATAAAAGTAAATATTTCAGATCATTTTATACACATTTTGGGATATTTTTTGCAAAAAAATTATTTAAATACTTCACGAATGCAGCCTAGCTGATTTGAAAGTTTTGGCTTAAATCAAAAAAGATTCAAATCAGCTACACTTTTTTCTGTGGAGGAATTAATAAAATGAATATATCAGATCATTTTATACAAATTTTGGAATATTTTTTGCAAAAAAATATATTTAAATACTTCACGAATGCAGCCTAGCTGATTTGAAAGTTTTGGCTTAAATCAAAAAAGATTCAAATCAGCTACACTTTTTTCTGTGGAGGAATTAATAAAATGAATATATCAGATCATTTTATACAAATTTTGGAATATTTTTTGCAAAAAAATATATTTAAATACTTCACGAATGCAGCCTAGCTGATTTGAAAGTTTTGGCTTAAAATCAAAAAAGATTCAAATCAGCTACACTTTTTTCTGTGAAGAAATTATAAAAGTAAATATTTCAGATCATTTTATACACATTTTGGAATATTTTTTGGAAAAAAAATTATTTAAATACTTCACGAATGCAGTCTAGCTGATTTGAAAGTTTTATCTTAAAATCAAAAAAGATTCAAATCAGCTACACTTTTTTCTGTGAAGGAATTATAAAAGTAAATATTTCAGATCATTTTATACACATTTTGGAAGATTTTTTGCAAAAAAAATTATTTAAATACTTCACGAATGCAGTCTAGCTGATTTGAAAGTTTTGGCTTAAAATCAAAAAAGATTCAAATCAGCTACACTTTTTTCTGTGAAGTAATTATAAAAGTAAATATTTCAGATCATTTTATACACATTTTGGAATATTTTTTGCAAAAAAAATTATTTAAATACTTCACGAATGCAGTCTAGCTGATTTGAAAGTTTTGGCTTAAAATCAAAAAAGATTCAAATCAGCTACACTTTTTTCTGTGAAGTAATTATAAAAGTAAATATTTCAGATCATTTTATACACATTTTGGAATATTTTTTGCAAAAAAAATTATTTAAATACTTCACGAATGCAGCCTAGCTGATTTGAAAGCTTTGGCTTAAAATCAAAAAAGATTCAAATCAGCTACACTTTTTTCTGTGAAGTAATTATAAAAGTAAATATTTCAGATCATTTTATACACATTTTGGAAGATATTTTGCAAAAAAAATTATTTAAATACTTCACGAATGCAGTCTAGCTGATTTGAAAGTTTTGGCTTAAAATCAAAAAAGATTCAAAACAGCTACACTTTTTTCTGTGTAGTAATTATAAAAGTAAATATTTCAGATCATTTTATACACATTTTGGGATATTTTTTGCAAAAAAAATTATTTAAATACTTCACGAATGCAGCCTAGCTGATTTGAAAGTTTTGGCTTAAAATTAAAAAAGATTCAAATCAGCTACACTTTTTTCTGTGAAGTAATTATAAAAGTAAATATTTCAGATCATTTTATACACATTTTGGAAGATTTTTTGCAAAAAAAATTATTTAAATACTTCACGAATGCAGTCTAGCTGATTTGAAAGTTTTGGCTTAAAATCAAAAAAGATTCAAAACAGCTACACTTTTTTCTGTGTAGTAATTATAAAAGTAAATATTTCAGATCATTTTATACACATTTTGGGATATTTTTCGCAAAAAAATTATTTAAATACTTCACGAATGCAGCCTAGCTGATTTGAAAGTTTTGGCTTAAATCAAAAAAGATTCAAATCAGCTACACTTTTTTCTGTGGAGGAATTAATAAAATGAATATATCAGATCATTTTATACAAATTTTGGAATATTTTTTGCAAAAAAATATATTTAAATACTTCACGAATGCAGCCTAGCTGATTTGAAAGTTTTGGCTTAAAATCAAAAAAGATTCAAATCAGCTACACTTTTTTCTGTGAAGAAATTATAAAAGTAAATATTTCAGATCATTTTATACACATTTTGGAATATTTTTTGCAAAAAAAATTATTTAAATACTTCACGAATGCAGTCTAGCTGATTTGAAAGTTTTGGCTTAAAATCAAAAAAGATTCAAATCAGCTACACTTTTTTCTGTGTAGTAATTATAAAAGTAAATATTTCAGATCATTTTATACACATTTTGGGATATTTTTTGCAAAAAAAATTATTTAAATACTTCACGAATGCAGCCTAGCTGATTTGAAAGTTTTGGCTTAAAATCAAAAAAGATTCAAATCAGCTACACTTTTTTCTGTGAAGGAATTATAAAAGTAAATATATCAGATCATTTTATACACATTTTGGAATATTTTTTGCAAAAAAAATTATTTAAATACTTCACGAATGCAGCCTAGCTGATTTGAAAGCTTTGGCTTAAAATCAAAAAAGATTCAAATCAGCTACACTTTTTTCTGTGAAGTAATTATAAAAGTAAATATTTCAGATCATTTTATACACATTTTGGAAGATATTTTGCAAAAAAAATTATTTAAATACTTCACGAATGCAGTCTAGCTGATTTGAAAGTTTTGGCTTAAAATCAAAAAAGATTCAAATCAGCTACACTTTTTTCTGTGTAGTAATTATAAAAGTAAATATTTCAGATCATTTTATACACATTTTGGGATACTTTTTGCAAAAAAAATTATTTAAATACTTCACGAATGCAGCCTAGCTGATTTGAAAGTTTTGGCTTAAAATCAAAAAAGATTCAAATCAGCTACACTTTTTTCTGTGAAGGAATTATAAAAGTAAATATATCAGATCATTTTATACACATTTTGGAATATTTTTTGCAAAAAAAATTATTTAAATACTTCACGAATGCAGTCTAGTTGATTTGAAAGTTTTGGTTTAAAATCAAAAAAGATTCAAATCAGCTACACTTTTTTCTGTGAAGTAATTATAAAAGTAAATATTTCAGATCATTTTATACACATTTTGGAATATTTTTTGCAAAAAAAATTATTTAAATACTTCACGAATGCAGCCTAGCTGATTTGAAAGCTTTGGCTTAAAATCAAAAAAGATTCAAATCAGCTACACTTTTTTCTGTGAAGTAATTATAAAAGTAAATATTTCAGATCATTTTATACACATTTTGGAAGATTTTTTGCAAAAAAAATTATTTAAATACTTCACGAATGCAGTCTAGCTGATTTGAAAGTTTTGGCTTAAAATCAAAAAAGATTCAAATTAGCTACACTTTTTTCTGTGAAGTAATTATAAAAGTAAATATTTCAGATCATTTTATACACATTTTGGGATATTTTTTGCAAAAAAAATTATTAAAATACTTCACGAATGCAGTCTAGCTGATTTGAAAGTTTTGGCTTAAAATCAAAAAAGATTCAAATTAGCTACACTTTTTTCTGTGAAGTAATTATAAAAGTAAATATTTCAGATCATTTTATACACATTTTGGGATATTTTTTGCAAAAAAAATAATTTAAATACTTCACGAATGCAGCCTAGCTGATTTGAAAGTTTTGGCTTAAAATCAAAAAAGATTCAAATCAGCTACACTTTTTTCTGTGAAGTAATTATAAAAGTAAATATTTCAGATCATTTTATACACATTTTGGAATATTTTTTGCAAAAAAAATTATTTAAATACTTCACGAATGCAGTCTAGCTGATTTGAAAGTTTTGGCTTAAAATCAAAAAAGATTCAAATCAGCTACACTTTTTTCTGTGTAGTAATTATAAAAGTAAATATTTCAGATCATTTTATACACATTTTGGGATATTTTTTGCAAAAAAAATTATTTAAATACTTCACGAATGCAGCCTAGCTGATTTGAAAGTTTTGGCTTAAAATCAAAAAAGATTCAAATCAGCTACACTTTTTTCTGTGAAGGAATTATAAAAGTAATTATATCAGATCATTTTATACACATTTTGGAATATTTTTTGCAAAAAAAATTATTTAAATACTTCACGAATGCAGTCTAGTTGATTTGAAAGTTTTGGCTTAAAATCAAAAAAGATTCAAATCAGCTACACTTTTTTCTGTGAAGTAATTATAAAAGTAAATATTTCAGATCATTTTATACACATTTTGGAATATTTTTTGCAAAAAAAATTATTTAAATACTTCACGAATGCAGCCTAGCTGATTTGAAAGTTTTGGCTTAAAATCAAAAAAGATTCAAATCAGCTACACTTTTTTCTGTGAAGGAATTATAAAAGTAAATATTTCAGATCATTTTATACACATTTTAGGATATTTTTTGCAAAAAAAATTATTAAAATACTTCACGAATGCAGTCTAGCTGATTTGAAAGTTTTGGCTTAAAATCAAAAAAGATTCAAATTAGCTACACTTTTTTCTGTGAAGTAATTATAAAAGTAAATATTTCAGATCATTTTATACACATTTTGGGATATTTTTTGCAAAAAAAATAATTTAAATACTTCACGAATGCAGCCTAGCTGATTTGAAAGTTTTGGCTTAAAATCAAAAAAGATTCAAATCAGCTACACTTTTTTCTGTGAAGTAATTATAAAAGTAAATATTTCAGATCATTTTATACACATTTTGGAATATTTTTTGCAAAAAAAATTATTTAAATACTTCACGAATGCAGTCTAGCTGATTTGAAAGTTTTGGCTTAAAATCAAAAAAGATTCAAATCAGCTACACTTTTTTCTGTGAAGAAATTATAAAAGTAAATATTTCAGATCATTTTATACACATTTTGGAAGATATTTTGCAAAAAAAATTATTTAAATACTTCACGAATGCAGTCTAGCTGATTTGAAAGTTTTGGCTTAAAATCAAAAAAGATTCAAATCAGCTACACTTTTTTCTGTGTAGTAATTATAAAAGTAAATATTTCAGATCATTTTATACACATTTTGGGATATTTTTTGCAAAAAAAATTATTTAAATACTTCACGAATGCAGCCTAGCTGATTTGAAAGTTTTGGCTTAAAATCAAAAAAGATTCAAATCAGCTACACTTTTTTCTGTGAAGGAATTATAAAAGTAAATATATCAGATCATTTTATACACATTTTGGAATATTTTTTGCAAAAAAAATTATTTAAATACTTCACGAATGCAGCCTAGCTGATTTGAAAGTTTTGGCTTAAAATCAAAAAAGATTCAAATCAGCTACACTTTTTTCTGTGAAGGAATTATAAAAGTAAATATATCAGATCATTTTATACACATTTTGGAATATTTTTTGCAAAAAAATATATTTAAATACTTCACGAATGCAGCCTAGCTGATTTGAAAGTTTTGGCTTAAAATCAAAAAAGATTCAAATCAGCTACACTTTTTTCTGTGAAGTAATTATAAAAGTAAATATTTCAGATCATTTTATACACATTTTGGAAGATTTTTTGCAAAAAAAATTATTTAAATACTTCACGAATGCAGTCTAGCTGATTTGAAAGTTTTGGCTTAAAATCAAAAAAGATTCAAAACAGCTACACTTTTTTCTGTGTAGTAATTATAAAAGTAAATATTTCAGATCATTTTATACACATTTTGGGATATTTTTCGCAAAAAAATTATTTAAATACTTCACGAATGCAGCCTAGCTGATTTGAAAGTTTTGGCTTAAATCAAAAAAGATTCAAATCAGCTACACTTTTTTCTGTGGAGGAATTAATAAAATGAATATATCAGATCATTTTATACAAATTTTGGAATATTTTTTGCAAAAAAATATATTTAAATACTTCACGAATGCAGCCTAGCTGATTTGAAAGTTTTGGCTTAAAATCAAAAAAGATTCAAATCAGCTACACTTTTTTCTGTGAAGAAATTATAAAAGTAAATATTTCAGATCATTTTATACACATTTTGGAATATTTTTTGCAAAAAAAATTATTTAAATACTTCACGAATGCAGTCTAGCTGATTTGAAAGTTTTGGCTTAAAATCAAAAAAGATTCAAATCAGCTACACTTTTTTCTGTGGAGGAATTATTAAAATGAATATATCAGATCATTTTATACAAATTTTGGAATATTTTTTGCAAAAAAATATATTTAAATACTTCACGAATGCAGCCTAGCTGATTTGAAAGTTTTGGCTTAAAATCAAAAAAGATTCAAATCAGCTACACTTTTTTCTGTGGAAGAATTAATAAAATGAATATATCAGATCATTTTATACACATTTTGGAATATTTTTTGCAAAAAAAATTATTTAAATACTTCACGAATGCAGTCTAGCTGATTTGAAAGTTTTGGCTTAAAATCAAAAAAAATTCAAATCAGCTACACTTTTTTCTGTGAAGGAATTATAAAAGTAAATATTTCAGATCATTTTATACACATTTTGGAAGATTTTTTGCAAAAAAAATTATTTAAATACTTCACGAATGCAGTCTAGCTGATTTGAAAGTTTTGGCTTAAAATCAAAAAAGATTCAAATCAGCTACACTTTTTTCTGTGAAGTAATTATAAAAGTAAATATTTCAGATCATTTTATACACATTTTGGAATATTTTTTGCAAAAAAAATTATTTAAATACTTCACGAATGCAGTCTAGCTGATTTGAAAGTTTTGGCTTAAAATCAAAAAAGATTCAAATCAGCTACACTTTTTTCTGTGAAGTAATTATAAAAGTAAATATTTCAGATCATTTTATACACATTTTGGGATATTTTTTGCAAAAAAAATTAGTTAAATACTTCACGAATGCAGTCTAGCTGATTTGAAAGTTTTGGCTTAAAATCAAAAAAGATTCAAATCAGCTACACTTTTTTCTGTGAAGTAATTATAAAAGTAAATATTTCAGATCATTTTATACACATTTTGGAATATTTTTTGCAAAAAAAATTATTTAAATACTTCACGAATGCAGCCTAGCTGATTTGAAAGCTTTGGCTTAAAATCAAAAAAGATTCAAATCAGCTACACTTTTTTCTGTGAAGTAATTATAAAAGTAAATATTTCAGATCATTTTATACACATTTTGGAAGATTTTTTGCAAAAAAAATTATTTAAATACTTCACGAATGCAGTCTAGCTGATATGAAAGTTTTGGCTTAAAATCAAAAAAGATTCAAAACAGCTACACTTTTTTCTGTGTAGTAATTATAAAAGTAAATATTTCAGATCATTTTATACACATTTTGGGATATTTTTTGCAAAAAAAATTATTTAAATACTTCACGAATGCAGCCTAGCTGATTTGAAAGTTTTGGCTTAAAATCAAAAAAGATTCAAATCAGCTACACTTTTTTCTGTGAAGGAATTATAAAAGTAAATATATCAGATCATTTTATACACATTTTGGAATATTTTTTGCAAAAAAAATTATTTAAATACTTCACGAATGCAGTCTAGCTGATTTGAAAGTTTTGGCTTTAAATCAAAAAAGATTCAAATCAGCTTCACTTTTTTCTGTGAATTAATTATAAAAGTAAATATTTCAGATCATTTTATACACATTTTGGAAGATTTTTTGCAAAAAAAATTATTTAAATACTTCACGAATGCAGTCTAGCTGATTTGAAAGTTTTGGCTTAAAATCAAAAAAGATTCAAATCAGCTACACTTTTTTCTGTGTAGTAATTATAAAAGTAAATATTTCAGATCATTTTATACACATTTTGGGATATTTTTTGCAAAAAAAATTATTTAAATACTTCACGAATGCAGCCTAGCTGATTTGAAAGTTTTGGCTTAAAATCAAAAAAGATTCAAATCAGCTACACTTTTTTCTGTGAAGGAATTATAAAAGTAAATATATCAGATCATTTTATACACATTTTGGAATATTTTTTGCAAAAAAAATTATTTAAATACTTCACGAATGCAGCCTAGCTGATTTGAAAGCTTTGGCTTAAAATCAAAAAAGATTCAAATCAGCTACACTTTTTTCTGTGAAGTAATTATAAAAGTAAATATTTCAGATCATTTTATACACATTTTGGAAGATATTTTGCAAAAAAAATTATTTAAATACTTCACGAATGCAGTCTAGCTGATTTGAAAGTTTTGGCTTAAAATCAAAAAAGATTCAAATCAGCTACACTTTTTTCTGTGTAGTAATTATAAAAGTAAATATTTCAGATCATTTTATACACATTTTGGGATACTTTTTGCAAAAAAAGTTATTTAAATACTTCACGAATGCAGCCTAGCTGATTTGAAAGTTTTGGCTTAAAATCAAAAAAGATTCAAATCAGCTACACTTTTTTCTGTGAAGGAATTATAAAAGTAAATATATCAGATCATTTTATACACATTTTGGAATATTTATTGCAAAAAAAATTATTTAAATACTTCACGAATGCAGTCTAGTTGATTTGAAAGTTTTGGTTTAAAATCAAAAAAGATTCAAATCAGCTACACTTTTTTCTGTGAAGTAATTATAAAAGTAAATATTTCAGATCATTTTATACACATTTTGGAATATTTTTTGCAAAAAAAATTATTTAAATACTTCACGAATGCAGCCTAGCTGATTTGAAAGTTTTGGCTTAAAATCAAAAAAGATTCAAATCAGCTACACTTTTTTCTGTGAAGAAATTATAAAAGTAAATATTTCAGATCATTTTATACACATTTTGGAACATTTTTTGCAAAAAAAATTATTTAAATACTTCACGAATGCAGTCTAGCTGATTTGAAAGTTTTGGCTTAAAATCAAAAAAGATTCAAATCAGCTACACTTTTTTCTGTGAAGGAATTATAAAAGTAAATATTTCAGATCATTTTATACACATTTTGGGATATTTTTTGCAAAAAAAATTATTAAAATACTTCACGAATGCAGTCTAGCTGATTTGAAAGTTTTGGCTTAAAATCAAAAAAGATTCAAATTAGCTACACTTTTTTCTGTGAAGTAATTATAAAAGTAAATATTTCAGATCATTTTATACACATTTTGGGATATTTTTTGCAAAAAAAATAATTTAAATACTTCACGAATGCAGCCTAGCTGATTTGAAAGTTTTGGCTTAAAATCAAAAAAGATTCAAATCAGCTACACTTTTTTCTGTGAAGTAATTATAAAAGTAAATATTTCAGATCATTTTATACACATTTTGGAATATTTTTTGCAAAAAAAATTATTTAAATACTTCACGAATGCAGTCTAGCTGATTTGAAAGTTTTGGCTTAAAATCAAAAAAGATTCAAATCAGCTACACTTTTTTCTGTGTAGTAATTATAAAAGTAAATATTTCAGATCATTTTATACACATTTTGGGATATTTTTTGCAAAAAAAATTATTTAAATACTTCACGAATGCAGCCTAGCTGATTTGAAAGTTTTGGCTTAAAATCAAAAAAGATTCAAATCAGCTACACTTTTTTCTGTGAAGGAATTATAAAAGTAATTATATCAGATCTTTTTATACACATTTTGGAATATTTTTTGCAAAAAAAATTATTTAAATACTTCACGAATGCAGTCTAGTTGATTTGAAAGTTTTGGCTTAAAATCAAAAAAGATTCAAATCAGCTACACTTTTTTCTGTGAAGTAATTATAAAAGTAAATATTTCAGATCATTTTATACACATTTTGGAATATTTTTTGCAAAAAAAATTATTTAAATACTTCACGAATGCAGCCTAGCTGATTTGAAAGTTTTGGCTTAAAATCAAAAAAGATTCAAATCAGCTACACTTTTTTCTGTGAAGGAATTATAAAAGTAAATATTTCAGATCATTTTATACACATTTTGGGATATTTTTTGCAAAAAAAATTATTAAAATACTTCACGAATGCAGTCTAGCTGATTTGAAAGTTTTGGCTTAAAATCAAAAAAGATTCAAATTAGCTACACTTTTTTCTGTGAAGTAATTATAAAAGTAAATATTTCAGATCATTTTATACACATTTTGGGATATTTTTTGCAAAAAAAATAATTTAAATACTTCACGAATGCAGCCTAGCTGATTTGAAAGTTTTGGCTTAAAATCAAAAAAGATTCAAATCAGCTACACTTTTTTCTGTGAAGTAATTATAAAAGTAAATATTTCAGATCATTTTATACACATTTTGGAATATTTTTTGCAAAAAAAATTATTTAAATACTTCACGAATGCAGTCTAGCTGATTTGAAAGTTTTGGCTTAAAATCAAAAAAGATTCAAATCAGCTACACTTTTTTCTGTGAAGAAATTATAAAAGTAAATATTTCAGATCATTTTATACACATTTTGGAAGATATTTTGCAAAAAAAATTATTTAAATACTTCACGAATGCAGTCTAGCTGATTTGAAAGTTTTGGCTTAAAATCAAAAAAGATTCAAATCAGCTACACTTTTTTCTGTGTAGTAATTATAAAAGTAAATATTTCAGATCATTTTATACACATTTTGGGATATTTTTTGCAAAAAAAATTATTTAAATACTTCACGAATGCAGCCTAGCTGATTTGAAAGTTTTGGCTTAAAATCAAAAAAGATTCAAATCAGCTACACTTTTTTCTGTGAAGGAATTATAAAAGTAAATATATCAGATCATTTTATACACATTTTGGAATATTTTTTGCAAAAAAAATTATTTAAATACTTCACGAATGCAGTCTAGTTGATTTGAAAGTTTTGGCTTAAAATCAAAAAAGATTCAAATCAGCTACACTTTTTTCTGTGAAGTAATTATAAAAGTAAATATTTCAGATCATTTTATACACATTTTGGAATATTTTTTGCAAAAAAAATTATTTAAATACTTCACGAATGCAGCCTAGCTGATTTGAAAGTTTTGGCTTAAAATCAAAAAAGATTCAAATCAGCTACACTTTTTTCTGTGAAGGAATTATAAAAGTAAATATATCAGATCATTTTATACACATTTTGGAATTATTTTTGCAAAAAAAATTATTTAAATGCTTCACGAATGCAGTCTAGTTGATTTGAAAGTTTTGGCTTAAAATCAAAAAAGATTCAAATCAGCTACACTTTTTTCTGTGAAGTAATTATAAAAGTAAATATATCAGATCATTTTATACACATTTTGGAATATTTTTTGCAAAAATAATTATTTAAATACTTCACGAATGCAGTCTAGTTGATTTGAAAGTTTTGGCTTAAAATCAAAAAAGATTCAAATCAGCTACACTTTTTTCTGTGAAGTAATTATAAAAGTAAATATTTCAGATCATTTTATACACATTTTGGGATATTTTTTGCAAAAAAAATTATTTAAATACTTCACGAATGCAGCCTAGCTGATTTGAAAGTTTTGGCTTAAAATCAAAAAAGATTCAAATCAGCTACACTTTTTTCTGTGAAGGAATTATAAAAGTAAATATATCAGATCATTTTATACACATTTTGGAATATTTTTTGCAAAAAAAATTATTTAAATACTTCACGAATGCAGTCTAGTTGATTTGAAAGTTTTGGCTTAAAATCAAAAAAGATTCAAATCAGCTACACTTTTTTCTGTGAAGTAATTATAAAAGTAAATATATCAGATCATTTTATACACATTTTGGAATATTTTTTGCAAAAAAAATTATTTAAATACTTCACGAATGCAGTCTAGTTGATTTGAAAGTTTTGGCTTAAAATCAAAAAAGATTCAAATCAGCTACACTTTTTTCTGTGAAGTAATTATAAAAGTAAATATTTCAGATCATTTTATACACATTTTGGGATATTTTTTGCAAAAAAAATTATTTAAATACTTCACGAATGCAGCCTAGCTGATTTGAAAGTTTTGGCTTAAAATCAAAAAAGATTCAAATCAGCTACACTTTTTTCTGTGAAGGAATTATAAAAGTAAATATATCAGATCATTTTATACACATTTTGGAATATTTTTTGCAAAAAAAATTATTTAAATACTTCACGAATGCAGTCTAGTTGATT
Source organism: Panagrolaimus sp. PS1159 (assembly GCA_963922195.1). Classification (NCBI taxonomy): domain Eukaryota; kingdom Metazoa; phylum Nematoda; class Chromadorea; order Rhabditida; family Panagrolaimidae; genus Panagrolaimus; species Panagrolaimus sp. PS1159. Next base: position 219,991 of record CAWUHW010000039.1, read on the forward strand.
TGAAAGTTTTGGCTTAAAATCAAAAAAGATTCAAATCAGCTACACTTTTTTCTGTGAAGTAATTATAAAAGTAAATATATCAGATCATTTTATACACATTTTGGAATATTTTTTGCAAAAAAAATTATTTAAATACTTCACGAATGCAGTCTAGTTGATTTGAAAGTTTTGGCTTAAAATCAAAAAAGATTCAAATCAGCTACACTTTTTTCTGTGAAGTAATTATAAAAGTAAATATTTCAGATCATTTTATACACATTTTGGGATATTTTTTGCAAAAAAAATTATTTAAATACTTCACGAATGCAGCCTAGCTGATTTGAAAGTTTTGGCTTAAAATCAAAAAAGATTCAAATCAGCTACACTTTTTTCTGTGAAGGAATTATAAAAGTAAATATATCAGATCATTTTATACACATTTTGGAATATTTTTTGCAAAAAAAATTATTTAAATACTTCACGAATGCAGTCTAGTTGATTTGAAAGTTTTGGCTTAAAATCAAAAAAGATTCAAATCAGCTACACTTTTTTCTGTGAAGTAATTATAAAAGTAAATATTTCAGATCATTTTATACACATTTTGGAATATTTTTTGCAAAAAAAATTATTTAAATACTTCACGAATGCAGCCTAGCTGATTTGAAAGTTTTGGCTTAAAATCAAAAAAGATTCAAATCAGCTACACTTTTTTCTGTGAAGGAATTATAAAAGTAAATATATCAGATCATTTTATACACATTTTGGAATTATTTTTGCAAAAAAAATTATTTAAATGCTTCACGAATGCAGTCTAGTTGATTTGAAAGTTTTGGCTTAAAATCAAAAAAGATTCAAATCAGCTACACTTTTTTCTGTGAAGTAATTATAAAAGTAAATATATCAGATCATTTTATACACATTTTGGAATATTTTTTGCAAAAAAAATTATTTAAATACTTCACGAATGCAGTCTAGTTGATTTGAAAGTTTTGGCTTAAAATCAAAAAAGATTCAAATCAGCTACACTTTTTTCTGTGAAGTAATTATAAAAGTAAATATTTCAGATCATTTTATACACATTTTGGGATATTTTTTGCAAAAAAAATTATTTAAATACTTCACGAATGCAGCCTAGCTGATTTGAAAGTTTTGGCTTAAAATCAAAAAAGATTCAAATCAGCTACACTTTTTTCTGTGAAGGAATTATAAAAGTAAATATATCAGATCATTTTATACACATTTTGGAATATTTTTTGCAAAAAAAATTATTTAAATACTTCACGAATGCAGTCTAGTTGATTTGAAAGTTTTGGCTTAAAATCAAAAAAGATTCAAATCAGCTACACTTTTTTCTGTGAAGTAATTATAAAAGTAAATATATCAGATCATTTTATACACATTTTGGAATATTTTTTGCAAAAAAAATTATTTAAATACTTCACGAATGCAGTCTAGTTGATTTGAAAGTTTTGGCTTAAAATCAAAAAAGATTCAAATCAGCTACACTTTTTTCTGTGAAGTAATTATAAAAGTAAATATTTCAGATCATTTTATACACATTTTGGGATATTTTTTGCAAAAAAAATTATTTAAATACTTCACGAATGCAGCCTAGCTGATTTGAAAGTTTTGGCTTAAAATCAAAAAAGAATCAAATCAGCTACACTTTTTTCTGTGAAGGAATTATAAAAGTAATTATATCAGATCATTTTATACACATTTTGGAATATTTTTTGCAAAAAAAATTATTTAAATACTTCACGAATGCAGTCTAGTTGATTTGAAAGTTTTGGCTTAAAATCAAAAAAGATTCAAATCAGCTACACTTTTTTCTGTGAAGTAATTATAAAAGTAAATATTTCAGATCATTTTATACACATTTTGGAATATTTTTTGCAAAAAAAATTATTTAAATACTTCACGAATGCAGTCTAGCTGATTTGAAAGTTTTGGCTTAAAATCAAAAAAGATTCAAATCAGCTACACTTTTTTCTGTGAAATAATTATAAAAGAAAATATTTCAGATCATTTTATACACATTTTGGAATATTTTTTGCAAAAAAATATATTTAAATACTTCACGAATGCAGCCTAGCTGATTTGAAAGTTTTGGCTTAAATCAAAAAAGATTCAAATCAGCTACACTTTTTTCTGTGGAGGAATTATTAAAATGAATATATCAGATCATTTTATACACATTTTGGAAAATTTTTTGCAAAAAAAATTTTTTAAATACTTCACGAATGCAGTCTAGCTGATTTGAAAGTTTTAGCTTAAAATCAAAAAAGATTCAAATCAGCTACACTTTTTTCTGTGAAGTAATTATAAAAGAAAATATTTCAGATCATTTTATACACATTTTGGAATATTTTTTGCAAAAAAAATTTTTTAAATACTTCACGAATGCAGTCTAGCTGATTTGAAAGTTTTGGCTTAAAATCAAAAAAGATTCAAATCAGCTACACTTTTTTCTGTGGAGGAATTATTAAAATGAATATATCAGATCATTTTATACAAATTTTGGAATATTTTTTGCAAAAAAAATTATTTAAATACTTCACGAATGCAGTCTAGTTGATTTGAAAGTTTTGGCTTAAAATCAAAAAAGATTCAAATCAGCTACACTTTTTTCTGTGAAGTAATTATAAAAGTAAATATATCAGATCATTTTATACACATTTTGGAATATTTTTTGCAAAAAAAATTATTTAAATACTTCACGAATGCAGTCTAGTTGATTTGAAAGTTTTGGCTTAAAATCAAAAAAGATTCAAATCAGCTACACTTTTTTCTGTGGAGGAATTATTAAAATGAATATATCAGATCATTTTATACAAATTTTGGAATATTTTTTGCAAAAAAATATATTTAAATACTTCACGAATGCAGCCTAGCTGATTTGAAAGTTTTGGCTTAAAATCAAAAAAGATTCAAATCAGCTACACTTTTTTCTGTGGAGGAATTATTAAAATGAATATATCAGATCATTTTATACAAATTTTGGAATATTTTTTGCAAAAAAAATTATTTAAATACTTCACGAATGCAGTCTAGTTGATTTGAAAGTTTTGGCTTAAAATCAAAAAAGATTCAAATCAGCTACACTTTTTTCTGTGAAGTAATTATAAAAGTAAATATATCAGATCATTTTATACACATTTTGGAATATTTTTTGCAAAAAAAATTATTTAAATACTTCACGAATGCAGTCTAGTTGATTTGAAAGTTTTGGCTTAAAATCAAAAAATATTCAAATCAGCTACACTTTTTTCTGTGAAGTAATTATAAAAGTAAATATTTCAGATCATTTTATACACATTTTGGGATATTTTTTGCAAAAAAAATTATTTAAATACTTCACGAATGCAGCCTAGCTGATTTGAAAGTTTTGGCTTAAAATCAAAAAAGATTCAAATCAGCTACACTTTTTTCTGTGAAGGAATTATAAAAGTAAATATATCAGATCATTTTATACACATTTTGGAATATTTTTTGCAAAAAAAATTATTTAAATACTTCACGAATGCAGTCTAGTTGATTTGAAAGTTTTGGCTTAAAATCAAAAAAGATTCAAATCAGCTACACTTTTTTCTGTGAAGTAATTATAAAAGTAAATATATCAGATCATTTTATACACTTTTTGGAATATTTTTTGCAAAAAAAATTATTTAAATACTTCACGAATGCAGTCTTGTTGATTTGAAAGTTTTGGCTTAAAATCAAAAAAGATTCAAATCAGCTACACTTTTTTCTGTGAAGTAATTATAAAAGTAAATATTTCAGATCATTTTATACACATTTTGGGATATTTTTTGCAAAAAAAATTATTTAAATACTTCACGAATGCAGCCTAGCTGATTTGAAAGTTTTGGCTTAAAATCAAAAAAGATTCAAATCAGCTACACTTTTTTCTGTGAAGGAATTATAAAAGTAATTATATCAGATCATTTTATACACATTTTGGAATATTTTTTGCAAAAAAAATTATTTAAATACTTCACGAATGCAGTCTAGTTGATTTGAAAGTTTTGGCTTAAAATCAAAAAAGATTCAAATCAGCTACACTTTTTTCTGTGAAGTAATTATAAAAGTAAATATTTCAGATCATTTTATACACATTTTGGAATATTTTTTGCAAAAAAAATTATTTAAATACTTCACGAATGCAGTCTAGCTGATTTGAAAGTTTTGGCTTAAAATCAAAAAAGATTCAAATCAGCTACACTTTTTTCTGTGAAGTAATTATAAAAGAAAATATTTCAGATCATTTTATACACATTTTGGAATATTTTTTGCAAAAAAATATATTAAAATACTTCACGAATGCAGCCTAGCTGATTTGAAAGTTTTGGCTTAAATCAAAAAAGATTCAAATCAGCTACACTTTTTTCTGTGGAGGAATTATTAAAATGAATATATCAGATCATTTTATACACATTTTGGAAAATTTTTTGCAAAAAAAATTATTTAAATACTTCACGAATGCAGTCTAGCTGATTTGAAAGTTTTGGCTTAAAATCAAAAAAGATTCAAATCAGCTACACTTTTTTCTGTGAAGTAATTATAAAAGAAAATATTTGAGATCATTTTATACACATTTTGGAATATTTTTTGCAAAAAAAATTATTTAAATACTTCACGAATGCAGTCTAGCTGATTTGAAAGTTTTGGCTTAAAATCTAAAAAGATTCAAATCAGCTACACTTTTTTCTGTGGAGGAATTATTAAAATGAATATATCAGATCATTTTATACAAATTTTGGAATATTTTTTGCAAAATAATATATTTAAATACTTCACGAATGCAGCCTAGCTGATTTGAAAGTTTTGGCTTAAATCAAAAAAGATTCAAATCAGCTACACTTTTTTCTGTGGAGGAATTATTAAAATGAATATATCAGATCATTTTATACAAATTTTGGAATATTTTTTGCAAAAAAATATATTTAAATACTTCACGAATGCAGCCTAGCTGATTTGAAAGTTTTGGCTTAAAATCAAAAAAGATTCAAATCAGCTACACTTTTTTCTGTGAAGAAATTATAAAAGTAAATATTTCAGATCATTTTATACACATTTTGGAATATTTTTTGCAAAAAAAATTATTTAAATACTTCACGAATGCAGTCTAGCTGATTTGAAAGTTTTGGCTTAAAATCAAAAAAGATTCAAATCAGCTACACTTTTTTCTGTGGAGGAATTATTAAAATGAATATATCAGATCATTTTATACACATTTTGGAATATTTTTTGCAAAAAAATTATTTAAATACTTCACGAATGCAGTCTAGCTGATTTGAAAGTTTTGGCTTAAAATCAAAAAAGATTCAAATCAGCTACACTTTTTTCTGTGGAGGAATTATTAAAATGAATATATCAGATCATTTTATACAAATTTTGGAATATTTTTTGCAAAAAAAATTATTTAAATACTTCACGAATGCAGTCTAGTTGATTTGAAAGTTTTGGCTTAAAATCAAAAAAGATTCATATCAGCTACACTTTTTTCTGTGAAGTAATTATAAAAGTAAATATATCAGATCATTTTATACACATTTTGGAATATTTTTTGCAAAAAAAATTATTTAAATACTTCACGAATGCAGTCTAGTTGATTTGAAAGTTTTGGCTTAAAATCAAAAAAGATTCAAATCAGCTACACTTTTTTCTGTGAAGTAATTATAAAAGTAAATATTTCAGATCATTTTATACACATTTTGGGATATTTTTTGCAAAAATAATTATTTAAATACTTCACGAATGCAGCCTAGCTGATTTGAAAGTTTTGGCTTAAAATCAAAAAAGATTCAAATCAGCTACACTTTTTTCTGTGAAGGAATTATAAAAGTAAATATATCAGATCATTTTATACACATTTTGGGATATTTTTTGCAAAAAAAATTATTTAAATACTTCACGAATGCAGCCTAGCTGATTTGAAAGTTTTGGCTTAAAATCAAAAAAGATTCAAATCAGCTACACTTTTTTCTGTGAAGGAATTATAAAAGTAATTATATCAGATCATTTTATACACATTTTGGAATATTTTTTGCAAAAAAAATTATTTAAATACTTCACGAATGCAGCCTAGCTGATTTGAAAGTTTTGGCTTAAAATCAAAAAAGATTCAAATCAGCTACACTTTTTTCTGTGAAGGAATTATAAAAGTAATTATATCAGATCATTTTATACACATTTTGGAATATTTTTTGCAAAAAAAATTATTTAAATACTTCACGAATGCAGTCTATTTGATTTGAAAGTTTTGGCTTAAAATCAAAAAAGATTCAAATCAGCTACACTTTTTTCTGTGAAGGAATTATAAAAGTAATTATATCAGATCATTTTATACACATTTTGGAATATTTTTTGCAAAAAAAATTATTTAAATACTTCACGAATGCAGTCTATTTGATTTGAAAGTTTTGGCTTAAAATCAAAAAAGATTCAAATCAGCTACACTTTTTTCTGTGAAGTAATTATAAAAGTAAATATTTCAGATCATTTTATACACATTTTGGAATATTTTTTGCAAAAAAAATTATTTAAATACTTCACGAATGCAGTCTAGCTGATTTGAAAGTTTTGGCTTAAAATCAAAAAAGATTCAAATCAGCTACACTTTTTTCTGTGAAGTAATTATAAAAGAAAATATTTCAGATCATTTTATACACATTTTGGAATATTTTTTGCAAAAAAATATATTTAAATACTTCACGAATGCAGCCTAGCTGATTTGAAAGTTTTGGCTTAAATCAAAAAAGATTCAAATCAGCTACACTTTTTTCTGTGAAGTAATTATAAAAGAAAATATTTCAGATCATTTTATACACATTTTGGAATATTTTTTGCAAAAAAAATTATTTAAATACTTCACGAATGCAGTCTAGCTGATTTGAAAGTTTTGGCTTAAAATCTAAAAAGATTCAAATCAGCTACACTTTTTTCTGTGGAGGAATTATTAAAATGAATATATCAGATCATTTTATACAAATTTTGGAATATTTTTTGCAAAAAAATATATTTAAATACTTCACGAATGCAGCCTAGCTGATTTGAAAGTTTTGGCTTAAATCAAAAAAGATTCAAATCAGCTACACTTTTTTCTGTGGAGGAATTATTAAAATGAATATATCAGATCATTTTATACACATTTTGGAATATTTTTTGCAAAAAAATTATTTAAATACTTCACGAATGCAGTCTAGCTGATTTGAAAGTTTTGGCTTAAAATCAAAAAAGATTCAAATCAGCTACACTTTTTTCTGTGGAGGAATTATTAAAATGAATATATCAGATCATTTTATACAAATTTTGGAATATTTTTTGCAAAATAATATATTTAAATACTTCACGAATGCAGCCTAGCTGATTTGAAAGTTTTGGCTTAAATCAAAAAAGATTCAAATCAGCTACACTTTTTTCTGTGGAGAAATTATTAAAATGAATATATCAGATCATTTTATACAAATTTTGGAATATTTTTTGCAAAAAAATATATTTAAATACTTCACGAATGCAGCCTAGCTGATTTGAAAGTTTTGGCTTAAAATCAAAAAAGATTCAAATCAGCTACACTTTTTTCTGTGAAGTAATTATAAAAGTAAATATTTCAGATCATTTTATACACATTTTGGAATATTTTTTGCAAAAAAAATTATTTAAATACTTCACGAATGCAGTCTAGCTGATTTGAAAGTTTTGGCTTAAAATCAAAAAAGATTCAAATCAGCTACACTTTTTTCTGTGAAGGAATTATAAAAGTAAATATTTCAGATCATTTTATACACATTTTGGAAGATTTTTTGCAAAAAAAATTATTTAAATACTTCACGAATGCAGTCTAGCTGATTTGAAAGTTTTGGCTTAAAATCAAAAAAGATTCAAATCAGCTACACTTTTTTCTGTGAAGTAATTATAAAAGTAAATATTTCAGATCATTTTATACACATTTTGGAATATTTTTTGCAAAAAAAATTATTTAAATACTTCACGAATGCAGTCTAGCTGATTTGAAAGTTTTGGCTTAAAATCAAAAAAGATTCAAATCAGCTACACTTTTTTCTGTGAAGTAATTATAAAAGTAAATATTTCAGATCATTTTATACACATTTTGGAATATTTTTTGCAAAAAAAATTATTTAAATACTTCACGAATGCATCCTAGCTGATTTGAAAGCTTTGGCTTAAAATCAAAAAAGATTCAAATCAGCTACACTTTTTTCTGTGAAGGAATTATAAAAGTAATTATATCAGATCATTTTATACACATTTTGGAATATTTTTTGCAAAAAAAATTATTTAAATACTTCACGAATGCAGTCTAGCTGATTTGAAAGTTTTGGCTTAAAATCAAAAAAGATTCATATCAGCTACACTTTTTTCTGTGAAGTAATTATAAAAGTAAATATTTCAGATCATTTTATACACATTTTGGAAGATTTTTTGCAAAAAAAATTATTTAAATACTTCACGAATGCAGTCTAGCTGATTTGAAAGTTTTGGCTTAAAATCAAAAAAGATTCAAATCAGCTACACTTTTTTCTGTGTAGTAATTATAAAAGTAAATATTTCAGATCATTTTATACACATTTTGGGATATTTTTTGCAAAAAAAATTATTTAAATACTTCACGAATGCAGCCTAGCTGATTTGAAAGTTTTGGCTTAAAATCAAAAAAGATTCAAATCAGCTACACTTTTTTCTGTGAAGTAATTATAAAAGTAAATATTTCAGATCATTTTATACACATTTTGGAATATTTTTTGCAAAAAAAATTATTTAAATACTTCACGAATGCAGTCTAGCTGATTTGAAAGTTTTGGCTTAAAATCAAAAAAGATTCAAATCAGCTACACTTTTTTCTGTGAAGGAATTATAAAAGTAAATATATCAGATCATTTTATACACATTTTGGAATATTTTTTGCAAAAAAAATTATTTAAATACTTCACGAATGCAGCCTAGCTGATTTGAAAGCTTTGGCTTAAAATCAAAAAAGATTCAAATCAGCTACACTTTTTACTGTGAAGTAATTATAAAAGTAAATATTTCAGATTATTTTATACACATTTTGGAATATTTTTTGCAAAAAAAATTATTTAAATACTTCACGAATGCAGTCTAGCTGATTTGAAAGTTTTGGCTTAAAATCAAAAAAGATTCAAATCAGCTACACTTTTTTCTGTGAAGTAATTATAAAAGTAAATATTTCAGATCATTTTATACACATTTTGGGATATTTTTTGCAAAAAAAATTATTAAAATACTTTACGAATGCAGTCTAGCTGATTTGAAAGTTTTGGCTTAAAATCAAAAAAGATTCAAATCAGCTACACTTTTTTCTGTGAAGTAATTATAAAAGTTAATATTTCAGATCATTTTATACACATTTTGGAATATTTTTTGCAAAAAAAATTATTTAAATACTTCACGAATGCAGCCTAGCTGATTTGAAAGTTTTGGCTTAAAATCAAAAAAGATTCAAATCAGCTACACTTTTTTCTGTGAAGTAATTATAAAAGTAAATATTTCAGATCATTTTATACACATTTTGGAAGATTTTTTGCAAAAAAAATTATTTAAATACTTCACGAATGCAGCCTAGCTGATTTGAAAGTTTTGGCTTAAAATCAAATAAGATTCAAAACAGCTACACTTTTTTCTGTGAAGTAATTATAAAAGTAAATATTTCAGATCATTTTATACACATTTTGGAAGATTTTTTGCAAAAAAAATTATTTAAATACTTCACGAATGCAGTCTAGCTGATTTGAAAGTTTTGGCTTAAAATCAAAAAAGATTCAAATCAGCTACACTTTTTACTGTGAAGTAATTATAAAAGTAAATATTTCAGATCATTTTATACACATTTTGGAAGATTTTTTGCAAAAAAAATTATTTAAATACTTCACGAATGCAGTCTAGCTGATTTGAAAGTTTTGGCTTAAAATCAAAAAAGATTCAAATCAGCTACACTTTTTTCTGTGTAGTAATTATAAAAGTAAATATTTCAGATCATTTTATACACATTTTGGGATATTTTTTGCAAAAAAAATTATTTAAATACTTCACGAATGCAGCCTAGCTGATTTGAAAGTTTTGGCTTAAAATCAAAAAAGATTCAAATCAGCTACACTTTTTTCTGTGAAGTAATTATAAAAGTAAATATTTCAGATCATTTTATACACATTTTGGAATATTTTTTGCAAAAAAAATTATTTAAATACTTCACGAATGCAGTCTAGCTGATTTGAAAGTTTTGGCTTAAAATCAAAAAAGATTCAAATCAGCTACACTTTTTTCTGTGAAGTAATTATAAAAGTAAATATTTCAGATCATTTTATACACAATTTGGAAAATTTTTTGCAAAAAAAATTATTTAAATACTTCACGAATGCAGTCTAGCTGATTTGAAAGTTTTGGCTTAAAATCAAAAAAGATTCAAATCAGCTACACTTTTTTCTGTGTAGTAATTATAAAAGTAAATATTTCAGATCATTTTATACACATTTTGGGATATCTTTGCAAAAAAAATTATTTAAATACTTCACGAATGCAGCCTAGCTGATTTGAAAGTTTTGGCCTAAAATCAAAAAAGATTCAAATCAGCTACACTTTTTTCTGTGAAGGAATTATAAAAGTAAATATATCAGATCATTTTATACACATTTTGGAATATTTTTTGCAAAAAAAATTATTTAAATACTTCACGAATGCAGCCTAGCTGATTTGAAAGCTTTGGCTTAAAATCAAAAAAGATTCAAATCAGCTACACTTTTTACTGTGAAGTAATTATAAAAGTAAATATTTCAGATCATTTTATACACATTTTGGGATATTTTTTGCAAAAAAAATTATTAAAATACTTTACGAATGCAGTCTAGCTGATTTGAAAGTTTTGGCTTAAAATCAAAAAAGATTCAAATCAGCTACACTTTTTTCTGTGAAGTAATTATAAAAGTAAATATTTCAGATCATTTTATACACATTTTGGAATATTTTTTGCAAAAAAAATTATTTAAATACTTCACGAATGCAGCCTAGCTGATTTGAAAGTTTTGGCTTAAAATCAAAAAAGATTCAAATCAGCTACACTTTTTTCTGTGAAGTAATTATAAAAGTAAATATTTCAGATCATTTTATACACATTTTGGAAGATTTTTTGCAAAAAAAATTATTTAAATACTTCACGAATGCAGTCTAGCTGATTTGAAAGTTTTGGCTTAAAATCAAAAAAGATTCAAAACAGCTACACTTTTTTCTGTGTAGTAATTATAAAAGTAAATATTTCAGATCATTTTATACACATTTTGGAATATTTTTTGCAAAAAAAATTATTTAAATACTTCACGAATGCAGTCTAGCTGATTTGAAAGTTTTGGCTTAAAATCAAAAAAGATTCAAATCAGCTACACTTTTTTCTGTGAAGTAATTATAAAAGTAAATATTTCAGATCATTTTATACACAATTTGGAAAATTTTTTGCAAAAAAAATTATTTAAATACTTCACGAATGCAGTCTAGCTGATTTGAAAGTTTTGGCTTAAAATCAAAAAAGATTCAAATCAGCTACACTTTTTTCTGTGTAGTAATTATAAAAGTAAATATTTCAGATCATTTTATACACATTTTGGAAGATTTTTTGCAAAAAAAATTATTTAAATACTTCACGAATGCAGTCTAGCTGATTTGAAAGTTTTGGCTTAAAATCAAAAAAGATTCAAATCAGCTACACTTTTTTCTGTGTAGTAATTATAAAAGTAAATATTTCAGATCATTTTATACACATTTTGGGATATTTTTTGCAAAAAAAATTATTTAAATACTTCACGAATGCAGCCTAGCTGATTTGAAAGTTTTGGCTTAAAATCAAAAAAGATTCAAATCAGCTACACTTTTTTCTGTGAAGTAATTATAAAAGTAAATATTTCAGATCATTTTATACACATTTTGGAATATTTTTTGCAAAAAAAATTATTTAAATACTTCACGAATGCAGTCTAGCTGATTTGAAAGTTTTGGCTTAAAATCAAAAAAGATTCAAATCAGCTACACTTTTTTCTGTGAAGTAATTATAAAAGTAAATATTTCAGATCATTTTATACACAATTTGGAAAATTTTTTGCAAAAAAAATTATTTAAATACTTCACGAATGCAGTCTAGCTGATTTGAAAGTTTTGGCTTAAAATCAAAAAAGATTCAAATCAGCTACACTTTTTTCTGTGTAGTAATTATAAAAGTAAATATTTCAGATCATTTTATACACATTTTGGGATATTTTTTGCAAAAAAAATTATTTAAATACTTCACGAATGCAGCCTAGCTGATTTGAAAGTTTTGGCCTAAAATCAAAAAAGATTCAAATCAGCTACACTTTTTTCTGTGAAGGAATTATAAAAGTAAATATATCAGATCATTTTATACACATTTTGGAATATTTTTTGCAAAAAAAATTATTTAAATACTTCACGAATGCAGCCTAGCTGATTTGAAAGCTTTGGCTTAAAATCAAAAAAGATTCAAATCAGCTACACTTTTTACTGTGAAGTAATTATAAAAGTAAATATTTCAGATTATTTTATACACATTTTGGAATATTTTTTGCAAAAAAAATTATTTAAATACTTCACGAATGCAGTCTAGCTGATTTGAAAGTTTTGGCTTAAAATCAAAAAAGATTCAAATCAGCTACACTTTTTTCTGTGAAGTAATTATAAAAGTAAATATTTCAGATCATTTTATACACATTTTGGGATATTTTTTGCAAAAAAAATTATTAAAATACTTTACGAATGCAGTCTAGCTGATTTGAAAGTTTTGGCTTAAAATCAAAAAAGATTCAAATCAGCTACACTTTTTTCTGTGAAGTAATTATAAAAGTAAATATTTCAGATCATTTTATACACATTTTGGAATATTTTTTACAAAAAAAATTATTTAAATACTTCACGAATGCAGCCTAGCTGATTTGAAAGTTTTGGCTTAAAATCAAAAAAGATTCAAATCAGCTACACTTTTTTCTGTGAAGTAATTATAAAAGTAAATATTTCAGATCATTTTATACACATTTTGGGATATTTTTTGCAAAAAAAATTATTTAAATACTTCACGAATGCAGCCTAGCTGATTTGAAAGTTTTGGCCTAAAATCAAAAAAGATTCAAATCAGCTACACTTTTTTCTGTGAAGGAATTATAAAAGTAAATATATCAGATCATTTTATACACATTTTGGAATATTTTTTGCAAAAAAAATTATTTAAATACTTCACGAATGCAGCCTAGCTGATTTGAAAGCTTTGGCTTAAAATCAAAAAAGATTCAAATCAGCTACACTTTTTACTGTGAAGTAATTATAAAAGTAAATATTTCAGATCATTTTATACACATTTTGGAATATTTTTTGCAAAAAAAATTATTTAAATACTTCACGAATGCAGCCTAGCTGATTTGAAAGTTTTGGCCTAAAATCAAAAAAGATTCAAATCAGCTACACTTTTTTCTGTGAAGGAATTATAAAAGTAAATATATCAGATCATTTTATACACATTTTGGAATATTTTTTGCAAAAAAAATTATTTAAATACTTCACGAATGCAGCCTAGCTGATTTGAAAGCTTTGGCTTAAAATCAAAAAAGATTCAAATCAGCTACACTTTTTACTGTGAAGTAATTATAAAAGTAAATATTTCAGATTATTTTATACACATTTTGGAATATTTTTTGCAAAAAAAATTATTTAAATACTTCACGAATGCAGTCTAGCTGATTTGAAAGTTTTGGCTTAAAATCAAAAAAGATTCAAATCAGCTACACTTTTTTCTGTGAAGTAATTATAAAAGTAAATATTTCAGATCATTTTATACACATTTTGGGATATTTTTTGCAAAAAAAATTATTAAAATACTTTACGAATGCAGTCTAGCTGATTTGAAAGTTTTGGCTTAAAATCAAAAAAGATTCAAATCAGCTACACTTTTTTCTGTGAAGTAATTATAAAAGTAAATATTTCAGATCATTTTATACACATTTTGGAATATTTTTTGCAAAAAAAATTATTTAAATACTTCACGAATGCAGCCTAGCTGATTTGAAAGTTTTGGCTTAAAATCAAAAAAGATTCAAATCAGCTACACTTTTTTCTGTGAAGTAATTATAAAAGTAAATATTTCAGATCATTTTATACACATTTTGGAAGATTTTTTGCAAAAAAAATTATTTAAATACTTCACGAATGCAGTCTAGCTGATTTGAAAGTTTTGGCTTAAAATCAAAAAAGATTCAAAACAGCTACACTTTTTTCTGTGTAGTAATTATAAAAGTAAATATTTCAGATCATTTTATACACATTTTGGAAGATTTTTTGCAAAAAAAATTATTTAAATACTTCACGAATGCAGCCTAGCTGATTTGAAAGTTTTGGCTTAAAATCAAATAAGATTCAAAACAGCTACACTTTTTTCTGTGAAGTAATTATAAAAGTAAATATTTCAGATCATTTTATACACATTTTGGAAGATTTTTTGCAAAAAAAATTATTTAAATACTTCACGAATGCAGTCTAGCTGATTTGAAAGTTTTGGCTTAAAATCAAAAAAGATTCAAAACAGCTACACTTTTTTCTGTGAAGTAATTATAAAAGTAAATATTTCAGATCATTTTATACACATTTTGGAAGATTTTTTGCAAAAAAAATTATTTAAATACTTCACGAATGCAGCCTAGCTGATTTGAAAGTTTTGGCTTAAAATCAAAAAAGATTCAAATCAGCTACACTTTTTTCTGTGAAGTAATTATAAAAGTAAATATTTCAGATCATTTTATACACATTTTGGAAGATTTTTTGCAAAAAAAATTATTTAAATACTTCACGAATGCAGTCTAGCTGATTTGAAAGTTTTGGCTTAAAATCAAAAAAGATTCAAATCAGCTACACTTTTTTCTGTGAAGTAATTATAAAAGTAAATATTTCAGATCATTTTATACACATTTTGGAAGATATTTTGCAAAAAAAATTATTTAAATACTTCACGAATGCAGTCTAGCTGATTTGAAAGTTTTGGCTTAAAATCAAAAAAGATTCAAATCAGCTACACTTTTTTCTGTGAAGTAATTATAAAAGTAAATATTTCAGATCATTTTATACACATTTTGGAAGATTTTTTGCAAAAAAAATTATTTAAATACTTCACGAATGCAGTCTAGCTGATTTGAAAGTTTTGGCTTAAAATCAAAAAAGATTCAAATCAGCTACACTTTTTTCTGTGAAGTAATTATAAAAGTAAATATTTCAGATCATTTTATACACATTTTTGAAGATTTTTTGCAAAAAAAATTATTTAAATACTTCACGAATGCAGTCTAGCTGATTTGAAAGTTTTGGCTTAAAATCAAAAAAGATTCAAAACAGCTACACTTTTTTCTGTGAAGTAATTATAAAAGTAAATATTTCAGATCATTTTATACACATTTTGGAAGATTTTTTGCAAAAAAAATTATTTAAATACTTCACGAATGCAGCCTAGCTGATTTGAAAGTTTTGGCTTAAAATCAAAAAAGATTCAAATCAGCTACACTTTTTTCTGTGAAGTAATTATAAAAGTAAATATTTCAGATCATTTTATACACATTTTGGAAGATTTTTTGCAAAAAAAATTATTTAAATACTTCACGAATGCAGTCTAGCTGATTTGAAAGTTTTGGCTTAAAATCAAAAAAGATTCAAAACAGCTACACTTTTTTCTGTGTAGTAATTATAAAAGTAAATATTTCAGATCATTTTATACACATTTTGGAATATTTTTTGCAAAAGAAATTATTTAAATACTTCACGAATGCAGCCTAGCTGATTTGAAAGTTTTGGCTTAAAATCAAAAAAGATTCAAATCAGCTACACTTTTTTCTGTGTAGTAATTATAAAAGTAAATATATAAGATCATTTTATACACATTTTGGAATATTTTTTGCAAAAAAAATTATTTAAATACTTCACGAATGCAGTCTAGCTGATTTGAAAGTTTTGGCTTAAAATCAAAAAAGATTCAAAACCGCTACACTTTTTTCTGTGAAGTAATTATAAAAGTAAATATTTCAGATCATTTTATACACATTTTGGAATATTTTTTGCAAAAAAAATTATTTAAATACTTCACGAATGCAGCCTAGCTGATTTGAAAGTTTTGGCTTAAAATCAAAAAAGATTCAAATCAGCTACACTTTTTTCTGTGAAGTAATTATAAAAGTAAATATTTCAGATCATTTTATACACATTTTGGAAGATTTTTTGCAAAAAAAATTATTTAAATACTTCACGAATGCAGTCTAGCTGATTTGAAAGTTTTGGCTTAAAATCAAAAAAGATTCAAAACAGCTACACTTTTTTCTGTGTAGTAATTATAAAAGTAAATATTTCAGATCATTTTATACACATTTTGGAAGATTTTTTGCAAAAAAAATTATTTAAATACTTCACGAATGCAGCCTAGCTGATTTGAAAGTTTTGGCTTAAAATCAAATAAGATTCAAAACAGCTACACTTTTTTCTGTGAAGTAATTATAAAAGTAAATATTTCAGATCATTTTATACACATTTTGGAAGATTTTTTGCAAAAAAAATTATTTAAATACTTCACGAATGCAGTCTAGCTGATTTGAAAGTTTTGGCTTAAAATCAAAAAAGATTCAAAACAGCTACACTTTTTTCTGTGAAGTAATTATAAAAGTAAATATTTCAGATCATTTTATACACATTTTGGAAGATTTTTTGCAAAAAAAATTATTTAAATACTTCACGAATGCAGCCTAGCTGATTTGAAAGTTTTGGCTTAAAATCAAAAAAGATTCAAATCAGCTACACTTTTTTCTGTGAAGTAATTATAAAAGTAAATATTTCAGATCATTTTATACACATTTTGGAAGATTTTTTGCAAAAAAAATTATTTAAATACTTCACGAATGCAGTCTAGCTGATTTGAAAGTTTTGGCTTAAAATCAAAAAAGATTCAAATCAGCTACACTTTTTTCTGTGAAGTAATTATAAAAGTAAATATTTCAGATCATTTTATACACATTTTGGAAGATATTTTGCAAAAAAAATTATTTAAATACTTCACGAATGCAGTCTAGCTGATTTGAAAGTTTTGGCTTAAAATCAAAAAAGATTCAAAACAGCTACACTTTTTTCTGTGAAGTAATTATAAAAGTAAATATTTCAGATCATTTTATACACATTTTGGAAGATTTTTTGCAAAAAAAATTATTTAAATACTTCACGAATGCAGCCTAGCTGATTTGAAAGTTTTGGCTTAAAATCAAAAAAGATTCAAATCAGCTACACTTTTTTCTGTGAAGTAATTATAAAAGTAAATATTTCAGATCATTTTATACACATTTTGGAAGATTTTTTGCAAAAAAAATTATTTAAATACTTCACGAATGCAGTCTAGCTGATTTGAAAGTTTTGGCTTAAAATCAAAAAAGATTCAAAACAGCTACACTTTTTTCTGTGTAGTAATTATAAAAGTAAATATTTCAGATCATTTTATACACATTTTGGAATATTTTTTGCAAAAAAAATTATTTAAATACTTCACGAATGCAGTCTAGCTGATTTGAAAGTTTTGGCTTAAAATCAAAAAAGATTCAAATCAGCTACACTTTTTTCTGTGTAGTAATTATAAAAGTAAATATTTCAGATCATTTTATACACATTTTGGGATATTTTTTGCAAAAAAAATTATTTAAATACTTCACGAATGCAGCCTAGCTGATTTGAAAGTTTTGGCTTAAAATCAAAAAAGATTCAAATCAGCTACACTTTTTTCTGTGTAGTAATTATAAAAGTAAATATATCAGATCATTTTATACACATTTTGGAATATTTTTTGCAAAAAAAATTATTTAAATACTTCACGAATGCAGTCTAGCTGATTTGAAAGTTTTGGCTTAAAATCAAAAAAGATTCAAAACAGCTACACTTTTTTCTGTGTAGTAATTATAAAAGTAAATATTTCAGATCATTTTATACACATTTTGGAATATTTTTTGCAAAAAAAATTATTTAAATACTTCACGAATGCAGTCTAGCTGATTAGAAAGTTTTGGCTTAAAATCAAAAAAGATTCAAATCAGCTACACTTTTTTCTGTGAAGTAATTATAAAAGTAAATATTTCAGATCATTTTATACACATTTTGGAAAATTTTTTGCAAAAAAAATTATTTAAATACTTCACGAATGCAGCCTAGCTGATTTGAAAGTTTTGGCTTAAAATCAAAAAAGATTCAAAACAGCTACACTTTTTTCTGTGAAGTAATTATAAAAGTAAATATTTCAGATCATTTTATACACATTTTGGAAGATTTTTTGCAAAAAAAATTATTTAAATACTTCACGAATGCAGTCTAGCTGATTTGAAAGTTTTGGCTTAAAATCAAAAAAGATTCAAAACAGCTACACTTTTTTCTGTGAAGTAATTATAAAAGTAAATATTTCAGATCATTTTATACACATTTTGGAAGATTTTTTGCAAAAAAAATTATTTAAATACTTCACGAATGCAGTCTAGCTGATTTGAAAGTTTTGGCTTAAAATCAAAAAAGATTCAAAACAGCTACACTTTTTTCTGTGAAGTAATTATAAAAGTAAATATTTCAGATCATTTTATACACATTTTGGAAGATTTTTTGCAAAAAAAATTATTTAAATACTTCACGAATGCAGTCTAGCTGATTTGAAAGTTTTGGCTTAAAATCAAAAAAGATTCAAAACAGCTACACTTTTTTCTGTGTAGTAATTATAAAAGTAAATATTTCAGATCATTTTATACACATTTTGGAATATTTTTTGCAAAAAAAATTATTTAAATACTTCACGAATGCAGTCTAGCTGATTTGAAAGTTTTGGCTTAAAATCAAAAAAGATTCAAATCAGCTACACTTTTTTCTGTGTAGTAATTATAAAAGTAAATATTTCAGATCATTTTATACACATTTTGGGATATTTTTTGCAAAAAAAATTATTTAAATACTTCACGAATGCAGCCTAGCTGATTTGAAAGTTTTGGCTTAAAATCAAAAAAGATTCAAATCAGCTACACTTTTTTCTGTGTAGTAATTATAAAAGTAAATATATCAGATCATTTTATACACATTTTGGAATATTTTTTGCAAAAAAAATTATTTAAATACTTCACGAATGCAGTCTAGCTGATTTGAAAGTTTTGGCTTAAAATCAAAAAAGATTCAAATCAGCTACACTTTTTTCTGTGAAGGAATTATAAAAGTAAATATATCAGATCCTTTTATACACATTTTGGAATATTTTTTGCAAAAAAAATTATTTAAATACTTCACGAATGCAGTCTAGCTGATTAGAAAGTTTTGGCTTAAAATCAAAAAAGATTCAAATCAGCTACACTTTTTTCTGTGAAGTAATTATAAAAGTAAATACTTCAGATCATTTTATACACATTTTGGAATATTTTTTGCAAAAAAAATTATTTAAATACTTCACGAATGCAGCCTAGCTGATTTGAAAGTTTTGGCTTAAAATCAAAAAAGATTCAAATCAGCTACACTTTTTTCTGTGAAGGAATTATAAAAGTAAATATTTCAGATCATTTTATACACATTTTGGAATATTTTTTGCAAAAAAAATTATTTAAATACTTCACGAATGCAGTCTAGCTGATTTGAAAGTTTTGGCTTAAAATCAAAAAAGATTCAAATCAGCTACACTTTTTTCTGTGAAGTAATTATAAAAGTAAATATTTCAGATCATTTTATACACATTTTGGAATATTTTTTGCAAAAAAAATTATTTAAATACTTCACGAATGCAGTCTAGCTGATTTGAAAGTTTTGGCTTAAAATCAAAAAAGATTCAAATCAGCTACACTTTTTTCTGTGAAGGAATTATAAAAGTAAATATTTCAGATCATTTTATACACATTTTGGAATATTTTTTGCAAAAAAAATTATTTAAATACTTCACGAATGCAGTCTAGCTGATTTGAAAGTTTTGGCTTAAAATCAAAAAAGATTCAAATCAGCTACACTTTTTTCTGTGAAGTAATTATAAAAGTAAATATTTCAGATCATTTTATACACATTTTGGAATATTTTTTGCAAAAAAAATTATTTAAATACTTCACGAATGCAGTCTAGCTGATTAGAAAGTTTTGGCTTAAAATCAAAAAAGATTCAAATCAGCTACACTTTTTTCTGTGAAGTAATTATAAAAGTAAATATTTCAGATCATTTTATACACATTTTGGAAGATTTTTTGCAAAAAAAATTATTTAAAAACTTCACGAATGCAGTCTAGCTGATTTGAAAGTTTTGGCTTAAAATCAAAAAAGATTCAAATCAGCTACACTTTTTTCTGTGTAGTAATTATAAAAGTAAATATTTCAGATCATTTTATACACATTTTGGGATATTTTTTGCAAAAAAAATTATTTAAATACTTCACGAATGCAGCCTTGCTGATTTGAAAGTTTTGGCTTAAAATCAAAAAAGATTCAAATCAGCTACACTTTTTTCTGTGAAGGAATTATAAAAGTAAATATATCAGATCATTTTATACACTTTTTGGAATATTTTTTGCAAAAAAAATTATTTAAATACTTCACGAATGCAGCCTAGCTGATTTGAAAGTTTTGGCTTAAAATCAAAAAAGATTCAAATCAGCTACACTTTTTTCTGTGAAGGAATTATAAAAGTAAATATATCAGATCATTTTATACACATTTTGGAATATTTTTTGCAAAAAAAATTATTTAAATACTTCACGAATGCAGTCTAGCTGATTTGAAAGTTTTGGCTTAAAATCAAAAAAGATTCAAATCAGCTACACTTTTTTCTGTGAAGGAATTATAAAAGTAAATATTTCAGATCATTTTATACACATTTTGGAATATTTTTTGCAAAAAAAATTATTTAAATACTTCACGAATGCAGTCTAGCTGATTTGAAAGTTTTGGCTTAAAATCAAAAAAGATTCAAATCAGCTACACTTTTTTCTGTGAAGTAATTATAAAAGTAAATATTTCAGATCATTTTATACACATTTTGGAATATTTTTTGCAAAAAAAATTATTTAAATACTTCACGAATGCAGTCTAGCTGATTAGAAAGTTTTGGCTTAAAATCAAAAAAGATTCAAATCAGCTACACTTTTTTCTGTGAAGTAATTATAAAAGTAAATATTTCAGATCATTTTATACACATTTTGGAAGATTTTTTGCAAAAAAAATTATTTAAAAACTTCACGAATGCAGTCTAGCTGATTTGAAAGTTTTGGCTTAAAATCAAAAAAGATTCAAATCAGCTACACTTTTTTCTGTGTAGTAATTATAAAAGTAAATATTTCAGATCATTTTATACACATTTTGGGATATTTTTTGCAAAAAAAATTATTTAAATACTTCACGAATGCAGCCTAGCTGATTTGAAAGTTTTGGCTTAAAATCAAAAAAGATTCAAATCAGCTACACTTTTTTCTGTGAAGGAATTATAAAAGTAAATATATCAGATCATTTTATACACTTTTTGGAATATTTTTTGCAAAAAAAATTATTTAAATACTTCACGAATGCAGCCTAGCTGATTTGAAAGTTTTGGCTTAAAATCAAAAAAGATTCAAATCAGCTACACTTTTTTCTGTGAAGGAATTATAAAAGTAAATATATCAGATCATTTTATACACATTTTGGAATATTTTTTGCAAAAAAAATTATTTAAATACTTCACGAATGCAGTCTAGCTGATTTGAAAGTTTTGGCTTAAAATCAAAAAAGATTCAAATCAGCTACACTTTTTTCTGTGAAGTAATTATAAAAGTAAATATTTCAGATCATTTTATACACATTTTGGAATATTTTTTGCAAAAAAAATTATTTAAATACTTCACGAATGCAGCCTAGCTGATTTGAAAGTTTTGGCTTAAAATCAAAAAAGATTCAAATCAGCTACACTTTTTTCTGTGAAGAAATTATAAAAGTAAATACTTCAGATCATTTTATACACATTTTGGAATATTTTTTGCAAAAAAAATTATTTAAATACTTCACGAATGCAGCCTAGCTGATTTGAAAGTTTTGGCTTAAAATCAAAAAAGATTCAAATCAGCTACACTTTTTTCTGTGAAGGAATTATAAAAGTAAATATATCAGATCATTTTATACACATTTTGGAATATTTTTTGCAAAAAAAATTATTTAAATACTTCACGAATGCAGTCTAGTTGATTTGAAAGTTTTGGCTTAAAATCAAAAAAGATTCAAATCAGCTACACTTTTTTCTGTGAATTAATTATAAAAGTAAATATTTCAGATCATTTTATACACATTTTGGAATATTTTTTGCAAAAAAAATTATTTAAATACTTCACGAATGCAGTCTAGCTGATTTGAAAGTTTTGGCTTAAAATCAAAAAAGATTCAAATCAGCTACACTTTTTTCTGTGAAGGAATTATAAAAGTAAATATTTCAGATCATTTTATACACATTTTGGAATATTTTTTGCAAAAAAAATTATTTAAATACTTCACGAATGCAGTCTAGCTGATTTGAAAGTTTTGGCTTAAAATCAAAAAAGATTCAAATCAGCTACACTTTTTTCTGTGAAGTAATTATAAAAGTAAATATTTCAGATCATTTTATACACATTTTGGAATATTTTTTGCAAAAAAAATTATTTAATTACTTCACGAATGCAGTCTATTTGATTTGAAAGTTTTGGCTTAAAATCAAAAAAGATTCAAATCAGCTACACTTTTTTCTGTGAAGTAATTATAAAAGTAAATATTTCAGATCATTTTATACACATTTTGGAATATTTTTTGCAAAAAAAATTATTTAAATACTTCACGAATGCAGTCTAGCTGATTTGAAAGTTTTGGCTTAAAATCAAAAAAGATTCAAATCAGCTACGCTTTTTTCTGTGAAGGAATTATAAAAGTAAATATTTCAGATCATTTTATACACATTTTGGAATATTTTTTGCAAAAAAAATTATTTAAATACTTCACGAATGCAGTCTAGCTGATTTGAAAGTTTTGGCTTAAAATCAAAAAAGATTCAAATCAGCTACACTTTTTTCTGTGAAGTAATTATAAAAGTAAATATTTCAGATCATTTTATACACATTTTGGAATATTTTTTGCAAAAAAAATTATTTAAATACTTCACGAATGCAGTCTAGCTGATTTAAAAGTTTTGGCTTAAAATCAAAAAAGATTCAAATCAGCTACACTTTTTTCTGTGAAGAAATTATAAAAGTAAATATTTCAGATCATTTTATACACATTTTGGAATATTTTTTGCAAAAAAAATTATTTAAATACTTCACGAATGCAGTCTAGCTGATTTGAAAGTTTTGGCTTAAAATCAAAAAAGATTCAAATCAGCTACACTTTTTTCTGTGTAGTAATTATAAAAGTAAATATTTCAGATCATTTTATACACATTTTGGAAGATATTTTGCAAAAAAAATTATTTAAATACTTCATGAATGCAGTCTAGCTGATTTGAAAGTTTTGGCTTAAAATCAAAAAAGATTCAAATCAGCTACACTTTTTTCTGTGTAGTAATTATAAAAGTAAATATTTCAGATCATTTTATACACATTTTGGGATATTTTTTGCAAAAAAAATTATTTAAATACTTCACGAATGCAGTCTAGTTGATTTGAAAGTTTTGGCTTAAAA
Source organism: Panagrolaimus sp. PS1159 (assembly GCA_963922195.1). NCBI lineage: Eukaryota > Metazoa > Nematoda > Chromadorea > Rhabditida > Panagrolaimidae > Panagrolaimus > Panagrolaimus sp. PS1159. The sequence goes on from CAWUHW010000039.1 coordinate 243,681, forward strand.
TCAAAAAAGATTCAAATCAGCTACACTTTTTTCTGTGAAGTAATTATAAAAGTAAATATTTCAGATCATTTTATACACATTTTGGAATATTTTTTGCAAAAAAAATTATTTAAATACTTCACGAATGCAGTCTAGCTGATTTGAAAGTTTTGGCTTAAATTCAAAAAAGATTCAAATCAGCTACACTTTTTTCTGTGAAGGAATTATAAAAGTAAATATTTCAGATCATTTTATACACATTTTGTAAGATATTTTGCAAAAAAATTTATTTAAATACTTCACGAATGCAGTCTAGCTGATTTGAAAGTTTTGGCTTAAAATCAAAAAAGATTCAAATCAGCTACACTTTTTTCTGTGTAGTAATTATAAAAGTAAATATTTCAGATCATTTTATACACATTTTGGAACATTTTTTGCAAAAAAAATTATTTAAATACTTCACGAATGCAGTCTAGCTGATTTGAAAGTTTTGGCTTAAAATCAAAAAAGATTCAAATCAGCTACACTTTTTTCTGTGAAGAAATTATAAAAGTAAATATTTCAGATCATTTTATACACATTTTGGAATATTTTTTGCAAAAAAAATTATTTAAATACTTCACGAATGCAGCCTAGTTGATTTGAAAGTTTTGGCTTAAAATCAAAAAAGATTCAAATCAGCTACACTTTTTTCTGTGAAGTAATTATAAAAGTAAATATTTCAGATCATTTTATACACATTTTGGAATATTTTTTGCAAAAAAAATTATTTAAATACTTCACGAATGCAGTCTAGCTGATTTGAAAGTTATGGCTTAAAATCAAAAAAGATTCAAATCAGCTACACTTTTTTCTGTGAAGTAATTATAAAAGTAAATATTTCAGATCATTTTATACACATTTTGGAATATTTTTTGCAAAAAAAATTATTTAAATACTTCACGAATGCAGCCTAGTTGATTTGAAAGTTTTGGCTTAAAATCAAAAAAGATTCAAATCAGCTACACTTTTTTCTGTGAAGTAATTATAAAAGTAAATATTTCAGATCATTTTATACACATTTTGGAATATTTTTTGCAAAAAAAATTATTTAAATACTTCACGAATGCAGTCTAGCTGATTTGAAAGTTTTGGCTTAAAATCAAAAAAGATTCAAATCAGCTACACTTTTTTCTGTGAAGAAATTATAAAAGTAAATATTTCAGATCATTTTATACACATTTTGGAATATTTTTTGCAAAAAAGATTATTTAAATACTTCACGAATGCAGCCTAGCTGATTTGAAAGTTTTGGCTTAAAATCAAAAAAGATTCAAATCAGCTACACTTTTTTCTGTGAAGTAATTATAAAAGTAAATATTTCAGATCATTTTATACACATTTTGGAATATTTTTTGCAAAAAAATATATTTAAATACTTCACGAATGCAGTCTAGCTGATTTGAAAGTTTTGGCTTAAAATCAAAAAAGATTCAAATCAGCTACACTTTTTTCTGTGAAGTAATTATAAAAGTAAATATTTCAGATCATTTTATACACATTTTGGAATATTTTTTGCAAAAAAAATTATTTAAATACTTCACGAATGCAGCCTAGTTGATTTGAAAGTTTTGGCTTAAAATCAAAAAAGATTCAAATCAGCTACACTTTTTTCTGTGAAGTAATTATAAAAGTAAATATTTCAGATCATTTTATACACATTTTGGAATATTTTTTGCAAAAAAAATTATTTAAATACTTCACGAATGCAGTCTAGCTGATTTGAAAGTTTTGGCTTAAAATCAAAAAAGATTCAAATCAGCTACACTTTTTTCTGTGAAGAAATTATAAAAGTAAATATTTCAGATCATTTTATACACATTTTGGAATATTTTTTGCAAAAAAAATTATTTAAATACTTCACGAATGCAGCCTAGCTGATTTGAAAGTTTTGGCTTAAAATCAAAAAAGATTCAAATCAGCTACACTTTTTTCTGTGAAGTAATTATAAAAGTAAATATTTCAGATCATTTTATACACATTTTGGAAGATATTTTGCAAAAAAAATTATTTAAATACTTCACGAATGCAGTCTAGCTGATTTGAAAGTTTTGGCTTAAAATCAAAAAAGATTCAAATCAGCTACACTTTTTTCTGTGTAGTAATTATAAAAGTAAATATTTCAGATCATTTTATACACATTTTGGGATATTTTTTGCAAATAAAATTATTTAGATACTTCACGAATGCAGTCTAGCTGATTTGAAAGTTTTGGCTTAAAATCAAAAAAGATTCAAATCAGCTACACTTTTTCCTGTGTAGTAATTATAAAAGTAAATATTTCAGATCATTTTATACACATTTTGGGATATTTTTTGCAAAAAAAATTATTTAAATACTTCACGAATGCAGTCTAGTTGATTTGAAAGTTTTGGCTTAAAATCAAAAAAGATTCAAATCAGCTACACTTTTTTCTGTGAAGTAATTATAAAAGTAATTATTTCAGATCATTTTATACACATTTTGGAATATTTTTTGCAAAAAAAATTATTTAAATACTTCACGAATGCAGTCTAGCTGATTTGAAAGTTTTGGCTTAAAATCAAAAAAGATTCAAATCAGCTACACTTTTTTCTGTGAAGGAATTATAAAAGTAAATATTTCAGATCATTTTATACACATTTTGGAATATTTTTTGCAAAAAAAATTATTTAAATACTTCACGAATGCAGTCTAGCTGATTTGAAAGTTTTGGCTTAAAATCAAAAAAGATTCAAATCAGCTACACTTTTTTCTGTGAAGTAATTATAAAAGTAAATATTTCAGATCATTTTATACACATTTTGGAATATTTTTTGCAAAAAAAATTATTTAAATACTTCACGAATGCAGTCTAGCTGATTTGAAAGTTTTGGCTTAAAATCAAAAAAGATTCAAATCAGCTACACTTTTTTCTGTGAAGAAATTATAAAAGTAAATATTTCAGATCATTTTATACACATTTTGGAATATTTTTTGCAAAAAAAATTATTTAAATACTTCACGAATGCAGCCTAGCTGATTTGAAAGTTTTGGCTTAAAATCAAAAAAGATTCAAATCAGCTACACTTTTTTCTGTGAAGAAATTATAAAAGTAAATATTTCAGATCATTTTATACACATTTTGGAATATTTTTTGCAAAAAAAATTATTTAAATACTTCACGAATGCAGTCTAGCTGATTTGAAAGTTTTGGCTTAAAATCAAAAAAGATTCAAATCAGCTACACTTTTTTCTGTGGAAGAATTAATAAAATGAATATATCAGATCATTTTATACACATTTTGGAATATTTTTTGCAAAAAAAATTATTTAAATACTTCACGAATGCAGTCTAGCTGATTTGAAAGTTTTGGCTTAAAATCAAAAAAAATTCAAATCAGCTACACTTTTTTCTGTGAAGGAATTATAAAAGTAAATATTTCAGATCATTTTATACACATTTTGGAAGATTTTTTGCAAAAAAAATTATTTAAATACTTCACGAATGCAGTCTAGCTGATTTGAAAGTTTTGGCTTAAAATCAAAAAAGATTCAAATCAGCTACACTTTTTTCTGTGAAGTAATTATAAAAGTAAATATTTCAGATCATTTTATACACATTTTGGAATATTTTTTGCAAAAAAAATTATTTAAATACTTCACGAATGCAGTCTAGCTGATTTGAAAGTTTTGGCTTAAAATCAAAAAAGATTCAAATCAGCTACACTTTTTTCTGTGAAGTAATTATAAAAGTAAATATTTCAGATCATTTTATACACATTTTGGAATATTTTTTGCAAAAAAAATTATTTAAATACTTCACGAATGCAGCCTAGCTGATTTGAAAGCTTTGGCTTAAAATCAAAAAAGATTCAAATCAGCTACACTTTTTTCTGTGAAGTAATTATAAAAGTAAATATTTCAGATCATTTTATACACATTTTGGAAGATTTTTTGCAAAAAAAATTATTTAAATACTTCACGAATGCAGCCTAGCTGATATGAAAGTTTTGGCTTAAAATCAAAAAAGATTCAAATCAGCTACACTTTTTTCTGTGAAGTAATTATAAAAGTAAATATTTCAGATCATTTTATACACATTTTGGAAGATTTTTTGCAAAAAAAATTATTTAAATACTTCACGAATGCAGCCTAGCTGATTTGAAAGTTTTGGCTTAAAATCAAAAAAGATTCAAAACCGCTACACTTTTTTCTGTGAAGTAATTATAAAAGTAAATATTTCAGATCATTTTATACACATTTTGGAAGATTTTTTGCAAAAAAAATTATTTAAATACTTCACGAATGCAGCCTAGCTGATTTGAAAGTTTTGGCTTAAAATCAAAAAAGATTCAAAACAGCTACACTTTTTTCTGTGAAGTAATTATAAAAGTAAATATTTCAGATCATTTTATACACATTTTGGAAGATTTTTTGCAAAAAAAATTATTTAAATACTTCACGAATGCAGTCTAGCTGATTTGAAAGTTTTGGCTTAAAATCAAAAAAGATTCAAAACAGCTACACTTTTTTCTGTGAAGTAATTATAAAAGTAAATATTTCAGATCATTTTATACACATTTTGGAAGATTTTTTGCAAAAAAAATTATTTAAATACTTCACGAATGCAGTCTAGCTGATTTGAAAGTTTTGGCTTAAATCAAAAAAGATTCAAATCAGCTACACTTTTTTCTGTGGAGGAATTAATAAAATGAATATATCAGATCATTTTATACAAATTTTGGAATATTTTTTGCAAAAAAATATATTTAAATACTTCACGAATGCAGCCTAGCTGATTTGAAAGTTTTGGCTTAAAATCAAAAAAGATTCAAATCAGCTACACTTTTTTCTGTGAAGAAATTATAAAAGTAAATATTTCAGATCATTTTATACACATTTTGGAATATTTTTTGCAAAAAAAATTATTTAAATACTTCACGAATGCAGTCTAGCTGATTTGAAAGTTTTGGCTTAAAATCAAAAAAGATTCAAATCAGCTACACTTTTTTCTGTGGAAGAATTAATAAAATGAATATATCAGATCATTTTATACACATTTTGGAATATTTTTTGCAAAAAAAATTATTTAAATACTTCACGAATGCAGTCTAGCTGATTTGAAAGTTTTGGCTTAAAATCAAAAAAAATTCAAATCAGCTACACTTTTTTCTGTGAAGGAATTATAAAAGTAAATATTTCAGATCATTTTATACACATTTTGGAAGATTTTTTGCAAAAAAAATTATTTAAATACTTCACGAATGCAGTCTAGCTGATTTGAAAGTTTTGGCTTAAAATCAAAAAAGATTCAAATCAGCTACACTTTTTTCTGTGAAGTAATTATAAAAGTAAATATTTCAGATCATTTTATACACATTTTGGAATATTTTTTGCAAAAAAAATTATTTAAATACTTCACGAATGCAGCCTAGCTGATTTGAAAGCTTTGGCTTAAAATCAAAAAAGATTCAAATCAGCTACACTTTTTTCTGTGAAGTAATTATAAAAGTAAATATTTCAGATCATTTTATACACATTTTGGAAGATTTTTTGCAAAAAAAATTATTTAAATACTTCACGAATGCAGCCTAGCTGATATGAAAGTTTTGGCTTAAAATCAAAAAAGATTCAAATCAGCTACACTTTTTTCTGTGAAGTAATTATAAAAGTAAATATTTCAGATCATTTTATACACATTTTGGAAGATTTTTTGCAAAAAAAATTATTTAAATACTTCACGAATGCAGCCTAGCTGATTTGAAAGTTTTGGCTTAAAATCAAAAAAGATTCAAAACCGCTACACTTTTTTCTGTGAAGTAATTATAAAAGTAAATATTTCAGATCATTTTATACACATTTTGGAAGATTTTTTGCAAAAAAAATTATTTAAATACTTCACGAATGCAGCCTAGCTGATTTGAAAGTTTTGGCTTAAAATCAAAAAAGATTCAAAACAGCTACACTTTTTTCTGTGAAGTAATTATAAAAGTAAATATTTCAGATCATTTTATACACATTTTGGAAGATTTTTTGCAAAAAAAATTATTTAAATACTTCACGAATGCAGTCTAGCTGATTTGAAAGTTTTGGCTTAAAATCAAAAAAGATTCAAATCAGCTACACTTTTTTCTGTGAAGTAATTATAAAAGTAAATATTTCAGATCATTTTATACACATTTTGGGATATTTTTTGCAAAAAAAATTTGTTAAATACTTCACGAATGCAGTCTAGCTGATTTGAAAGTTTTGGCTTAAAATCAAAAAAGATTCAAATCAGCTACACTTTTTTCTGTGAAGGAATTATAAAAGTAAATATTTCAGATCATTTTATACACATTTTGGAATATTTTTTGCAAAAAAAATTATTTAAATACTTCACGAATGCAGCCTAGCTGATTTGAAAGCTTTGGCTTAAAATCAAAAAAGATTCAAATCAGCTACACTTTTTTCTGTGAAGTAATTATAAAAGTAAATATTTCAGATCATTTTATACACATTTTGGAAGATTTTTTGCAAAAAAAATTATTTAAATACTTCACGAATGCAGTCTAGCTGATATAAAAGTTTTGGCTTAAAATCAAAAAAGATTCAAAACAGCTACACTTTTTTCTGTGTAGTAATTATAAAAGTAAATATTTCAGATCATTTTATACACATTTTGGGATATTTTTTGCAAAAAAAATTATTTAAATACTTCACGAATGCAGTCTAGCTGATTTGAAAGTTTTGGCTTTAAATCAAAAAAGATTCAAATCAGCTTCACTTTTTTCTGTGAATTAATTATAAAAGTAAATATTTCAGATCATTTTATACACATTTTGGAAGATTTTTTGCAAAAAAAATTATTTAAATACTTCACGAATGCAGTCTAGTTGATTTGAAAGTTTTGGCTTAAAATCAAAAAAGATTCAAATCAGCTACACTTTTTTCTGTGAAGTAATTATAAAAGTAAATATTTCAGATCATTTTATACACATTTTGGAATATTTTTTGCAAAAAAAATTATTTAAATACTTCACGAATGCGGCCTAGCTGATTTGAAAGTTTTGGCTTAAAATCAAAAAAGATTCAAATCAGCTACACTTTTTTCTGTGAAGAAATTATAAAAGTAAATATTTCAGATCATTTTATACACATTTTGGAACATTTTTTGCAAAAAAAATTATTTAAATACTTCACGAATGCAGTCTAGCTGATTTGAAAGTTTTGGCTTAAAATCAAAAAAGATTCAAAACAGCTACACTTTTTTCTGTGTAGTAATTATAAAAGTAAATATTTCAGATCATTTTATACACATTTTGGGATATTTTTTGCAAAAAAAATTATTTAAATACTTCACGAATGCAGCCTAGCTGATTTGAAAGTTTTGGCTTTAAATCAAAAAAGATTCAAATCAGCTTCACTTTTTTCTGTGAATTAATTATAAAAGTAAATATTTCAGATCATTTTATACACATTTTGGAAGATTTTTTGCAAAAAAAATTATTTAAATACTTCACGAATGCAGTCTAGCTGATTTGAAAGTTTTGGCTTAAAATCAAAAAAGATTCAAATCAGCTACACTTTTTTCTGTGTAGTAATTATAAAAGTAAATATTTCAGATCATTTTATACACATTTTGGGATATTTTTTGCAAAAAAAATTATTTAAATACTTCACGAATGCAGCCTAGCTGATTTGAAAGTTTTGGCTTAAAATCCAAAAAGATTCAAATCAGCTACACTTTTTTCTGTGAAGGAATTATAAAAGTAAATATATCAGATCATTTTATACACATTTTGGAATATTTTTTGCAAAAAAAATTATTTAAATACTTCACGAATGCAGCCTAGCTGATTTGAAAGCTTTGGCTTAAAATCAAAAAAGATTCAAATCAGCTACACTTTTTTCTGTGAAGTAATTATAAAAGTAAATATTTCAGATCATTTTATACACATTTTGGAAGATATTTTGCAAAAAAAATTATTTAAATACTTCACGAATGCAGTCTAGCTGATTTGAAAGTTTTGGCTTAAAATCAAAAAAGATTCAAATCAGCTACACTTTTTTCTGTGTAGTAATTATAAAAGTAAATATTTCAGATCATTTTATACACATTTTGGGATACTTTTTGCAAAAAAAATTATTTAAATACTTCACGAATGCAGCCTAGCTGATTTGAAAGTTTTGGCTTAAAATCAAAAAAGATTCAAATCAGCTACACTTTTTTCTGTGAAGGAATTATAAAAGTAAATATATCAGATCATTTTATACACATTTTGGAATATTTTTTGCAAAAAAAATTATTTAAATACTTCACGAATGCAGTCTAGTTGATTTGAAAGTTTTGGCTTAAAATCAAAAAAGATTCAAATCAGCTACACTTTTTTCTGTGAAGTAATTATAAAAGTAAATATTTCAGATCATTTTATACACATTTTGGAATATTTTTTGCAAAAAAAATTATTTAAATACTTCACGAATGCGGCCTAGCTGATTTGAAAGTTGTGGCTTAAAATCAAAAAAGATTCAAATCAGCTACACTTTTTTCTGTGAAGAAATTATAAAAGTAAATATTTCAGATCATTTTATACACATTTTGGAACATTTTTTGCAAAAAAAATTATTTAAATACTTCACGAATGCAGTCTAGCTGATTTGAAAGTTTTGGCTTAAAATCAAAAAAGATTCAAATCAGCTACACTTTTTTCTGTGAAGGAATTATAAAAGTAAATATTTCAGATCATTTTATACACATTTTGGGATATTTTTTGCAAAAAAAATTATTAAAATACTTCACGAATGCAGTCTAGCTGATTTGAAAGTTTTGGCTTAAAATCAAAAAAGATTCAAATTAGCTACACTTTTTTCTGTGAAGTAATTATAAAAGTAAATATTTCAGATCATTTTATACACATTTTGGGATATTTTTTGCAAAAAAAATAATTTAAATACTTCACGAATGCAGCCTAGCTGATTTGAAAGTTTTGGCTTAAAATCAAAAAAGATTCAAATCAGCTACACTTTTTTCTGTGAAGTAATTATAAAAGTAAATATTTCAGATCATTTTATACACATTTTGGAATATTTTTTGCAAAAAAAATTATTTAAATACTTCACGAATGCAGTCTAGCTGATTTGAAAGTTTTGGCTTAAAATCAAAAAAGATTCAAATCAGCTACACTTTTTTCTGTGTAGTAATTATAAAAGTAAATATTTCAGATCATTTTATACACATTTTGGGATATTTTTTGCAAAAAAAATTATTTAAATACTTCACGAATGCAGCCTAGCTGATTTGAAAGTTTTGGCTTAAAATCAAAAAAGATTCAAATCAGCTACACTTTTTTCTGTGAAGGAATTATAAAAGTAATTATATCAGATCATTTTATACACATTTTGGAATATTTTTTGCAAAAAAAATTATTTAAATACTTCACGAATGCAGTCTAGTTGATTTGAAAGTTTTGGCTTAAAATCAAAAAAGATTCAAATCAGCTACACTTTTTTCTGTGAAGTAATTATAAAAGTAAATATTTCAGATCATTTTATACACATTTTGGAATATTTTTTGCAAAAAAAATTATTTAAATACTTCACGAATGCAGCCTAGCTGATTTGAAAGTTTTGGCTTAAAATCAAAAAAGATTCAAATCAGCTACACTTTTTTCTGTGAAGGAATTATAAAAGTAAATATTTCAGATCATTTTATACACATTTTGGGATATTTTTTGCAAAAAAAATTATTTAAATACTTCACGAATGCAGCCTAGCTGATTTGAAAGTTTTGGCTTAAAATCAAAAAAGATTCAAATCAGCTACACTTTTTTCTGTGAAGGAATTATAAAAGTAAATATTTCAGATCATTTTATACACATTTTGGAATATTTTTTGCAAAAAAAATTATTTAAATACTTCACGAATGCAGTCTAGCTGATTTGAAAGTTTTGGCTTAAAATCAAAAAAGATTCAAATCAGCTACACTTTTTTCTGTGAAGAAATTATAAAAGTAAATATTTCAGATCATTTTATACACATTTTGGAAGATATTTTGCAAAAAAAATTATTTAAATACTTCACGAATGCAGTCTAGCTGATTTGAAAGTTTTGGCTTAAAATCAAAAAAGATTCAAATCAGCTACACTTTTTTCTGTGTAGTAATTATAAAAGTAAATATTTCAGATCATTTTATACACATTTTGGGATATTTTTTGCAAAAAAAATTATTTAAATACTTCACGAATGCAGCCTAGCTGATTTGAAAGTTTTGGCTTAAAATCAAAAAAGATTCAAATCAGCTACACTTTTTTCTGTGAAGGAATTATAAAAGTAATTATATCAGATCATTTTATACACATTTTGGAATATTTTTTGCAAAAAAAATTATTTAAATACTTCACGAATGCAGTCTAGTTGATTTGAAAGTTTTGGCTTAAAATCAAAAAAGATTCAAATCAGCTACACTTTTTTCTGTGAAGTAATTATAAAAGTAAATATTTCAGATCATTTTATACACATTTTGGAATATTTTTTGCAAAAAAAATTATTTAAATACTTCACGAATGCAGCCTAGCTGATTTGAAAGTTTTGGCTTAAAATCAAAAAAGATTCAAATCAGCTACACTTTTTTCTGTGAAGGAATTATAAAAGTAAATATTTCAGATCATTTTATACACATTTTGGGATATTTTTTGCAAAAAAAATTATTAAAATACTTCACGAATGCAGTCTAGCTGATTTGAAAGTTTTGGCTTAAAATCAAAAAAGATTCAAATTAGCTACACTTTTTTCTGTGAAGTAATTATAAAAGTAAATATTTCAGATCATTTTATACACATTTTGGGATATTTTTTGCAAAAAAAATAATTTAAATACTTCACGAATGCAGCCTAGCTGATTTGAAAGTTTTGGCTTAAAATCAAAAAAGATTCAAATCAGCTACACTTTTTTCTGTGAAGTAATTATAAAAGTAAATATTTCAGATCATTTTATACACATTTTGGAATATTTTTTGCAAAAAAAATTATTTAAATACTTCACGAATGCAGTCTAGCTGATTTGAAAGTTTTGGCTTAAAATCAAAAAAGATTCAAATCAGCTACACTTTTTTCTGTGAAGAAATTATAAAAGTAAATATTTCAGATCATTTTATACACATTTTGGAAGATATTTTGCAAAAAAAATTATTTAAATACTTCACGAATGCAGTCTAGCTGATTTGAAAGTTTTGGCTTAAAATCAAAAAAGATTCAAATCAGCTACACTTTTTTCTGTGTAGTAATTATAAAAGTAAATATTTCAGATCATTTTATACACATTTTGGAATATTTTTTGCAAAAAAAATTATTTAAATACTTCACGAATGCAGTCTAGTTGATTTGAAAGTTTTGGCTTAAAATCAAAAAAGATTCAAATCAGCTACACTTTTTTCTGTGAAGTAATTATAAAAGTAAATATTTCAGATCATTTTATACACATTTTGGAATATTTTTTGCAAAAAAAATTATTTAAATACTTCACGAATGCAGTCTAGCTGATTTGAAAGTTTTGGCTTAAAATCAAAAAAGATTCAAATCAGCTACACTTTTTTCTGTGAAGGAATTATAAAAGTAAATATATCAGATCATTTTATACACATTTTGGAATATTTTTTGCAAAAAAAATTATTTAAATACTTCACGAATGCAGTCTAGTTGATTTGAAAGTTTTGGCTTAAAATCAAAAAAGATTCAAATCAGCTACACTTTTTTCTGTGAAGTAATTATAAAAGTAAATATTTCAGATCATTTTATACACATTTTGGAATATTTTTTGCAAAAAAAATTATTTAAATACTTCACGAATGCAGCCTAGCTGATTTGAAAGTTTTGGCTTAAAATCAAAAAAGATTCAAATCAGCTACACTTTTTTCTGTGAAGAAATTATAAAAGTAAATATTTCAGATCATTTTATACACATTTTGGAATATTTTTTGCAAAAAAAATTATTTAAATACTTCACGAATGCAGTCTAGCTGATTTGAAAGTTTTGGCTTAAAATCAAAAAAGATTCAAATCGGCTACACTTTTTTCTGTGAAGTAATTATAAAAGTAAATATTTCAGATCATTTTATACACATTTTGGAATATTTTTTGCAAAAAAAATTATTTAAATACTTCACGAATGCAGTCTAGCTGATTTGAAAGTTTTGGCTTAAAATCAAAAAAGATTCAAATCAGCTACACTTTTTTCTGTGAAGAAATTATAAAAGTAAATATTTCAGATCATTTTATACACATTTTGGAAGATATTTTGCAAAAAAAATTATTTAAATACTTCACGAATGCAGTCTAGCTGATTTGAAAGTTTTGGCTTAAAATCAAAAAAGATTCAAATCAGCTACACTTTTTTCTGTGTAGTAATTATAAAAGTAAATATTTCAGATCATTTTATACACATTTTGGAATATTTTTTGCAAAAAAAATTATTTAAATACTTCACGAATGCAGTCTAGTTGATTTGAAAGTTTTGGCTTAAAATCAAAAAAGATTCAAATCAGCTACACTTTTTTCTGTGAAGTAATTATAAAAGTAAATATTTCAGATCATTTTATACACATTTTGGAATATTTTTTGCAAAAAAAATTATTTAAATACTTCACGAATGCAGTCTAGCTGATTTGAAAGTTTTGGCTTAAAATCAAAAAAGATTCAAATCAGCTACACTTTTTTCTGTGAAGGAATTATAAAAGTAAATATATCAGATCATTTTATACACATTTTGGAATATTTTTTGCAAAAAAAATTATTTAAATACTTCACGAATGCAGTCTAGTTGATTTGAAAGTTTTGGCTTAAAATCAAAAAAGATTCAAATCAGCTACACTTTTTTCTGTGAAGTAATTATAAAAGTAAATATTTCAGATCATTTTATACACATTTTGGAATATTTTTTGCAAAAAAAATTATTTAAATACTTCACGAATGCAGCCTAGCTGATTTGAAAGTTTTGGCTTAAAATCAAAAAAGATTCAAATCAGCTACACTTTTTTCTGTGAAGGAATTATAAAAGTAAATATATCAGATCATTTTATACACATTTTGGAATATTTTTTGCAAAAAAAATTATTTAAATACTTCACGAATGCAGTCTAGTTGATTTGAAAGTTTTGGCTTAAAATCAAAAAAGATTCAAATCAGCTACACTTTTTTCTGTGAAGTAATTATAAAAGTAAATATATCAGATCATTTTATACACATTTTGGAATATTTTTTGCAAAAAAAATTATTTAAATACTTCACGAATGCAGTCTAGTTGATTTGAAAGTTTTGGCTTAAAATCAAAAAAGATTCAAATCAGCTACACTTTTTTCTGTGAAGTAATTATAAAAGTAAATATTTCAGATCATTTTATACACATTTTGGGATATTTTTTGCAAAAAAAATTATTTAAATACTTCACGAATGCAGCCTAGCTGATTTGAAAGTTTTGGCTTAAAATCAAAAAAGATTCAAATCAGCTACACTTTTTTCTGTGAAGGAATTATAAAAGTAAATATATCAGATCATTTTATACACATTTTGGAATATTTTTTGCAAAAAAAATTATTTAAATACTTCACGAATGCAGTCTAGTTGATTTGAAAGTTTTGGCTTAAAATCAAAAAAGATTCAAATCAGCTACACTTTTTTCTGTGAAGTAATTATAAAAGTAAATATATCAGATCATTTTATACACATTTTGGAATATTTTTTGCAAAAAAAATTATTTAAATACTTCACGAATGCAGTCTAGTTGATTTGAAAGTTTTGGCTTAAAATCAAAAAAGATTCAAATCAGCTACACTTTTTTCTGTGAAGTAATTATAAAAGTAAATATATCAGATCATTTTATACACATTTTGGGATATTTTTTGCAAAAAAAATTATTTAAATACTTCACGAATGCAGCCTAGCTGATTTGAAAGTTTTGGCTTAAAATCAAAAAAGATTCAAATCAGCTACACTTTTTTCTGTGAAGGAATTATAAAAGTAATTATATCAGATCATTTTATACACATTTTGGAATATTTTTTGCAAAAAAAATTATTTAAATACTTCACGAATGCAGTCTAGTTGATTTGAAAGTTTTGGCTTAAAATCAAAAAAGATTCAAATCAGCTACACTTTTTTCTGTGAAGTAATTATAAAAGTAAATATTTCAGATCATTTTATACACATTTTGGAATATTTTTTGCAAAAAAAATTATTTAAATACTTCACGAATGCAGTCTAGCTGATTTGAAAGTTTTGGCTTAAAATCAAAAAAGATTCAAATCAGCTACACTTTTTTCTGTGAAATAATTATAAAAGAAAATATTTCAGATCATTTTATACACATTTTGGAATATTTTTTGCAAAAAAATATATTTGAATACTTCACGAATGCAGCCTAGCTGATTTGAAAGTTTTGGCTTAAATCAAAAAAGATTCAAATCAGCTACACTTTTTTCTGTGGAGGAATTATTAAAATGAATATATCAGATCATTTTATACACATTTTGGAAAATTTTTTGCAAAAAAAATTTTTTAAATACTTCACGAATGCAGTCTAGCTGATTTGAAAGTTTTGGCTTAAAATCAAAAAAGATTCAAATCAGCTACACTTTTTTCTGTGAAGTAATTATAAAAGAAAATATTTCAGATCATTTTATACACATTTTGGAATATTTTTTGCAAAAAAAATTATTTAAATACTTCACGAATGCAGTCTAGCTGATTTGAAAGTTTTGGCTTAAAATCTAAAAAGATTCAAATCAGCTACACTTTTTTCTGTGGAGGAATTATTAAAATGAATATATCAGATCATTTTATACAAATTTTGGAATATTTTTTGCAAAAAAATATATTTAAATACTTCACGAATGCAGCCTAGCTGATTTGAAAGTTTTGGCTTAAATCAAAAAAGATTCAAATCAGCTACACTTTTTTCTGTGGAGGAATTATTAAAATGAATATATCAGATCATTTTATACACATTTTGGAATATTTTTTGCAAAAAAATTATTTAAATACTTCACGAATGCAGTCTAGCTGATTTGAAAGTTTTGGCTTAAAATCAAAAAAGATTCAAATCAGCTACACTTTTTTCTGTGGAGGAATTATTAAAATGAATATATCAGATCATTTTATACAAATTTTGGAATATTTTTTGCAAAAAAAATTATTTAAATACTTCACGAATGCAGTCTAGTTGATTTGAAAGTTTTGGCTTAAAATCAAAAAAGATTCAAATCAGCTACACTTTTTTCTGTGAAGGAATTATAAAAGTAAATATTTCAGATCATTTTATACACATTTTGGAAGATTTTTTGCAAAAAAAATTATTTAAATACTTCACGAATGCAGCCTAGCTGATTTGAAAGTTTTGGCTTAAAATCAAAAAAGATTCAAATCAGCTACACTTTTTTCTGTGAAGTAATTATAAAAGTAAATATTTCAGATCATTTTATACACATTTTGGAAGATTTTTTGCAAAAAAAATTATTTAAATACTTCACGAATGCAGTCAAGCTGATTTGAAAGTTTTGGCTTAAAATCAAAAAAGATTCAAATCAGCTACACTTTTTTCTGTGTAGTAATTATAAAAGTAAATATTTCAGATCATTTTATACACATTTTGGAATATTTTTTGCAAAAAAAATTATTTAAATACTTCACGAATGCAGTCTAGCTGATTTGAAAGTTTTGGCTTAAAATCAAAAAAGATTCAAATCAGCTACACTTTTTTCTGTGAAGTAATTATAAAAGTAAATATTTCAGATCATTTTATACACATTTTGGAAGATTTTTTGCAAAAAAAATTATTTAAATACTTCACGAATGCAGTCTAGCTGATTTGAAAGTTTTGGCTTAAAATCAAAAAAGATTCAAATCAGCTACACTTTTTTCTGTGTAGTAATTATAAAAGTAAATATTTCAGATCATTTTATACACATTTTGGGATATTTTTTGCAAAAAAAATTATTTAAATACTTCACGAATGCAGCCTAGCTGATTTGAAAGTTTTGGCCTAAAATCAAAAAAGATTCAAATCAGCTACACTTTTTTCTGTGAAGGAATTATAAAAGTAAATATATCAGATCATTTTATACACATTTTGGAATATTTTTTGCAAAAAAAATTATTTAAATACTTCACGAATGCAGCCTAGCTGATTTGAAAGCTTTGGCTTAAAATCAAAAAAGATTCAAATCAGCTACACTTTTTTCTGTGAAGTAATTATAAAAGTAAATATTTCAGATCATTTTATACACATTTTGGAATATTTTTTGCAAAAAAAATTATTTAAATACTTCACGAATGCAGTCTAGCTGATTTGAAAGTTTTGGCTTAAAATCAAAAAAGATTCAAATCAGCTACACTTTTTTCTGTGTAGTAATTATAAAAGTAAATATTTCAGATCATTTTATACACATTTTGGAATATTTTTTGCAAAAAAAATTATTTAAATACTTCACGAATGCAGTCTAGCTGATTTGAAAGTTTTGGCTTAAAATCAAAAAAGATTCAAATCAGCTACACTTTTTTCTGTGAAGTAATTATAAAAGTAAATATTTCAGATCATTTTATACACATTTTGGAATATTTTTTGCAAAAAAAATTATTTAAATACTTCACGAATGCAGTCTAGCTGATTTGAAAGTTTTGGCTTAAAATCAAAAAAGATTCAAATCAGCTACACTTTTTTCTGTGTAGTAATTATAAAAGTAAATATTTCAGATCATTTTATACACATTTTGGAATATTTTTTGCAAAAAAAATTATTTAAATACTTCACGAATGCAGTCTAGCTGATTTGAAAGCTTTGGCTTAAAATCAAAAAAGATTCAAATCAGCTACACTTTTTTCTGTGAAGTAATTATAAAAGTAAATATTTCAGATCATTTTATACACATTTTGGAATATTTTTTGCAAAAAAAATTATTTTAATACTTCACGAATGCAGTCTAGCTGATTTGAAAGTTTTGGCTTAAAATCAAAAAAGATTCAAATCAGCTACACTTTTTTCTGTGTAGTAATTATAAAAGTAAATATTTCAGATCATTTTATACACATTTTGGAATATTTTTTGCAAAAAAAATTATTTAAATACTTCACGAATGCAGTCTAGCTGATTTGAAAGTTTTGGCTTAAAATCAAAAAAGATTCAAATCAGCTACACTTTTTTCTGTGAAGTAATTATAAAAGTAAATATTTCAGATCATTTTATACACATTTTGGGATATTTTTTGCAAAAAAAATTATTTAAATACTTCACGAATGCAGTCTAGCTGATTTGAAAGTTTTGGCTTAAAATCAAAAAAGATTCAAATCAGCTACACTTTTTTCTGTGAAGTAATTATAAAAGTAAATATTTCAGATCATTTTATACACATTTTGGAATATTTTTTGCAAAAAAAATTATTTAAATACTTCACGAATGCAGTCTAGCTGATTTGAAAGTTTTGGCTTAAAATCAAAAAAGATTCAAATCAGCTACACTTTTTTCTGTGAAGTAATTATAAAAGTAAATATTTCAGATCATTTTATACACATTTTGGAATATTTTTTGCAAAAAAAATTATTTAAATACTTCACGAATGCAGCCTAGCTGATTTGAAAGCTTTGGCTTAAAATCAAAAAAGATTCAAATCAGCTACACTTTTTTCTGTGAAGTAATTATAAAAGTAAATATTTCAGATCATTTTATACACATTTTGGAATATTTTTTGCAAAAAAAATTATTTAAATACTTCACGAATGCAGTCTAGCTGATTTGAAAGTTTTGGCTTAAAATCAAAAAAGATTCAAATCAGCTACACTTTTTTCTGTGAAGTAATTATAAAAGTAAATATTTCAGATCATTTTATACACATTTTGGGATATTTTTTGCAAAAAAAATTATTAAAATACTTTACGAATGCAGTCTAGCTGATTTGAAAGTTTTGGCTTAAAATCAAAAAAGATTCAAATCAGCTACACTTTTTTCTGTGAAGTAATTATAAAAGTAAATATTTCAGATCATTTTATACACATTTTGGAATATTTTTTGCAAAAAAAATTATTTAAATACTTCACGAATGCAGCCTAGCTGATTTGAAAGTTTTGGCTTAAAATCAAAAAAGATTCAAATCAGCTACACTTTTTTCTGTGAAGTAATTATAAAAGTAAATATTTCAGATCATTTTATACACATTTTGGAAGATTTTTTGCAAAAAAAATTATTTAAATACTTCACGAATGCAGTCTAGCTGATTTGAAAGTTTTGGCTTAAAATCAAAAAAGATTCAAAACAGCTAAACTTTTTTCTGTGTAGTAATTATAAAAGTAAATATTTCAGATCATTTTATACACATTTTGGAAGATGTTTTGCAAAAAAAATTATTTAAATACTTCACGAATGCAGCCTAGCTGATTTGAAAGTTTTGGCTTAAAATCAAAAAAGATTCAAAACAGCTACACTTTTTTCTGTGAAGCAATTATAAAAGTAAATATTTCAGATCATTTTATACACATTTTGGAAGATTTTTTGCAAAAAAAATTATTTAAATACTTCACGAATGCAGCCTAGCTGATTTGAAAGTTTTGGCTTAAAATCAAAAAAGATTCAAATCAGCTACACTTTTTTCTGTGAAGTAATTATAAAAGTAAATATTTCAGATCATTTTATACACATTTTGGAAGATTTTTTGCAAAAAAAATTATTTAAATACTTCACGAATGCAGTCTAGCTGATTTGAAAGTTTTGGCTTAAAATCAAAAAAGATTCAAATCAGCTACACTTTTTTCTGTGTAGTAATTATAAAAGTAAATATTTCAGATCATTTTATACACATTTTGGAAGATTTTTTGCAAAAAAAATTATTTAAATACTTCACGAATGCAGTCTAGCTGATTTGAAAGTTTTGGCTTAAAATCAAAAAAGATTCAAAACAGCTACACTTTTTTCTGTGAAGTAATTATAAAAGTAAATATTTCAGATCATTTTATACACATTTTGGAAGATTTTTTGCAAAAAAAATAATTTAAATACTTCACGAATGCAGCCTAGCTGATTTGAAAGTTTTGGCTTAAAATCAAAAAAGATTCAAATCAGCTACACTTTTTTCTGTGAAGTAATTATAAAAGTAAATATTTCAGATCATTTTATACACATTTTGGAAGATTTTTTACAAAAAAAATTATTTAAATACTTCACGAATGCAGTCTAGCTGATTTGAAAGTTTTGGCTTAAAATCAAAAAAGATTCAAAACCGCTACACTTTTTTCTGTGAAATAATTATAAAAGTAAATATTTCAGATCATTTTATACACATTTTGGAAGATTTTTTGCAAAAAAAATTATTTAAATACTTCACGAATGCAGCCTAGCTGATTTGAAAGTTTTGGCTTAAAATCAAAAAAGATTCAAATCAGCTACACTTTTTTCTGTGAAGTAATTATAAAAGTAAATATTTCAGATCATTTTATACACATTTCGGAATATTTTTTTGCAAAAAAAGTTATTTAAATACTTCACGAATGCAGTCTAGCTGATTTGAAAGTTTTGGCTTAAAATCAAAAAAGATTCAAATCAGCTACACTTTTTTCTGTGAAGTAATTATAAAAGTAAATATTTCAGATCATTTTATACACATTTCGGAATATTTTTTTGCAAAAAAAGTTATTTAAATACTTCACGAATGCAGTCTAGCTGATTTGAAAGTTTTGGCTTAAAATCAAAAAAAGATTCAAATCAGCTACACTTTTTTCTGTGAAGTAATTATAAAAGTAAATATTTCAGATCATTTTATACACATTTTGGAAGATTTTTTACAAAAAAAATTATTTAAATACTTCACGAATGCAGTCTAGCTGATTTGAAAGTTTTGGCTTAAAATCAAAAAAGATTCAAAACCGCTACACTTTTTTCTGTGAAATAATTATAAAAGTAAATATTTCAGATCATTTTATACACATTTTGGAAGATTTTTTGCAAAAAAAATTATTTAAATACTTCACGAATGCAGCCTAGCTGATTTGAAAGTTTTGGCTTAAAATCAAAAAAGATTCAAAACAGCTACACTTTTTTCTGTGAAGTAATTATAAAAGTAAATATTTCAGATCATTTTATACACATTTTGGAAGATTTTTTGCAAAAAAAATTATTTAAATACTTCACGAATGCAGTCTAGCTGATTTGAAAGTTTTGGCTTAAAATCAAAAAAGATTCAAAACAGCTACACTTTTTTCTGTGAAGTAATTATAAAAGTAAATATTTCAGATCATTTTATACACATTTTGGAAGATTTTTTGCAAAAAAAATTATTTAAATACTTCACGAATGCAGTCTAGCTGATTTGAAAGTTTTGGCTTAAAATCAAAAAAGATTCAAAACAGCTACACTTTTTTCTGTGTAGTAATTATAAAAGTAAATATTTCAGATCATTTTATACACATTTTGGAATATTTTTTGCAAAAAAAATTATTTAAATACTTCACGAATGCAGTCTAGCTGATTTGAAAGTTTTGGCTTAAAA
The DNA here is from genome assembly GCA_963922195.1 of Panagrolaimus sp. PS1159. NCBI lineage: Eukaryota > Metazoa > Nematoda > Chromadorea > Rhabditida > Panagrolaimidae > Panagrolaimus > Panagrolaimus sp. PS1159. The sequence goes on from CAWUHW010000039.1 coordinate 264,160, forward strand.
TCAAAAAAGATTCAAATCAGCTACACTTTTTTCTGTGTAGTAATTATAAAAGTAAATATTTCAGATCATTTTATACACATTTTGGGATATTTTTTGCAAAAAAAATTATTTAAATACTTCACGAATGCAGCCTAGCTGATTTGAAAGTTTTGGCTTAAAATCAAAAAAGATTCAAATCAGCTACACTTTTTTCTGTGTAGTAATTATAAAAGTAAATATATCAGATCATTTTATACACATTTTGGAATATTTTTTGCAAAAAAAATTATTTAAATACTTCACGAATGCAGTCTAGCTGATTTGAAAGTTTTGGCTTAAAATCAAAAAAGATTCAAATCAGCTACACTTTTTTCTGTGAAGGAATTATAAAAGTAAATATATCAGATCCTTTTATACACATTTTGGAATATTTTTTGCAAAAAAAATTATTTAAATACTTCACGAATGCAGTCTAGCTGATTAGAAAGTTTTGGCTTAAAATCAAAAAAGATTCAAATCAGCTACACTTTTTTCTGTGAAGTAATTATAAAAGTAAATATTTCAGATCATTTTATACACATTTTGGAAGATTTTTTGCAAAAAAAATTATTTAAATACTTCACGAATGCAGTCTAGCTGATTTGAAAGTTTTGGCTTAAAATCAAAAAAGATTCAAAACAGCTACACTTTTTTCTGTGTAGTAATTATAAAAGTAAATATTTCAGATCATTTTATACACATTTTGGAATATTTTTTGCAAAAAAAATTATTTAAATACTTCACGAATGCAGTCTAGCTGATTTGAAAGTTTTGGCTTAAAATCAAAAAAGATTCAAATCAGCTACACTTTTTTCTGTGTAGTAATTATAAAAGTAAATATTTCAGGTCATTTTATACACATTTTGGGATATTTTTTGCAAAAAAAATTATTTAAATACTTCACGAATGCAGCCAAGCTGATTTGAAAGTTTTGGCTTAAAATCAAAAAAGATTCAAATCAGCTACACTTTTTTCTGTGTAGTAATTATAAAAGTAAATATATCAGATGATTTTATACACATTTTGGAATATTTTTTGCAAAAAAAATTATTTAAATACTTCACGAATGCAGTCTAGCTGATTTGAAAGTTTTGGCTTAAAATCAAAAAAGATTCAAATCAGCTACACTTTTTTCTGTGAAGGAATTATAAAAGTAAATATATCAGATCATTTTATACACATTTTGGAATATTTTTTGCAAAAAAAATTATTTAAATACTTCACGAATGCAGCCTAGCTGATTTGAAAGTTTTGGCTTAAAATCAAAAAAGATTCAAATCAGCTACACTTTTTTCTGTGTAGTAATTGTAAAAGTAAATATATCAGATCATTTTATACACATTTTGGAATATTTTTTGCAAAAAAAATTATTTAAATACTTCACGAATGCAGTCTAGCTGATTTGAAAGTTTTGGCTTAAAATCAAAAAAGATTCAAATCAGCTACACTTTTTTCTGTGAAGTAATTATAAAAGTAAATATTTCAGATCATTTTATACACATTTTGGAAGATTTTTTGCAAAAAAAATTATTTAAATACTTCACGAATGCAGTCTAGCTGATTTGAAAGTTTTGGCTTAAAATCAAAAAAGATTCAAATCAGCTACACTTTTTTCTGTGTAGTAATTATAAAAGTAAATATTTCAGATCATTTTATACACATTTTTGGATATTTTTTGCAAAAAAAATTATTTAAATACTTCACGAATGCAGCCTAGCTGATTTGAAAGTTTTGGCTTAAAATCAAAAAAGATTCAAATCAGCTACACTTTTTTCTGTGAAGGAATTATAAAAGTAAATATATCAGATCATTTTATACACTTTTTGGAATATTTTTTGCAAAAAAAATTATTTAAATACTTCACGAATGCAGCCTAGCTGATTTGAAAGTTTTGGCTTAAAATCAAAAAAGATTCAAATCAGCTACACTTTTTTCTGTGAAGGAATTATAAAAGTAAATATATCAGATCATTTTATACACATTTTGGAATATTTTTTGCAAAAAAAATTATTTAAATACTTCACGAATGCAGTCTAGCTGATTTGAAAGTTTTGGCTTAAAATCAAAAAAGATTCAAATCAGCTACACTTTTTTCTGTGAAGTAATTATAAAAGTAAATATTTCAGATCATTTTATACACATTTTGGAATATTTTTTGCAAAAAAAATTATTTAAATACTTCACGAATGCAGCCTAGCTGATTTGAAAGTTTTGGCTTAAAATCAAAAAAGATTCAAATCAGCTACACTTTTTTCTGTGAAGAAATTATAAAAGTAAATATTTCAGATCATTTTATACACATTTTGGAATATTTTTTGCAAAAAAAGTTATTTAAATACTTCACGAATGCAGCCTAGCTGATTTGAAAGTTTTGGCTTAAAATCAAAAAAGATTCAAATCAGCTACACTTTTTTCTGTGAAGGAATTATAAAAGTAAATATTTCAGATCATTTTATACACATTTTGGAATATTTTTTGCAAAAAAAATTATTTAAATACTTCACGAATGCAGTCTAGCTGATTTGAAAGTTTTGGCTTAAAATCAAAAAAGATTCAAATCAGCTACACTTTTTTCTGTGAAGTAATTATAAAAGTAAATATTTCAGATCATTTTATACACATTTTGGAATATTTTTTGCAAAAAAAATTATTTAAATACTTCACGAATGCAGTCTAGCTGATTTGAAAGTTTTGGCTTAAAATCAAAAAAGATTCAAATCAGCTACACTTTTTTCTGTGAAGAAATTATAAAAGTAAATATTTCAGATCATTTTATACACATTTTGGAATATTTTTTGCAAAAAAAATTATTTAAATACTTCACGAATGCAGTCTAGCTGATTTGAAAGTTTTGGCTTAAAATCAAAAAAGATTCAAATCAGCTACACTTTTTTCTGTGTAGTAATTATAAAAGTAAATATTTCAGATCATTTTATACACATTTTGGGATATTTTTTGCAAAAAAAATTATTTAAATACTTCACGAATGCAGCCTAGCTGATTTGAAAGTTTTGGCTTAAAATCAAAAAAGATTCAAATCAGCTACACTTTTTTCTGTGAAGTAATTATAAAAGTAAATATTTCAGATCATTTTATACACATTTTGGAATATTTTTTGCAAAAAAAATTATTTAAATACTTCACGAATGCAGTCTAGCTGATTTGAAAGTTTTGGCTTAAAATCAAAAAAGATTCAAATCAGCTACACTTTTTTCTGTGTAGTAATTATAAAAGTAAATATTTCAGATCATTTTATACACATTTTGGGATATTTTTTGCAAAAAAAATTATTTAAATACTTCACGAATGCAGTCTAGCTGATTTGAAAGTTTTGGCTTAAAATCAAAAAAGATTCAAATCAGCTACACTTTTTTCTGTGTAGTAATTATAAAAGTAAATATTTCAGATCATTTTATACACATTTTGGGATATTTTTTGCAAAAAAAATTATTTAAATACTTCACGAATGCAGTCTAGTTGATTTGAAAGTTTCGGCTTAAAATCAAAAAAGATTCAAATCAGCTACACTTTTTTCTGTGAAGTAATTATAAAAGTAAATATTTCAGATCATTTTATACACATTTTGGAATATTTTTTGCAAAAAAAATTATTTAAATACTTCACGAATGCAGTCTAGCTGATTTGAAAGTTTTGGCTTAAATTCAAAAAAGATTCAAATCAGCTACACTTTTTTCTGTGAAGGAATTATAAAAGTAAATATTTCAGATCATTTTATACACATTTTGGAATATTTTTTGCAAAAAAAATTATTTAAATACTTCAAGAATGCAGCCTAGCTGATTTGAAAGTTTTGGCTTAAAATCAAAAAAGATTCAAATCAGCTACACTTTTTTCTGTGAAGTAATTATAAAAGTAAATATTTCAGATCATTTTATACACATTTTGTAAGATATTTTGCAAAAAAATTTATTTAAATACTTCACGAATGCAGTCTAGCTGATTTGAAAGTTTTGGCTTAAAATCAAAAAAGATTCAAATCAGCTACACTTTTTTCTGTGTAGTAATTATAAAAGTAAATATTTCAGATCATTTTATACACATTTTGGGATATTTTTTGCAAAAAAAATTATTTAAATACTTCACGAATGCAGTCTAGCTGATTTGAAAGTTTTGGCTTAAAATCAAAAAAGATTCAAATCAGCTACACTTTTTTCTGTGTAGTAATTATAAAAGTAAATATTTCAGATCATTTTATACACATTTTGGAACATTTTTTGCAAAAAAAATTATTTAAATACTTCACGAATGCAGTCTAGCTGATTTGAAAGTTTTGGCTTAAAATCAAAAAAGATTCAAATCAGCTACACTTTTTTCTGTGAAGAAATTATAAAAGTAAATATTTCAGATCATTTTATACACATTTTGGAATATTTTTTGCAAAAAAAATTATTTAAATACTTCACGAATGCAGCCTAGTTGATTTGAAAGTTTTGGCTTAAAATCAAAAAAGATTCAAGTCAGCTACACTTTTTTCTGTGAAGTAATTATAAAAGTAAATATTTCAGATCATTTTATACACATTTTGGAATATTTTTTGCAAAAAAAATTATTTAAATACTTCACGAATGCAGTCTAGCTGATTTGAAAGTTTTGGCTTAAAATCAAAAAAGATTCAAATCAGCTACACTTTTTTCTGTGAAGTAATTATAAAAGTAAATATTTCAGATCATTTTATACACATTTTGGAATATTTTTTGCAAAAAAAATTATTTAAATACTTCACGAATGCAGCCTAGTTGATTTGAAAGTTTTGGCTTAAAATCAAAAAAGATTCAAATCAGCTACACTTTTTTCTGTGAAGTAATTATAAAAGTAAATATTTCAGATCATTTTATACACATTTTGGAATATTTTTTGCAAAAAAAATTATTTAAATACTTCACGAATGCAGTCTAGCTGATTTGAAAGTTTTGGCTTAAAATCAAAAAAGATTCAAATCAGCTACACTTTTTTCTGTGAAGAAATTATAAAAGTAAATATTTCAGATCATTTTATACACATTTTGGAATATTTTTTGCAAAAAAAATTATTTAAATACTTCACGAATGCAGCCTAGCTGATTTGAAAGTTTTGGCTTAAAATCAAAAAAGATTCAAATCAGCTACACTTTTTTCTGTGAAGTAATTATAAAAGTAAATATTTCAGATCATTTTATACACATTTTGGAATATTTTTTGCAAAAAAATATATTTAAATACTTCACGAATGCAGTCTAGCTGATTTGAAAGTTTTGGCTTAAAATCAAAAAAGATTCAAATCAGCTACACTTTTTTCTGTGAAGTTATTATAAAAGTAAATATTTCAGATCATTTTATACACATTTTGGAATATTTTTTGCAAAAAAAATTATTTAAATACTTCACGAATGCAGCCTAGTTGATTTGAAAGTTTTGGCTTAAAATCAAAAAAGATTCAAATCAGCTACACTTTTTTCTGTGAAGTAATTATAAAAGTAAATATTTCAGATCATTTTATACACATTTTGGAATATTTTTTGCAAAAAAAATTATTTAAATACTTCACGAATGCAGTCTAGCTGATTTGAAAGTTTTGGCTTAAAATCAAAAAAGATTCAAATCAGCTACACTTTTTTCTGTGAAGAAATTATAAAAGTAAATATTTCAGATCATTTTATACACATTTTGGAATATTTTTTGCAAAAAAAATTATTTAAATACTTCACGAATGCAGCCTAGCTGATTTGAAAGTTTTGGCTTAAAATCAAAAAAGATTCAAATCAGCTACACTTTTTTCTGTGAAGTAATTATAAAAGTAAATATTTCAGATCATTTTATACACATTTTGGAAGATATTTTGCAAAAAAAATTATTTAAATACTTCACGAATGCAGTCTAGCTGATTTGAAAGTTTTGGCTTAAAATCAAAAAAGATTCAAATCAGCTACACTTTTTTCTGTGTAGTAATTATAAAAGTAAATATTTCAGATCATTTTATACACATTTTGGGATATTTTTTGCAAAAAAAATTATTTAAATACTTCACGAATGCAGTCTAGCTGATTTGAAAGTTTTGGCTTAAAATCAAAAAAGATTCAAATCAGCTACACTTTTTTCTGTGTAGTAATTATAAAAGTAAATATTTCAGATCATTTTATACACATTTTGGGATATTTTTTGCAAAAAAAATTATTTAAATACTTCACGAATGCAGTCTAGTTGATTTGAAAGTTTTGGCTTAAAATCAAAAAAGATTCAAATCAGCTACACTTTTTTCTGTGAAGTAATTATAAAAGTAAATATTTCAGATCATTTTATACACATTTTGGAATATTTTTTGCAAAAAAAATTATTTAAATACTTCACGAATGCAGTCTAGCTGATTTGAAAGTTTTGGCTTAAAATCAAAAAAGATTCAAATCAGCTACACTTTTTTCTGTGAAGGAATTATAAAAGTAAATATTTCAGATCATTTTATACACATTTTGGAATATTTTTTGCAAAAAAAATTATTTAAATACTTCACGAATGCAGTCTAGCTGATTTGAAAGTTTTGGCTTAAAATCAAAAAAGATTCAAATCAGCTACACTTTTTTCTGTGAAGTAATTATAAAAGTAAATATTTCAGATCATTTTATACACATTTTGGAATATTTTTTGCAAAAAAAATTATTTAAATACTTCACGAATGCAGTCTAGCTGATTTGAAAGTTTTGGCTTAAAATCAAAAAAGATTCAAATGAGCTACACTTTTTTCTGTGAAGAAATTATAAAAGTAAATATTTCAGATCATTTTATACACATTTTGGAATATTTTTTGCAAAAAAAATTATTTAAATACTTCACGAATGCAGCCTAGCTGATTTGAAAGTTTTGGCTTAAAATCAAAAAAGATTCAAATCAGCTACACTTTTTTCTGTGAAGTAATTATAAAAGTAAATCTTTCAGATCATTTTATACACATTTTGGAATATTTTTTGCAAAAAAAATTATTTAAATACTTCACGAATGCAGTCTAGCTGATTTGAAAGTTTTGGCTTAAAATCAAAAAAGATTCAAATCAGCTACACTTTTTTCTGTGTAGTAATTATAAAAGTAAATATTTCAGATCATTTTATACACATTTTGGGATATTTTTTGCAAAAAAAATTATTTAAATACTTCACGAATGCAGCCTAGCTGATTTGAAAGTTTTGGCTGAAAATCAAAAAAGATTCAAATCAGCTACACTTTTTTCTGTGTAGTAATTATAAAAGTAAATATATCAGATCATTTTATACACATTTTGGAATGTTTTTTGCAAAAAAAATTATTTAAATACTTCACGAATGCAGTCTAGCTGATTAGAAAGTTTTGGCTTAAAATCAAAAAAGATTCAAATCAGCTACACTTTTTTCTGTGAAGTAATTATAAAAGTAAATATTTCAGATCATTTTATACACATTTTGGAAGATTTTTTGCAAAAAAAATTATTTAAATACTTCACGAATGCAGTCTAGCTGATTTGAAAGTTTCGGCTTAAAATCAAAAAAGATTCAAATCAGCTACACTTTTTTCTGTGAAGAAATTATAAAAGTAAATATTTCAGATCATTTTATACACATTTTGGAATATTTTTTGCAAAAAAAATTATTTAAATACTTCACGAATGCAGTCTAGCTGATTTGAAAGTTTTGGCTTAAAATCAAAAAAGATTCAAATCAGCTACACTTTTTTCTGTGAAGAAATTATAAAAGTAAATATTTCAGATCATTTTATACACATTTTGGAATATTTTTTGCAAAAAAAATTATTTAAATACTTCACGAATGCAGTCTAGTTGATTTGAAAGTTTTGGCTTAAAATCAAAAAAGATTCAAATCAGCTACACTTTTTTCTGTGAAGAAATTATAAAAGTAAATATTTCAGATCATTTTATACACATTTTGGAATATTTTTTGCAAAAAAAATTATTTAAATACTTCACGAATGCAGTCTAGTTGATTTGAAAGTTTTGGCTTAAAATCAAAAAAGATTCAAATCAGCTACACTTTTTTCTGTGAAGTAATTATAAAAGTAAATATTTCAGATCATTTTATACAAATTTTGATATATTTTTTGCAAAAAAAATTATTTAAATACTTCACGAATGCAGTCTAGCTGATTTGAAAGTTTTGGCTTAAAATCAAAAAAGATTCAAATCAGCTACACTTTTTTCTGTGAAGTAATTATAAAAGTAAATATTTCAGATCATTTTATACACATTTTGGAATATTTTTTGCAAAAAAAATTATTTAAATACTTCACGAATGCAGCCTAGCTGATTTGAAAGTTTTGGCTTAAAATCAAAAAAGATTCAAATCAGCTACACTTTTTTCTGTGTAGTAATTATAAAAGTAAATATATCAGATCATTTTATACACATTTTGGAATGTTTTTTGCAAAAAAAATTATTAAAATACTTCACGAATGCAGTCTAGCTGATTAGAAAGTTTTGGCTTAAAATCAAAAAAGATTCAAATCAGCTACACTTTTTTCTGTGAAGAAATTATAAAAGTAAATATTTCAGATCATTTTATACACATTTTGGAATATTTTTTGCAAAAAAAATTATTTAAATACTTCACGAATGCAGTCTAGTTGATTTGAAAGTTTTGGCTTAAAATCAAAAAAGATTCAAATCAGCTACACTTTTTTCTGTGTAGTAATTATAAAAGTAAATATATCAGATCATTTTATACACATTTTGGAATGTTTTTTGCAAAAAAAATTATTTAAATACTTCACGAATGCAGTCTAGCTGATTAGAAAGTTTTGGCTTAAAATCAAAAAAGATTCAAATCAGCTACACTTTTTTCTGTGAAGTAATTATAAAAGTAAATATTTCAGATCATTTTATACACATTTTGGAAGATTTTTTGCAAAAAAAATTATTTAAATACTTCACGAATGCAGTCTAGCTGATTTGAAAGTTTCGGCTTAAAATCAAAAAAGATTCAAATCAGCTACACTTTTTTCTGTGAAGAAATTATAAAAGTAAATATTTCAGATCATTTTATACACATTTTGGAATATTTTTTGCAAAAAAAATTATTTAAATACTTCACGAATGCAGTCTAGCTGATTTGAAAGTTTTGGCTTAAAATCAAAAAAGATTCAAATCAGCTACACTTTTTTCTGTGAAGAAATTATAAAAGTAAATATTTCAGATCATTTTATACACATTTTGGAATATTTTTTGCAAAAAAAATTATTTAAATACTTCACGAATGCAGTCTAGTTGATTTGAAAGTTTTGGCTTAAAATCAAAAAAGATTCAAATCAGCTACACTTTTTTCTGTGAAGAAATTATAAAAGTAAATATTTCAGATCATTTTATACACATTTTGGAATATTTTTTGCAAAAAAAATTATTTAAATACTTCACGAATGCAGTCTAGTTGATTTGAAAGTTTTGGCTTAAAATCAAAAAAGATTCAAATCAGCTACACTTTTTTCTGTGAAGTAATTATAAAAGTAAATATTTCAGATCATTTTATACAAATTTTGATATATTTTTTGCAAAAAAAATTATTTAAATACTTCACGAATGCAGTCTAGCTGATTTGAAAGTTTTGGCTTAAAATCAAAAAAGATTCAAATCAGCTACACTTTTTTCTGTGAAGTAATTATAAAAGTAAATATTTCAGATCATTTTATACACATTTTGGAATATTTTTTGCAAAAAAAATTATTTAAATACTTCACGAATGCAGCCTAGCTGATTTGAAAGTTTTGGCTTAAAATCAAAAAAGATTCAAATCAGCTACACTTTTTTCTGTGAAGAAATTATAAAAGTAAATATTTCAGATCATTTTATACAAATTTTGGAATATTTTTTGCAAAAAAAATTATTTAAATACTTCACGAATGCAGTCTAGCTGATTTGAAAGTTTCGGCTTAAAATCAAAAAAGATTCAAATCAGCTACACTTTTTTCTGTGAAGAAATTATAAAAGTAAATATTTCAGATCATTTTATACACATTTTGGAATATTTTTTGCAAAAAAAATTATTTAAATACTTCACGAATGCAGTCTAGCTGATTTGAAAGTTTTGGCTTAAAATCAAAAAAGATTCAAATCAGCTACACTTTTTTCTGTGAAGGAATTATAAAAGTAAATATTTCAGATCATTTTATACAAATTTTGATATATTTTTTGCAAAAAAAATTATTTAAATACTTCACGAATGCAGTCTAGCTGATTTGAAAGTTTTGGCTTAAAATCAAAAAAGATTCAAATCAGCTACACTTTTTTCTGTGAAGTAATTATAAAAGTAAATATTTCAGATCATTTTATACACATATTGGAATATTTTTTGCAAAAAAAATTATTTAAATACTTCACGAATACAGTCTAGCTGATTTGAAAGTTTTGGCTTAAAATCAAAAAAGATTCAAATCAGCTACACTTTTTTCTGTGGAGGAATTATTAAAATGAATATATCAGATCATTTTATACACATTTTGGAACATTTTTTGCAAAAAAAATTATTTAAATACTTCACGAATGCAGTCTAGCTGATTTGAAAGTTTCGGCTTAAAATCAAAAAAGATTCAAATCAGCTACACTTTTTTCTGTGAAGAAATTATAAAAGTAAATATTTCAGATCATTTTATACACATTTTGGAATATTTTTTGCAAAAAAAATTATTTGAATACTTCACGAACGCAGTCTAGCTGATTTGAAAGTTTTGGCTTAAAATCAAAAAAGATTCAAATCCGCTACACTTTTTTCTGTGAAGTAATTATAAAAGTAAATATTTCAGATCATTTTATACACATTTTGGAATATTTTTTGCAAAAAAAATTATTTAAATACTTCACGAATGCAGTCTAGCTGATTTGAAAGTTTTGGCTTAAAATCAAAAAAGATTCAAATCAGCTACACTTTTTTCTGTGAAGTAATTATAAAAGTAAATATTTCAGATCATTTTATACACATATTGGAATATTTTTTGCAAAAAAAATTATTTAAATACTTCACGAATGCAGTCTAGCTGATTTGAAAGTTTTGGCTTAAAATCAAAAAAGATTCAAATCAGCTACACTTTTTTCTGTGGAGGAATTTTTAAGATGAATATATCAGATCATTTTATACACATTTTGGAACATTTTTTGCAAAAAAAATTATTTAAATACTTCACGAATGCGGTCTAGCTGATTTGAAAGTTTTGGCTTAAAATCAAAAAAGATTCAAATCAGCTACACTTTTTTCTGTGAAGAAATTATAAAAGTAAATATTTCAGATCATTTTATACACATTTTGGAATATTTTTTGCAAAAAAAATTATTTAAATACTTCACGAACGCAGTCTAGCTGATTTGAAAGTTTTGGCTTAAAATCAAAAAAGATTCAAATCAGCTACACTTTTTTCTGTGAAGGAATTATAAAAGTAAATATTTCAGATCATTTTATACACATTTTGGAACATTTTTTGCAAAAAAAATTATTTAAATACTTCACGAATGCAGTCTAGCTGATTTGAAAGTTTTGGCTTAAAATCAAAAAAGATTCAAATCAGCTACACTTTTTTCTGTGAAGAAATTATAAAAGTAAATATTTCAGATCATTTTATACACATTTTGGAATATTTTTTGCAAAAAAAATTATTTAAATACTTCACGAACGCAGTCTAGCTGATTTGAAAGTTTTGGCTTAAAATCAAAAAAGATTCAAATCAGCTACACTTTTTTCTGTGAAGGAATTATAAAAGTAAATATTTCAGATCATTTTATACACATTTTGGAATATTTTTTGCAAAAAAAATTATTTAAATACTTCACGAATGCAGTCTAGCTGATTTGAAAGCTTTGGCTTAAAATCAAAAAAGATTCAAATCAGCAACACTTTTTTCTGTGAAGAAATTATAAAAGTAAATATTTCAGATCATTTTATACACATTTTGGAATATTTTTTGCAAAAAAAATTATTTAAATACTTCACGAATGCAGTCTAGCTGATTTGAAAGTTTTGGCTTAAAATCAAAAAAGATTCAAATCAGCTACACTTTTATCTGTGAAGTAATTATAAAAGTAAATATTTCAGATCATTTTATACACATTTTGGAATATTTTTTGCAAAAAAAATTATTTAAATACTTCACGAATGCAGTCTAGCTGATTTGAAAGTTTTGGCTTAAAATCAAAAAAGATTCAAATCAGCTACACTTTTATCTGTGAAGTAATTATAAAAGTAAATATTTCAGATCATTTTATACACATTTTGGAATATTTTTTGCAAAAAAAATTATTTAAATACTTCACGAATGCAGTCTAGCTGATTTGAAAGTTTTGGCTTAAAATCAAAAAAGATTCAAATCAGCTACACTTTTTTCTGTGAAGAAATTATAAAAGTAAATATTTCAGATCATTTTATACACATTTTGTGTTATAAATAAAGGTTTCCTTTATTTATGCAAGTTAATAAGTTAATCTTTATTAATTAAATGGCACAGCGGCCAACAGCACACCCAAATCAACAAGCAAAGAATGATCGCATAAAAAAGAGACAACACAAAAAAGGATGACTAAAAAAGAGAGAGCGAGAGAAAAAATGAAGCGAGCCTTGGCGAAATGATCATTTTCTTTTATTCTTAGCACCTTCCCTTAGTGATAGACTATCACTATTTGATACAGTATCTTTTTCATAGACACGACGAGCTTCAAAAGTTTCTTTAACTTGACTCGTTTTACGAGGTTTAGCTTTTAAAGGATTACGCCAATCTTTAACTTCATCAGCTTTGTTTTGCTTTGCTTTCTGTAACTTAAGATTCTTAAGTACAGTATCCACAGGAGCTTTTTCGCGAGTTTTTTGCTTCAAAAAACCTTTTTCGCTTTGCTTTCGATTTTGACTTTTGCCAGATCCATCATCTTCCTTCCCTTGCATGGAAGCATGCACTGCTTTTTCAGCGGAAATCTTATTTTGCATATAAGAGCTTGAACCACCACGATCTGCTGCACTACGAATATCACGAGAAAAAGAATTTACCATATTTTGCCTGTAAATTGCTTTTGCAGCTACTCGACGATCTTCAACCCGATTGCAAGTTTCTTGCAATGGAACATTAAATGATTTAATCCAATTTCTGCCGAATATGGAATCACCTTTGGGAACGACAATGATCCATTGTTGCTTAATTTGCTTTTCAACTTGTACAAAAACTTTGCTTTGGCCAATAACAGGGATAAGTTTGTTGTAGCTTTGCAGTTGAATCTTGCTTGGATAGATCTTTGGCTTTCCAATTGCATGCCAGACTTTCGTGTTGATTACGGTAACTGCTGATCCAGTATCATGTTGAAATTCGACAGCAACACCATTAAGCTTTGTTGAAACTTTGAATGGAGGAGGAAACTTTGCTTCATCCTTTGCAGATACAGTAAGAACACTATATGGATATATACCATTAAGACTTTGTGTATCATCATCTTCAACAAGATTTTGCTTTCTTCCACCTTTGCAAACTTTCGCAAAGTGGTCTTTCTTTCCACAATTATTACACGTTTTTCCATTAGCCGGGCATTTTTCCTTCCCTGGATTATGAACAGTTCCACAATATTTGCATGCATAACCTTTGGTTACCGCATTAATACCATGTGAGCTTCCACCACAAACATTTTTGATATCTCTTGCAGCAAAACAACTTTGATCGAAGTTAACAGCTAATCCACGAGTTGTTTCGATATCCTTGAGTTCATTTGCAGGATTCATGAGAAATTTCCTCAAGTCATCACTTTCAAGACCACGAAGTATAGCTAATACTCCAAATTCTTGTGGTTTAATATCATTCATGGCACATTGTCCATACAATTGTGACATATGTGAGAAATAATCAGCAACAGATTGGCCAGATTTTTGCTTTTCATTAAAAAATCTTACCCGAGCAGCAACAAGATTTGGCTTTGAAGCACAATGATTTTTAATCAATGTTATAAGCTTTACATATGTTAAACCTTCAGGTGCTTCAGGATATGCCCAATCGATGATCTTCTCCAACATATCGATTCCGATATGCTGTAATAGTGCTATTGCTTTTGCAGAATCTTCAGTAATATCAGCAGCTTTGAAGTACATTTTGAGTTGGGTTTCCCAAACATCAAATCTAACCTTTTCATTATATGCATGTGGAGGCCAAATAGTTCTTTCAGTTGCTTTGGTCATTTTTGGTTCAAAAATGTGAAAAAGTAAAGGAAGTGAAGGTTCTTGAATCAGAGCAAACTTGTAAAAGAGTTGTAAAAAGGAGCCACCGCCGGTGTCCTTATAACTTTTCTGCTTCCTTTCTTTTCTCGATTAGCTTTTCTGATCGATTAAACAAGCTTCTTGTTTATCGAATAACCAACAAAGAGAAATTGTTTCTTGCAAAAGAGCACCTTTGGTGTCTTTTATCTGCTGCAGGCGTTGAATCAGAATCTCCTCGTCACCACTGTTATAAATAAAGCTTTCCTTTATTTATGCAAGTTAATAAGTTAATCTTTATTAATGAAATGGCACAGCGGCCAACAGCACACCCAAATCAACAAGCAAAGAATGATCGCATAAAAAAGAGACAACACAAAAAAGGATGACTAAAAAAGAGAGAGCGAGAGAAAAAATGAAGCGAGCCTTGGCGAAATGATCATTTTCTTTTATTCTTAGCATTTTGGAATATTTTTTGCAAAAAAAATTATTTAAATACTTCACGAATGCAGTCTAGCTGATTTGAAAGTTTTGGCTTAAAATCAAAAAAGATTCAAATCAGCTACACTTTTTTCTGTGAAGGAATTATAAAAGTAAATATTTCAGATCATTTTATACACATTTTGGAATATTTTTTGCAAAAAAAATTATTTAAATACTTCACGAATGCAGCCTAGCTGATTTGAAAGTTTTGGCTTAAAATCAAGAAAGATTCAAATCAGCTACACTTTATTCTGTGAAGAAATTATAAAAGTAAATATTTCAGATCATTTTATACACATTTTGGAATATTTTTTGCAAAAAAAATTATTTAAATACTTCACGAATGCAGTCTAGCTGATTTGAAAGTTTTGGCTTAAAATCAAAAAAGATTCAAATCAGCTACACTTTTTTCTGTGAAGGAATTATAAAAGTAAATATTTCAGATCATTTTATACACATTTTGGAATATTTTTTGCAAAAAAAATTATTTAAATACTTCACGAATGCAGCCTAGCTGATTTGAAAGTTTTGGCTTAAAATCAAAAAAGATTCAAATCAGCTACACTTTTTTCTGTGAAGTAATTATAAAAGTAAATATTTCAGATCATTTTATACACATTTTGGAATATTTTTTGCAAAAAAAATTATTTAAATACTTCACGAATGCAGTCTAGCTGATTTGAAAGTTTTGGCTTAAAATCAAAAAAGATTCAAATCAGCTACACTTTTTTCTGTGAAGAAATTATAAAAGTTAATATTTCAGATCATTTTATACACATTTTGGAACATTTTTTGCAAAAAAACTTATTTAAATACTTCACGAATGCAGTCTAGCTGATTTGAAAGTTTTGGCTTAAAATCAAAAAAGATTCAAATCAGCTACACTTTTTTCTGTGAAGGAATTATAAAAGTAAATATTTCAGATCATTTTATACACATTTTGGAACATTTTTTGCAAAAAAAATTATTTAAATACTTCACGAATGCAGCCTAGCTGATTTGAAAGCTTTGGCTTAAAATCAAAAAAGATTCAAATCAGCTACACTTTATTCTGTGAAGAAATTATAAAAGTAAATATTTCAGATCATTTTATACACATTTTGGAATATTTTTTGCAAAAAAAATTATTTAAATACTTCACGAATGCAGTCTAGCTGATTTGAAAGTTTTGGCTTAAAATCAAAAAAGATTCAAATCAGCTACACTTTTTTCTGTGAAGAAATTATAAAAGAAAATATTTCAGATCTTTTTATACACATTTTGGAATATTTTTTGCAAAAAAACTTATTTAAATACTTCACGAATGCAGTCTAGCTGATTTGAAAGTTTTGGCTTAAAATCAAAAAAGATTCAAATCAGCTACACTTTTTTCTGTGAAGGAATTATAAAAGTAAATATTTCAGATCATTTTATACACATTTTAGAATATTTTTTGCAAAAAAAATTATTAAAATACTTCACGAATGCAGTCTAGCTGATTTGAAAGTTTTGGCTTAAAATCAAAAAAGATTCAAATCAGCTACACTTTTTTCTGTGAAGTAATTATAAAAGTAAATATTTAAGATCATTTTATACACATTTTGGAATATTTTTTGCAAAAAAAATTATTTAAATACTTCACGAATGCAGCCTAGCTGATTTGAAAGTTTTGGCTTAAAATCAAAAAAGATTCAAATCAGCTACACTTTTTTCTGTGAAGTAATTATAAAAGTAAATATTTAAGATCATTTTATACACATTTTGGAATATTTTTTGCAAAAAAAATTATTTAAATACTTCACGAATGCAGCCTAGCTGATTTGAAAGTTTTGGCTTAAAATCAAAAAAGATTCAAATCAGCTACACTTTTTTCTGTGAAGTAATTATAAAAGTAAATATTTCAGATCATTTTATACACATTTTAGAATATTTTTTGCAAAAAAAATTATTTAAATACTTCACGAATGCAGCCTAGCTGATTTGAAAGTTTTGGCTTAAAATCAAAAAAGATTCAAATCAGCTACACTTTTTTCTGTGAAGTAATTATAAAAGTAAATATTTAAGATCATTTTATACACATTTTGGAATATTTTTTGCAAAAAAAATTATTTAAATACTTCACGAATGCAGCCTAGCTGATTTGAAAGTTTTGGCTTAAAATCAAAAAAGATTCAAATCAGCTACACTTTTTTCTGTGAAGTAATTATAAAAGTAAATATTTCAGATCATTTTATACACATTTTGGAATATTTTTTGCAAAAAAAATTATTTAAATACTTCACGAATGCAGTCTAGCTGATTTGAAAGTTTTGGCTTAAAATCAAAAAAGATTCAAATCAGCTACACTTTTTTCTGTGAAGAAATTATAAAAGTTAATATTTCAGATCATTTTATACACATTTTGGAACATTTTTTGCAAAAAAACTTATTTAAATACTTCACGAATGCAGTCTAGCTGATTTGAAAGTTTTGGCTTAAAATCAAAAAAGATTCAAATCAGCTACACTTTTTTCTGTGAAGTAATTATAAAAGTAAATATTTAAGATCATTTTATACACATTTTGGAATATTTTTTGCAAAAAAAATTATTTAAATACTTCACGAATGCAGCCTAGCTGATTTGAAAGTTTTGGCTTAAAATCAAAAAAGATTCAAATCAGCTACACTTTTTTCTGTGAAGTAATTATAAAAGTAAATATTTAAGATCATTTTATACACATTTTGGAATATTTTTTGCAAAAAAAATTATTTAAATACTTCACGAATGCAGCCTAGCTGATTTGAAAGTTTTGGCTTAAAATCAAAAAAGATTCAAATCAGCTACACTTTTTTCTGTGAAGTAATTATAAAAGTAAATATTTAAGATCATTTTATACACATTTTGGAATATTTTTTGCAAAAAAAATTATTTAAATACTTCACGAATGCAGTCTAGCTGATTTGAAAGTTTTGGCTTAAAATCAAAAAAGATTCAAATCAGCTACACTTTTTTCTGTGAAGTAATTATAAAAGTAAATATTTCAGATCATTTTATACACATTTTGGAATATTTTTTGCAAAAAAAATTATTTAAATACTTCACGAATGCAGTCTAGCTGATTTGAAAGTTTTGGCTTAAAATCAAAAAAGATTCAAATCAGCTACACTTTTTTCTGTGAAGAAATTATAAAAGAAAATATTTCAGATCTTTTTATACACATTTTGGAATATTTTTTGCAAAAAAACTTATTTAAATACTTCACGAATGCAGTCTAGCTGATTTGAAAGTTTTGGCTTAAAATCAAAAAAGATTCAAATCAGCTACACTTTTTTCTGTGAAGGAATTATAAAAGTAAATATTTCAGATCATTTTATACACATTTTAGAATATTTTTTGCAAAAAAAATTATTAAAATACTTCACGAATGCAGTCTAGCTGATTTGAAAGTTTTGGCTTAAAATCAAAAAAGATTCAAATCAGCTACACTTTTTTCTGTGAAGTAATTATAAAAGTAAATATTTAAGATCATTTTATACACATTTTGGAATATTTTTTGCAAAAAAAATTATTTAAATACTTCACGAATGCAGCCTAGCTGATTTGAAAGTTTTGGCTTAAAATCAAAAAAGATTCAAATCAGCTACACTTTTTTCTGTGAAGTAATTATAAAAGTAAATATTTAAGATCATTTTATACACATTTTGGAATATTTTTTGCAAAAAAAATTATTTAAATACTTCACGAATGCAGCCTAGCTGATTTGAAAGTTTTGGCTTAAAATCAAAAAAGATTCAAATCAGCTACACTTTTTTCTGTGAAGTAATTATAAAAGTAAATATTTCAGATCATTTTATACACATTTTAGAATATTTTTTGCAAAAAAAATTATTAAAATACTTCACGAATGCAGTCTAGCTGATTTGAAAGTTTTGGCTTAAAATCAAAAAAGATTCAAATCAGCTACACTTTTTTCTGTGAAGTAATTATAAAAGTAAATATTTAAGATCATTTTATACACATTTTGGAATATTTTTTGCAAAAAAAATTATTTAAATACTTCACGAATGCAGCCTAGCTGATTTGAAAGTTTTGGCTTAAAATCAAAAAAGATTCAAATCAGCTACACTTTTTTCTGTGAAGTAATTATAAAAGTAAATATTTCAGATCATTTTATACACATTTTGGAATATTTTTTGCAAAAAAAATTATTTAAATACTTCACGAATGCAGTCTAGCTGATTTGAAAGTTTTGGCTTAAAATCAAAAAAGATTCAAATCAGCTACACTTTTTTCTGTGAAGAAATTATAAAAGTTAATATTTCAGATCATTTTATACACATTTTGGAACATTTTTTGCAAAAAAACTTATTTAAATACTTCACGAATGCAGTCTAGCTGATTTGAAAGTTTTGGCTTAAAATCAAAAAAGATTCAAATCAGCTACACTTTTTTCTGTGAAGGAATTATAAAAGTAAATATTTCAGATCATTTTATACACATTTTGGAATATTTTTTGCAAAAAAACTTATTTAAATACTTCACGAATGCAGTCTAGCTGATTTGAAAGTTTTGGCTTAAAATCAAAAAAGATTCAAATCAGCTACACTTTTTTCTGTGAAGGAATTATAAAAGTAAATATTTCAGATCATTTTATACACATTTTAGAATATTTTTTGCAAAAAAAATTATTAAAATACTTCACGAATGCAGTCTAGCTGATTTGAAAGTTTTGGCTTAAAATCAAAAAAGATTCAAATCAGCTACACTTTTTTCTGTGAAGTAATTATAAAAGTAAATATTTAAGATCATTTTATACACATTTTGGAATATTTTTTGCAAAAAAAATTATTTAAATACTTCACGAATGCAGCCTAGCTGATTTGAAAG
Organism: Panagrolaimus sp. PS1159; assembly: GCA_963922195.1. NCBI lineage: Eukaryota > Metazoa > Nematoda > Chromadorea > Rhabditida > Panagrolaimidae > Panagrolaimus > Panagrolaimus sp. PS1159. The sequence goes on from CAWUHW010000039.1 coordinate 283,680, forward strand.
TTTTGGCTTAAAATCAAAAAAGATTCAAATCAGCTACACTTTTTTCTGTGAAGTAATTATAAAAGTAAATATTTCAGATCATTTTATACACATTTTGGAATATTTTTTGCAAAAAAAATTATTTAAATACTTCACGAATGCAGTCTAGCTGATTTGAAAGTTTTGGCTTAAAATCAAAAAAGATTCAAATCAGCTACACTTTTTTCTGTGAAGAAATTATAAAAGTTAATATTTCAGATCATTTTATACACATTTTGGAACATTTTTTGCAAAAAAACTTATTTAAATACTTCACGAATGCAGTCTAGCTGATTTGAAAGTTTTGGCTTAAAATCAAAAAAGATTCAAATCAGCTACACTTTTTTCTGTGAAGGAATTATAAAAGTAAATATTTCAGATCATTTTATACACATTTTGGAATATTTTTTGCAAAAAAACTTATTTAAATACTTCACGAATGCAGTCTAGCTGATTTGAAAGTTTTGGCTTAAAATCAAAAAAGATTCAAATCAGCTACACTTTTTTCTGTGAAGGAATTATAAAAGTAAATATTTCAGATCATTTTATACACATTTTAGAATATTTTTTGCAAAAAAAATTATTAAAATACTTCACGAATGCAGTCTAGCTGATTTGAAAGTTTTGGCTTAAAATCAAAAAAGATTCAAATCAGCTACACTTTTTTCTGTGAAGTAATTATAAAAGTAAATATTTAAGATCATTTTATACACATTTTGGAATATTTTTTGCAAAAAAAATTATTTAAATACTTCACGAATGCAGCCTAGCTGATTTGAAAGTTTTGGCTTAAAATCAAAAAAGATTCAAATCAGCTACACTTTTTTCTGTGAAGTAATTATAAAAGTAAATATTTAAGATCATTTTATACACATTTTGGAATATTTTTTGCAAAAAAAATTATTTAAATACTTCACGAATGCAGTCTAGCTGATTTGAAAGTTTTGGCTTAAAATCAAAAAAGATTCAAATCAGCTACACTTTTTTCTGTGAAGTAATTATAAAAGTAAATATTTCAGATCATTTTATACACATTTTGGAATATTTTTTGCAAAAAAAATTATTTAAATACTTCACGAATGCAGTCTAGCTGATTTGAAAGTTTTGGCTTAAAATCAAAAAAGATTCAAATCAGCTACACTTTTTTCTGTGAAGAAATTATAAAAGAAAATATTTCAGATCTTTTTATACACATTTTGGAATATTTTTTGCAAAAAAACTTATTTAAATACTTCACGAATGCAGTCTAGCTGATTTGAAAGTTTTGGCTTAAAATCAAAAAAGATTCAAATCAGCTACACTTTTTTCTGTGAAGGAATTATAAAAGTAAATATTTCAGATCATTTTATACACATTTTAGAATATTTTTTGCAAAAAAAATTATTAAAATACTTCACGAATGCAGTCTAGCTGATTTGAAAGTTTTGGCTTAAAATCAAAAAAGATTCAAATCAGCTACACTTTTTTCTGTGAAGTAATTATAAAAGTAAATATTTAAGATCATTTTATACACATTTTGGAATATTTTTTGCAAAAAAAATTATTTAAATACTTCACGAATGCAGCCTAGCTGATTTGAAAGTTTTGGCTTAAAATCAAAAAAGATTCAAATCAGCTACACTTTTTTCTGTGAAGTAATTATAAAAGTAAATATTTAAGATCATTTTATACACATTTTGGAATATTTTTTGCAAAAAAAATTATTTAAATACTTCACGAATGCAGCCTAGCTGATTTGAAAGTTTTGGCTTAAAATCAAAAAAGATTCAAATCAGCTACACTTTTTTCTGTGAAGTAATTATAAAAGTAAATATTTCAGATCATTTTATACACATTTTAGAATATTTTTTGCAAAAAAAATTATTAAAATACTTCACGAATGCAGTCTAGCTGATTTGAAAGTTTTGGCTTAAAATCAAAAAAGATTCAAATCAGCTACACTTTTTTCTGTGAAGTAATTATAAAAGTAAATATTTAAGATCATTTTATACACATTTTGGAATATTTTTTGCAAAAAAAATTATTTAAATACTTCACGAATGCAGCCTAGCTGATTTGAAAGTTTTGGCTTAAAATCAAAAAAGATTCAAATCAGCTACACTTTTTTCTGTGAAGTAATTATAAAAGTAAATATTTCAGATCATTTTATACACATTTTGGAATATTTTTTGCAAAAAAAATTATTTAAATACTTCACGAATGCAGTCTAGCTGATTTGAAAGTTTTGGCTTAAAATCAAAAAAGATTCAAATCAGCTACACTTTTTTCTGTGAAGAAATTATAAAAGTTAATATTTCAGATCATTTTATACACATTTTGGAACATTTTTTGCAAAAAAACTTATTTAAATACTTCACGAATGCAGTCTAGCTGATTTGAAAGTTTTGGCTTAAAATCAAAAAAGATTCAAATCAGCTACACTTTTTTCTGTGAAGTAATTATAAAAGTAAATATTTAAGATCATTTTATACACATTTTGGAATATTTTTTGCAAAAAAAATTATTTAAATACTTCACGAATGCAGCCTAGCTGATTTGAAAGTTTTGGCTTAAAATCAAAAAAGATTCAAATCAGCTACACTTTTTTCTGTGAAGTAATTATAAAAGTAAATATTTAAGATCATTTTATACACATTTTGGAATATTTTTTGCAAAAAAAATTATTTAAATACTTCACGAATGCAGCCTAGCTGATTTGAAAGTTTTGGCTTAAAATCAAAAAAGATTCAAATCAGCTACACTTTTTTCTGTGAAGTAATTATAAAAGTAAATATTTCAGATCATTTTATACACATTTTAGAATATTTTTTGCAAAAAAAATTATTAAAATACTTCACGAATGCAGTCTAGCTGATTTGAAAGTTTTGGCTTAAAATCAAAAAAGATTCAAATCAGCTACACTTTTTTCTGTGAAGTAATTATAAAAGTAAATATTTAAGATCATTTTATACACATTTTGGAATATTTTTTGCAAAAAAAATTATTTAAATACTTCACGAATGCAGCCTAGCTGATTTGAAAGTTTTGGCTTAAAATCAAAAAAGATTCAAATCAGCTACACTTTTTTCTGTGAAGGAATTATAAAAGTAAATATTTCAGATCATTTTATACACATTTTGGAATATTTTTTGCAAAAAAAATTATTTAAATACTTCACGAATGCAGTCTAGCTGATTTGAAAGTTTTGGCTTAAAATCAAAAAAGATTCAAATCAGCTACACTTTTTTCTGTGAAGGAATTAAAAAAGTAAATATTTCAGATCATTTTATACACATTTTGGAAGATTTTTTGCAAAAAAAATTATTTAAATACTTCACGAATGCAGTCTAGCTGATTTGAAAGTTTTGGCTTAAAATCAAAAAAGATTCAAATCAGCTACACTTTTTTCTGTGAAGAAATTATAAAAGTAAATATTTCAGATCATTTTATACAAATTTTGGAATATTTTTTGCAAAAAAAATTATTTAAATACTTCACGAATGCAGCCTAGCTGATTTGAAAGTTTTGGCTTAAAATCAAAAAAGATTCAAATCAGCTACACTTTTTTCTGTGAAGGAATTAAAAAAGTAAATATTTCAGATCATTTTATACACATTTTGGAAGATTTTTTGCAAAAAAAATTATTTAAATACTTCACGAATGCAGTCTAGCTGATTTGAAAGTTTTGGCTTAAAATCAAAAAAGATTCAAATCAGCTACACTTTTTTCTGTGAAGGAATTATAAAAGTAAATATTTCAGATCATTTTATACACATTTTAGAATATTTTTTGCAAAAAAAATTATTAAAATACTTCACGAATGCAGTCTAGCTGATTTGAAAGTTTTGGCTTAAAATCAAAAAAGATTCAAATCAGCTACACTTTTTTCTGTGAAGGAATTAAAAAAGTAAATATTTCAGATCATTTTATACACATTTTGGAAGATTTTTTGCAAAAAAAATTATTTAAATACTTCACGAATGCAGTCTAGCTGATTTGAAAGTTTTGGCTTAAAATCAAAAAAGATTCAAATCAGCTACACTTTTTTCTGTGAAGAAATTATAAAAGTAAATATTTCAGATCATTTTATACAAATTTTGGAATATTTTTTGCAAAAAAAATTATTTAAATACTTCACGAATGCAGCCTAGCTGATTTGAAAGTTTTGGCTTAAAATCAAAAAAGATTCAAATCAGCTACACTTTTTTCTGTGAAGGAATTAAAAAAGTAAATATTTCAGATCATTTTATACACATTTTGGAAGATTTTTTGCAAAAAAAATTATTTAAATACTTCACGAATGCAGTCTAGCTGATTTGAAAGTTTTGGCTTAAAATCAAAAAAGATTCAAATCAGCTACACTTTTTTCTGTGAAGGAATTATAAAAGTAAATATTTCAGATCATTTTATACACATTTTAGAATATTTTTTGCAAAAAAAATTATTAAAATACTTCACGAATGCAGTCTAGCTGATTTGAAAGTTTTGGCTTAAAATCAAAAAAGATTCAAATCAGCTACACTTTTTTCTGTGAAGTAATTATAAAAGTAAATATTTCAGATCTTTTTATACACATTTTGGAATATTTTTTGCAAAAAAAATTATTTAAATACTTCACGAATGCAGTCTAGCGGATTTGAAAGTTTTGGCTTAAAATCAAAAAAGATTCAAATCAGCTACACTTTTTTCTGTGAAGTAATTATAAAAGTAAATATTTCAGATCATTTTATACACATTTTAGAATATTTTTTGCAAAAAAAATTATTAAAATACTTCACGAATGCAGTCTAGCTGATTTGAAAGTTTTGGCTTAAAATCAAAAAAGATTCAAATCAGCTACACTTTTTTCTGTGAAGTAATTATAAAAGTAAATATTTAAGATCATTTTATACACATTTTGGAATATTTTTTGCAAAAAAAATTATTTAAATACTTCACGAATGCAGCCTAGCTGATTTGAAAGTTTTGGCTTAAAATCAAAAAAGATTCAAATCAGCTACACTTTTTTCTGTGAAGTAATTATAAAAGTAAATATTTAAGATCATTTTATACACATTTTGGAATATTTTTTGCAAAAAAAATTATTTAAATACTTCACGAATGCAGCCTAGCTGATTTGAAAGTTTTGGCTTAAAATCAAAAAAGATTCAAATCAGCTACACTTTTTTCTGTGAAGTAATTATAAAAGTAAATATTTCAGATCATTTTATACACATTTTAGAATATTTTTTGCAAAAAAAATTATTAAAATACTTCACGAATGCAGTCTAGCTGATTTGAAAGTTTTGGCTTAAAATCAAAAAAGATTCAAATCAGCTACACTTTTTTCTGTGAAGTAATTATAAAAGTAAATATTTAAGATCATTTTATACACATTTTGGAATATTTTTTGCAAAAAAAATTATTTAAATACTTCACGAATGCAGCCTAGCTGATTTGAAAGTTTTGGCTTAAAATCAAAAAAGATTCAAATCAGCTACACTTTTTTCTGTGAAGTAATTATAAAAGTAAATATTTCAGATCATTTTATACACATTTTGGAATATTTTTTGCAAAAAAAATTATTTAAATACTTCACGAATGCAGCCTAGCTGATTTGAAAGTTTTGGCTTAAAATCAAAAAAGATTCAAATCAGCTACACTTTTTTCTGTGAAGGAATTATAAAAGTAAATATTTCAGATCATTTTATACACATTTTGGAATATTTTTTGCAAAAAAAATTATTTAAATACTTCACGAATGCAGTCTAGCTGATTTGAAAGTTTTGGCTTAAAATCAAAAAAGATTCAAATCAGCTACACTTTTTTCTGTGAAGGAATTAAAAAAGTAAATATTTCAGATCATTTTATACACGTTTTGGAAGATTTTTTGCAAAAAAAATTATTTAAATACTTCACGAATGCAGTCTAGCTGATTTGAAAGTTTTGGCTTAAAATCAAAAAAGATTCAAATCAGCTACACTTTTTTCTGTGAAGAAATTATAAAAGTAAATATTTCAGATCATTTTATACACATTTTGGAATATTTTTTGCAAAAAAAATTATTTAAATACTTCACGAATGCAGTCTAGCTGATTTGAAAGTTTTGGCTTAAAATCAAAAAAGATTCAAATCAGCTACACTTTTTTCTGTGAAGAAATTATAAAAGTAAATATTTCAGATCATTTTATACACATTTTGGAATATTTTTTGCAAAAAAACTTATTTAAATACTTCACGAATGCAGTCTAGCTGATTTGAAAGTTTTGGCTTAAAATCAAAAAAGATTCAAATCAGCTACACTTTTTTCTGTGAAGGAATTATAAAAGTAAATATTTCAGATCATTTTATACACATTTTAGAATATTTTTTGCAAAAAAAATTATTAAAATACTTCACGAATGCAGTCTAGCTGATTTGAAAGTTTTGGCTTAAAATCAAAAAAGATTCAAATCAGCTACACTTTTTTCTGTGAAGTAATTATAAAAGTAAATATTTCAGATCATTTTATACACATTTTGGAATATTTTTTGCAAAAAAAATTATTTAAATACTTCACGAATGCAGTCTAGCTGATTTGAAAGTTTTGGCTTAAAATCAAAAAAGATTCAAATCAGCTACACTTTTTTCTGTGAAGGAATTATAAAAGTAAATATTTCAGATCATTTTATACACATTTTGGAACATTTTTTGCAAAAAAAATTATTTAAATACTTCACGAATGCAGCCTAGCTGATTTGAAAGTTTTGGCTTAAAATCAAAAAAGATTCAAATCAGCTACACTTTTTTCTGTGAAGTAATTATAAAAGTAAATATTCCAGATCATTTTATACACATTTTGGAATATTTTTTGCAAAAAAAATTATTTAAATACTTCACGAATGCAGCCTAGCTGATTTGAAAGTTTTGGCTTAAAATCAAAAAAGATTCAAATCAGCTACACTTTTTTCTGTGAAGTAATTATAAAAGTAAATATTTCAGATCATTTTATACACATTTTGGAATATTTTTTGCAAAAAAAATTATTTAAATACTTCACGAATGCAGTCTAGCTGATTTGAAAGTTTTGGCTTAAAATCAAAAAAGATTCAAATCAGCTACACTTTTTTCTGTGAAGTAATTATAAAAGTAAATATTCCAGATCATTTTATACACATTTTGGAATATTTTTTGCAAAAAAAATTATTTAAATACTTCACGAATGCAGCCTAGCTGATTTGAAAGTTTTGGCTTAAAATCAAAAAAGATTCAAATCAGCTACACTTTTTTCTGTGAAGGAATTATAAAAGTAAATATTTCAGATCATTTTATACACATTTTGGAATATTTTTTGCAAAAAAAATTATTTAAATACTTCACGAATGCAGTCTAGCTGATTTGAAAGTTTTGGCTTAAAATCAAAAAAGATTCAAATCAGCTACACTTTTTTCTGTGAAGTAATTATAAAAGTAAATATTCCAGATCATTTTATACACATTTTGGAATATTTTTTGCAAAAAAAATTATTTAAATACTTCACGAATGCAGCCTAGCTGATTTGAAAGTTTTGGCTTAAAATCAAAAAAGATTCAAATCAGCTACACTTTTTTCTGTGAAGGAATTATAAAAGTAAATATTTCAGATCATTTTATACACATTTTGGAATATTTTTTGCAAAAAAAATTATTTAAATACTTCACGAATGCAGCCTAGCTGATTTGAAAGTTTTGGCTTAAAATCAAAAAAGATTCAAATCAGCTACACTTTTTTCTGTGAAGTAATTATAAAAGTAAATATTTCAGATCATTTTATACACATTTTGGAATATTTTTTGCAAAAAAACTTATTTAAATACTTCACGAATGCAGTCTAGCTGATTTGAAAGTTTTGGCTTAAAATCAAAAAAGATTCAAATCAGCTACACTTTTTTCTGTGAAGGAATTATAAAAGTAAATATTTCAGATCATTTTATACACATTTTGGAACATTTTTTGCAAAAAAAATTATTTAAATACTTCACGAATGCAGCCTAGCTGATTTGAAAGTTTTGGCTTAAAATCAAAAAAGATTCAAATCAGCTACACTTTTTTCTGTGAAGTAATTATAAAAGTAAATATTCCAGATCATTTTATACACATTTTGGAATATTTTTTGCAAAAAAAATTATTTAAATACTTCACGAATGCAGCCTAGCTGATTTGAAAGTTTTGGCTTAAAATCAAAAAAGATTCAAATCAGCTACACTTTTTTCTGTGAAGTAATTATAAAAGTAAATATTTCAGATCATTTTATACACATTTTGGAATATTTTTTGCAAAAAAAATTATTTAAATACTTCACGAATGCAGCCTAGCTGATTTGAAAGTTTTGGCTTAAAATCAAAAAAGATTCAAATCAGCTACACTTTTTTCTGTGAAGGAATTATAAAAGTAAATATTTCAGATCATTTTATACACATTTTGGAATATTTTTTGCAAAAAAAATTATTTAAATACTTCACGAATGCAGTCTAGCTGATTTGAAAGTTTTGGCTTAAAATCAAAAAAGATTCAAATCAGCTACACTTTTTTCTGTGAAGTAATTATAAAAGTAAATATTCCAGATCATTTTATACACATTTTGGAATATTTTTTGCAAAAAAAATTATTTAAATACTTCACGAATGCAGCCTAGCTGATTTGAAAGTTTTGGCTTAAAATCAAAAAAGATTCAAATCAGCTACACTTTTTTCTGTGAAGGAATTATAAAAGTAAATATTTCAGATCATTTTATACACATTTTGGAATATTTTTTGCAAAAAAAATTATTTAAATACTTCACGAATGCAGCCTAGCTGATTTGAAAGTTTTGGCTTAAAATCAAAAAAGATTCAAATCAGCTACACTTTTTTCTGTGAAGTAATTATAAAAGTAAATATTCCAGATCATTTTATACACATTTTGGAATATTTTTTGCAAAAAAAATTATTTAAATACTTCACGAATGCAGCCTAGCTGATTTGAAAGTTTTGGCTTAAAATCAAAAAAGATTCAAATCAGCTACACTTTTTTCTGTGAAGGAATTATAAAAGTAAATATTTCAGATCATTTTATACACATTTTGGAATATTTTTTGCAAAAAAAATTATTTAAATACTTCACGAATGCAGCCTAGCTGATTTGAAAGTTTTGGCTTAAAATTAAAAAAGATTCAAATCAGCTACACTTTTTTCTGTGAAGTAATTATAAAAGTAAATATTCCAGATCATTTTATACACATTTTTGAATATTTTTTGCAAAAAAAATTATTTAAATACTTCACGAATGCAGCCTAGCTGATTTGAAAGTTTTGGCTTAAAATCAAAAAAGATTCAAATCAGCTACACTTTTTTCTGTGAAGGAATTATAAAAGTAAATATTTCAGATCATTTTATACACATTTTGGAATATTTTTTGCAAAAAAAATTATTTAAATACTTCACGAATGCAGCCTAGCTGATTTGAAAGTTTTGGCTTAAAATCAAAAAAGATTCAAATCAGCTACACTTTTTTCTGTGAAGTAATGATAAAAGTAAATATTCCAGATCATTTTATACACATTTTGGAATATTTTTTGCAAAAAAAATTATTTAAATACTTCACGAATGCAGCCTAGCTGATTTGAAAGTTTTGGCTTAAAATCAAAAAAGATTCAAATCAGCTACACTTTTTTCTGTGAAGGAATTATAAAAGTAAATATTTCAGATCTTTTTATACACATTTTGGAATATTTTTTGCAAAAAAAATTATTTAAATACTTCACGAATGCAGTCTAGCTGATTTGAAAGTTTTGGCTTAAAATCAAAAAAGATTCAAATCAGCTACACTTTTTTCTGTGAAGTAATTATAAAAGTAAATATTCCAGATCATTTTATACACATTTTGGAATATTTTTTGCAAAAAAAATTATTTAAATACTTCACGAATGCAGCCTAGCTGATTTGAAAGTTTTGGCTTAAAATCAAAAAAGATTCAAATCAGCTACACTTTTTTCTGTGAAGGAATTATAAAAGTAAATATTTCAGATCATTTTATACACATTTTGGAATATTTTTTGCAAAAAAAATTATTTAAATACTTCACGAATGCAGCCTAGCTGATTTGAAAGTTTTGGCTTAAAATCAAAAAAGATTCAAATCAGCTACACTTTTTTCTGTGAAGTAATTATAAAAGTAAATATTCCAGATCATTTTATACACATTTTGGAATATTTTTTGCAAAAAAAATTATTTAAATACTTCACGAATGCAGCCTAGCTGATTTGAAAGTTTTGGCTTAAAATCAAAAAAGATTCAAATCAGCTACACTTTTTTCTGTGAAGGAATTATAAAAGTAAATATTTCAGATCATTTTATACACATTTTGGAATATTTTTTGCAAAAAAAATTATTTAAATACTTCACGAATGCAGCCTAGCTGATTTGAAAGTTTTGGCTTAAAATCAAAAAAGATTCAAATCAGCTACACTTTTTTCTGTGAAGTAATTATAAAAGTAAATATTCCAGATCATTTTATACACATTTTTGAATATTTTTTGCAAAAAAAATTATTTAAATACTTCACGAATGCAGCCTAGCTGATTTGAAAGTTTTGGCTTAAAATCAAAAAAGATTCAAATCAGCTACACTTTTTTCTGTGAAGGAATTATAAAAGTAAATATTTCAGATCATTTTATACACATTTTGGAATATTTTTTGCAAAAAAAATTATTTAAATACTTCACGAATGCAGCCTAGCTGATTTGAAAGTTTTGGCTTAAAATCAAAAAAGATTCAAATCAGCTACACTTTTTTCTGTGAAGTAATTATAAAAGTAAATATTCCAGATCATTTTATACACATTTTGGAATATTTTTTGCAAAAAAAATTATTTAAATACTTCACGAATGCAGCCTAGCTGATTTGAAAGTTTTGGCTTAAAATCAAAAAAGATTCAAATCAGCTACACTTTTTTCTGTGAAGGAATTATAAAAGTAAATATTTCAGATCATTTTATACACATTTTGGAATATTTTTTGCAAAAAAAATTATTTAAATACTTCACGAATGCAGTCTAGCTGATTTGAAAGTTTTGGCTTAAAATCAAAAAAGATTCAAATCAGCTACACTTTTTTCTGTGAAGTAATTATAAAAGTAAATATTCCAGATCATTTTATACACATTTTGGAATATTTTTTGCAAAAAAAATTATTTAAATACTTCACGAATGCAGCCTAGCTGATTTGAAAGTTTTGGCTTAAAATCAAAAAAGATTCAAATCAGCTACACTTTTTTCTGTGAAGGAATTATAAAAGTAAATATTTCAGATCATTTTATACACATTTTGGAATATTTTTTGCAAAAAAAATTATTTAAATACTTCACGAATGCAGCCTAGCTGATTTGAAAGTTTTGGCTTAAAATCAAAAAAGATTCAAATCAGCTACACTTTTTTCTGTGAAGTAATTATAAAAGTAAATATTCCAGATCATTTTATACACATTTTGGAATATTTTTTGCAAAAAAAATTATTTAAATACTTCACGAATGCAGCCTAGCTGATTTGAAAGTTTTGGCTTAAAATCAAAAAAGATTCAAATCAGCTACACTTTTTTCTGTGAAGTAATTATAAAAGTAAATATTCCAGATCATTTTATACACATTTTGGAATATTTTTTGCAAAAAAAATTATTTAAATACTTCACGAATGCAGCCTAGCTGATTTGAAAGTTTTGGCTTAAAATCAAAAAAGATTCAAATCAGCTACACTTTTTTCTGTGAAGTAATTATAAAAGTAAATATTTCAGATCATTTTATACACATTTTGGAATATTTTTTGCAAAAAAAATTATTTAAATACTTCACGAATGCAGCCTAGCTGATTTGAAAGTTTTGGCTTAAAATCAAAAAAGATTCAAATCAGCTACACTTTTTTCTGTGAAGGAATTATAAAAGTAAATATTTCAGATCATTTTATACACATTTTGGAATATTTTTTGCAAAAAAAATTATTTAAATACTTCACGAATGCAGTCTAGCTGATTTGAAAGTTTTGGCTTAAAATCAAAAAAGATTCAAATCAGCTACACTTTTTTCTGTGAAGTAATTATAAAAGTAAATATTCCAGATCATTTTATACACATTTTGGAATATTTTTTGCAAAAAAAATTATTTAAATACTTCACGAATGCAGCCTAGCTGATTTAAAAGTTTTGGCTTAAAATCAAAAAAGATTCAAATCAGCTACACTTTTTTCTGTGAAGTAATTATAAAAGTAAATATTTCAGATCATTTTATACACATTTTGGAATATTTTTTGCAAAAAAAATTATTTAAATACTTCACGAATGCAGCCTAGCTGATTTGAAAGTTTTGGCTTAAAATCAAAAAAGATTCAAATCAGCTACACTTTTTTCTGTGAAGTAATTATAAAAGTAAATATTCCAGATCATTTTATACACATTTTGGAATATTTTTTGCAAAAAAAATTATTTAAATACTTCACGAATGCAGCCTAGCTGATTTGAAAGTTTTGGCTTAAAATCAAAAAAGATTCAAATCAGCTACACTTTTTTCTGTGAAGGAATTATAAAAGTAAATATTTCAGATCATTTTATACACATTTTGGAATATTTTTTGCAAAAAAAATTATTTAAATACTTCACGAATGCAGCCTAGCTGATTTGAAAGTTTTGGCTTAAAATCAAAAAAGATTCAAATCAGCTACACTTTTTTCTGTGAAGTAATTATAAAAGTAAATATTCCAGATCATTTTATACACATTTTGGAATATTTTTTGCAAAAAAAATTATTTAAATACTTCACGAATGCAGCCTAGCTGATTTGAAAGTTTTGGCTTAAAATCAAAAAAGATTCAAATCAGCTACACTTTTTTCTGTGAAGTAATTATAAAAGTAAATATTTCAGATCATTTTATACACATTTTGGAATATTTTTTGCAAAAAAAATTATTTAAATACTTCACGAATGCAGTCTAGCTGATTTGAAAGTTTTGGCTTAAAATCAAAAAAGATTCAAATCAGCTACACTTTTTTCTGTGAAGTAATTATAAAAGTAAATATTCCAGATCATTTTATACACATTTTGGAATATTTTTTGCAAAAAAAATTATTTAAATACTTCACGAATGCAGCCTAGCTGATTTAAAAGTTTTGGCTTAAAATCAAAAAAGATTCAAATCAGCTACACTTTTTTCTGTGAAGTAATTATAAAAGTAAATATTTCAGATCATTTTATACACATTTTGGAATATTTTTTGCAAAAAAAATTATTTAAATACTTCACGAATGCAGCCTAGCTGATTTGAAAGTTTTGGCTTAAAATCAAAAAAGATTCAAATCAGCTACACTTTTTTCTGTGAAGGAATTATAAAAGTAAATATTTCAGATCATTTTATACACATTTTGGAATATTTTTTGCAAAAAAAATTATTTAAATACTTCACGAATGCAGTCTAGCTGATTTGAAAGTTTTGGCTTAAAATCAAAAAAGATTCAAATCAGCTACACTTTTTTCTGTGAAGTAATTATAAAAGTAAATATTCCAGATCATTTTATACACATTTTGGAATATTTTTTGCAAAAAAAATTATTTAAATACTTCACGAATGCAGCCTAGCTGATTTGAAAGTTTTGGCTTAAAATCAAAAAAGATTCAAATCAGCTACACTTTTTTCTGTGAAGGAATTATAAAAGTAAATATTTCAGATCATTTTATACACATTTTGGAATATTTTTTGCAAAAAAAATTATTTAAATACTTCACGAATGCAGCCTAGCTGATTTGAAAGTTTTGGCTTAAAATCAAAAAAGATTCAAATCAGCTACACTTTTTTCTGTGAAGTAATTATAAAAGTAAATATTCCAGATCATTTTATACACATTTTGGAATATTTTTTGCAAAAAAAATTATTTAAATACTTCACGAATGCAGCCTAGCTGATTTGAAAGTTTTGGCTTAAAATCAAAAAAGATTCAAATCAGCTACACTTTTTTCTGTGAAGTAATTATAAAAGTAAATATTCCAGATCATTTTATACACATTTTGGAATATTTTTTGCAAAAAAAATTATTTAAATACTTCACGAATGCAGCCTAGCTGATTTGAAAGTTTTGGCTTAAAATCAAAAAAGATTCAAATCAGCTACACTTTTTTCTGTGAAGTAATTATAAAAGTAAATATTTCAGATCATTTTATACACATTTTGGAATATTTTTTGCAAAAAAAATTATTTAAATACTTCACGAATGCAGCCTAGCTGATTTGAAAGTTTTGGCTTAAAATCAAAAAAGATTCAAATCAGCTACACTTTTTTCTGTGAAGGAATTATAAAAGTAAATATTTCAGATCATTTTATACACATTTTGGAATATTTTTTGCAAAAAAAATTATTTAAATACTTCACGAATGCAGTCTAGCTGATTTGAAAGTTTTGGCTTAAAATCAAAAAAGATTCAAATCAGCTACACTTTTTTCTGTGAAGTAATTATAAAAGTAAATATTCCAGATCATTTTATACACATTTTGGAATATTTTTTGCAAAAAAAATTATTTAAATACTTCACGAATGCAGCCTAGCTGATTTGAAAGTTTTGGCTTAAAATCAAAAAAGATTCAAATCAGCTACACTTTTTTCTGTGAAGGAATTATAAAAGTCAATATTTCAGATCATTTTATACACATTTTGGAATATTTTTTGCAAAAAAAATTATTTAAATACTTCACGAATGCAGCCTAGCTGATTTGAAAGTTTTGGCTTAAAATCAAAAAAGATTCAAATCAGCTACACTTTTTTCTGTGAAGTAATTATCAAAGTAAATATTTCAGATCATTTTATACACATTTTGGGATATTTTTTGCAAAAAAAATTATTTAAATACTTCACGAATGCAGCCTAGCTGATTTGAAAGTTTTGGCTTAAAATCAAAAAAGATTCAAATTAGCTACACTTTTTTCTGTGAAGTAATTATAAAAGTAAATATTTCAGATCATTTTATACACATTTTTGGATATTTTTTGCAAAAAAAATTATTTAAATACTTCACGAATGCAGCCTAGCTGATTTGAAAGTTTTGGCTTAAAATCAAAAAAGATTCAAATCAGCTACACTTTTTTCTGTGAAGTAATTATAAAAGTAAATATTTCAGATCATTTTATACACATATTGGAATATTTTTTGCAAAAAAAATTATTTAAATACTTCACGAATGCAGTCTAGCTGATTTGAAAGTTTTGGCTTAAAATCAAAAAAGATTCAAATCAGCTACACTTTTTTCTGTGAAGTAATTATAAAAGTAAATATTTCAGATCATGTTATACAAATTTTGGGATATTTTTTGCAAAAAAAATTATTTAAATACTTCACGAATGCAGCCTAGCTGATTTGAAAGTTTTGGCTTAAAATCAAAAAAGATTCAAATCAGCTACACTTTTTTCTGTGAAGTAATTAAAAAAGTAAATATTTCAGATCATTTTATACACATTTTGGAAGATTTTTTGCAAAAAAAATTATTTAAATACTTCACGAATGCAGTCTAGCTGATTTGAAAGTTTTGGCTTAAAATCAAAAAAGATTCAAATCAGCTACACTTTTTTCTGTGAAGAAATTATAAAAGTAAATATTTCAGATCATTTTATACACATTTTGGAATATTTTTTGCAAAAAAAATTATTTAAATACTTCACGAATGCAGTCTAGCTGATTTGAAAGTTTTGGCTTAAAATCAAAAAAGATTCAAATCAGCTACACTTTTTTCTGTGAAGAAATTATAAAAGTAAATATTTCAGATCATTTTATACACATTTTGGAATATTTTTTGCAAAAAAACTTATTTAAATACTTCACGAATGCAGTCTAGCTGATTTGAAAGTTTTGGCTTAAAATCAAAAAAGATTCAAATCAGCTACACTTTTTTCTGTGAAGGAATTATAAAAGTAAATATTTCAGATCATTTTATACACATTTTAGAATATTTTTTGCAAAAAAAATTATTAAAATACTTCACGAATGCAGTCTAGCTGATTTGAAAGTTTTGGCTTAAAATCAAAAAAGATTCAAATCAGCTACACTTTTTTCTGTGAAGTAATTATAAAAGTAAATATTTCAGATCATTTTATACACATTTTGGAATATTTTTTGCAAAAAAAATTATTTAAATACTTCACGAATGCAGTCTAGCTGATTTGAAAGTTTTGGCTTAAAATCAAAAAAGATTCAAATCAGCTACACTTTTTTCTGTGAAGAAATTATAAAAGTAAATATTTCAGATCATTTTATACACATTTTGGAATATTTTTTGCAAAAAAACTTATTTAAATACTTCACGAATGCAGTCTAGCTGATTTGAAAGTTTTGGCTTAAAATCAAAAAAGATTCAAATCAGCTACACTTTTTTCTGTGAAGGAATTATAAAAGTAAATATTTCAGATCATTTTATACACATTTTGGAACATTTTTTGCAAAAAAAATTATTTAAATACTTCACGAATGCAGCCTAGCTGATTTGAAAGTTTTGGCTTAAAATCAAAAAAGATTCAAATCAGCTACACTTTTTTCTGTGAAGTAATTATAAAAGTAAATATTCCAGATCATTTTATACACATTTTGGAATATTTTTTGCAAAAAAAATTATTTAAATACTTCACGAATGCAGCCTAGCTGATTTGAAAGTTTTGGCTTAAAATCAAAAAAGATTCAAATCAGCTACACTTTTTTCTGTGAAGTAATTATAAAAGTAAATATTTCAGATCATTTTATACACATTTTGGAATATTTTTTGCAAAAAAAATTATTTAAATACTTCACGAATGCAGCCTAGCTGATTTGAAAGTTTTGGCTTAAAATCAAAAAAGATTCAAATCAGCTACACTTTTTTCTGTGAAGGAATTATAAAAGTAAATATTTCAGATCATTTTATACACATTTTGGAATATTTTTTGCAAAAAAAATTATTTAAATACTTCACGAATGCAGTCTAGCTGATTTGAAAGTTTTGGCTTAAAATCAAAAAAGATTCAAATCAGCTACACTTTTTTCTGTGAAGTAATTATAAAAGTAAATATTCCAGATCATTTTATACACATTTTAGAATATTTTTTGCAAAAAAAATTATTTAAATACTTCACGAATGCAGCCTAGCTGATTTGAAAGTTTTGGCTTAAAATCAAAAAAGATTCAAATCAGCTACACTTTTTTCTGTGAAGGAATTATAAAAGTAAATATTTCAGATCATTTTATACACATTTTGGAATATTTTTTGCAAAAAAAATTATTTAAACACTTCACGAATGCAGTCTAGCTGATTTGAAAGTTTTGGCTTAAAATCAAAAAAGATTCAAATCAGCTACACTTTTTTCTGTGAAGGAATTATAAAAGTAAATATTTCAGATCATTTTATACACATTTTGGAAGATTTTTTGCAAAAAAAATTATTTAAATACTTCACGAATGCAGTCTAGCTGATTTGAAAGTTTAAGCTTAAAATCAAAAAAGATTCAAATCAGCTACACTTTTTTCTGTGAAGTAATTATAAAAGTAAATATTTCAGATCATTTTATACACATTTTGGAATATTTTTTGCAAAAAAAATTATTTAAATACTTCACGAATGCAGTCTAGCTGATTCGAAAGTTTTGGCTTAAAATCAAAAAAGATTCACATCAGCTACACTTTTTTCTGTGAAGTAATTATCAAAGTAAATATTTCAGATCATTTTATACACATTTTGGGATATTTTTTGCAAAAAAAATTATTTAAATACTTCACGAATGCAGCCTAGCTGATTTGAAAGTTTTGGCTTAAAATCAAAAAAGATTCAAATTAGCTACACTTTTTTCTGTGAAGTAATTATAAAAGTAAATATTTCAGATCATTTTATACACATTTTTGGATATTTTTTGCAAAAAAAATTATTTAAATACTTCACGAATGCAGCCTAGCTGATTTGAAAGTTTTGGCTTAAAATCAAAAAAGATTCAAATCAGCTACACTTTTTTCTGTGAAGTAATTATAAAAGTAAATATTTCAGATCATTTTATACACATATTGGAATATTTTTTGCAAAAAAAATTATTTAAATACTTCACGAATGCAGTCTAGCTGATTTGAAAGTTTTGGCTTAAAATCAAAAAAGATTCAAATCAGCTACACTTTTTTCTGTGAAGTAATTATAAAAGTAAATATTTCAGATCATGTTATACAAATTTTGGGATATTTTTTGCAAAAAAAATTATTTAAATACTTCACGAATGCAGCTTAGCTGATTTGAAAGTTTTGGCTTAAAATCAAAAAAGATTCAAATCAGCTACACTTTTTTCTGTGAAGTAATTATAAAAGTAAATATTTCAGATCATTTTATACACATATTGGAATATTTTTTGCAAAAAAAATTATTTAAATACTTCACGAATGCAGTCTAGCTGATTTGAAAGTTTTGGCTTAAAATCAAAAAAGATTCAAATCAGCTACACTTTTTTCTGTGAAGTAATTATAAAAGTAAATATTTCAGATCATGTTATACACATTTTGGGATATTTTTTGCAAAAAAAATTATTTAAATACTTCACGAATGCAGCTTAGCTGATTTGAAAGTTTTGGCTTAAAATCAAAAAAGATTCAAATCAGCTACACTTTTTTCTGTGAAGTAATTATAAAAGTAAATATTTCAGATCATTTTATACACATTTTGGAATATTTTTTGCAAAAAAAATTATTTAAATACTTCACGAATGCAGTCTAGCTGATTTGAAAGTTTTGGCTTAAAATCAAAAAAGATTCAAATCAGCTACACTTTTTTCTGTGAAGGAATTATAAAAGTAAATATTTCAGATCATTTTATACACATTTTGGAATATTTTTTGCAAAAAAAATTATTTAAATACTTCACGAATGCAGTCTAGCTGATTTGAAAGTTTTGGCTTAAAATCAAAAAAGATTCAAATCAGCTACACTTTTTTCTGTGAAGGAATTATAAAAGTAAATATTTCAGATCATTTTATACACATTTTGGAAGATTTTTTGCAAAAAAAATTATTTAAATACTTCACGAATGCAGTCTAGCTGATTTGAAAGTTTTGGCTTAAAATCAAAAAAGATTCAAATCAGCTACACTTTTTTCTGTGAAGTAATTATAAAAGTAAATATTTCAGACCATTTTATACACATTTTGGAATATTTTTTGCAAAAAAAATTATTTAAATACTTCACGAATGCAGCCTAGCTGATTTGAAAGTTTTGGCTTAAAATCAAAAAAGATTCAAATCAGCTACACTTTTTTCTGTGAAGTAATTATAAAAGTAAATATTTCAGATCATTTTATACACATTTTAGAATATTTTATGCAAAAAAAATTATTTTAATACTTCACGAATGCAGTCTAGCTGATTTGAAAGTTTTGGCTTAAAATCAAAAAAGATTCAAATCAGCTACACTTTTTTCTGTGAAGTAATTATAAAAGTAAATATTTCAGATCATTTTATACACATTTTGGAATATTTTTTGCAAAAAAACTTATTTAAATACTTCACGAATGCAGTCTAGCTGATTTGAAAGTTTTGGCTTAAAATCAAAAAAGATTCAAATCAGCTACACTTTTTTCTGTGAAGTAATTATAAAAGTCAATATTTCAGATCATTTTATACACATTTTAGAATATTTTATGCAAAAAAAATTATTTTAATACTTCACGAATGCAGCCTAGCTGATTTGAAAGTTTTGGCTTAAAATCAAAAAAGATTCAAATCAGCTACACTTTTTTCTGTGAAGTAATTATAAAAGTAAATATTTCAGATCATTTTATACACATTTTAGAATCTTTTATGCAAAAAAAATTATTTTAATACTTCACGAATGCAGCCTAGCTGATTTGAAAGTTTTGGCTTAAAATCAAAAAAGATTCAAATCAGCTACACTTTTTTCTGTGAAGTAATTATAAAAGTAAATATTTCAGACCATTTTATACACATTTTGGAATATTTTTTGCAAAAAAAATTATTTAAATACTTCACGAATGCAGCCTAGCTGATTTGAAAGTTTTGGCTTAAAATCAAAAAAGATTCAAATCAGCTACACTTTATTCTGTGAAGAAATTATAAAAGTAAATATTTCAGATCATTTTATACACATTTTGGAATATTTTTTGCAAAAAAAATTATTTAAATACTTCACGAATGCAGCCTAGCTGATTTGAAAGTTTTGGCTTAAAATCAAAAAAGATTCAAATCAGCTACACTTTTTTCTGTGAAGTAATTATAAAAGTCAATATTTCAGATCATTTTATACACATTTTAGAATATTTTATGCAAAAAAAATTATTTTAATACTTCACGAATGCAGTCTAGCTGATTTGAAAGTTTTGGCTTAAAATCAAAAAAGATTCAAATCAGCTACACTTTTTTCTGTGAAGGAATTATAAAAGTAAATATTTCAGATCATTTTATACACATTTTGGAAGATTTTTTGCAAAAAAAATTATTTAAATACTTCACGAATGCAGTCTAGCTGATTTGAAAGTTTTGGCTTAAAATCAAAAAAGATTCAAATCAGCCACATTTTTTTCTGTGAAGTAATTATAAAAGTAAATATTTCAGATCATTTTATACACATTTTGGAATATTTTTTGCAAAAAAAATTATTTAAATACTTCACGAATGCAGTCTAGCTGATTTGAAAGTTTTGGCTTAAAATCAAAAAAGATTCAAATCAGCTACACTTTTTTCTGTGAAGGAATTATAAAAGTCAATATTTCAGATCATTTTATACACATTTTGGAATATTTTTTGCAAAAAAAATTATTTAAATACTTCACGAATGCAGTCTAGCTGATTTGAAAGTTTTGGCTTAAAATCAAAAAAGATTCAAATCAGCTACACTTTTTTCTGTGAAGGAATTATAAAAGTAAATATTTCAGATCATTTTATACACATTTTGGAATATTTTTTGCAAAAAAAATTATTTAAATACTTCACGAATGCAGTCTAGCTGATTTGAAAGTTTTGGCTTAAAATCAAAAAAGATTCAAATCAGCCACACTTTTTTCTGTGAAGTAATTATAAAAGTAAATATTTCAGATCATTTTATACACATTTTGGAATATTTTTTGCAAAAAAAATTATTTAAATACTTCACGAATGCAGTCTAGCTGATTTGAAAGTTTTGGCTTAAAATCAAAAAAGATTCAAATCAGCTACACTTTTTTCTGTGAAGAAATTATACAAGTCAATATTTCAGATCATTTTATACACATTTTGGAATATTTTTTGCAAAAAAATTTATTTAAATACTTCACGAATGCAGTCTAGCTGATTTGAAAGTTTTGGCTTAAAATCAAAAAAGATTCAAATCAGCTACACTTTTTTCTGTGAAGAAATTATAAAAGTAAATATTTCAGATCATTTTATACACATTTTGGAATATTTTTTGCAAAAAAAATTATTTAAATACTTCACGAATGCAGTCTAGCTGATTTGAAAGTTTTGGCTTAAAATCAAAAAAGATTCAAATCAGCTACACTTTTTTCTGTGAAGTAATTATAAAAGTAAATATTTCAGATCATTTTATACACATTTTAGAATATTTTTTGCAAAAAAAATTATTTAAATACTTCACGAATGCAGTCTAGCTGATTTGAAAGTTTTGGCTTAAAATCAAAAAAGATTCAAATCAGCTACACTTTTTTCTGTGAAGTAATTATAAAAGTAAATATTTCAGATCATTTTATACACATTTTAGAATATTTTTTGCAAAAAAAATTATTTAAATACTTCACGAATGCAGTCTAGCTGATTTGAAAGTTTTGGCTTAAAATCAAAAAAGATTCAAATCAGCTACACTTTTTTCTGTGAAGAAATTATAAAAGTAAATATTTCAGATCATTTTATACACATTTTGGAATATTTTTTGCAAAAAAACTTATTTAAATACTTCACGAATGCAGTCTAGCTGATTTGAAAGTTTTGGCTTAAAATCAAAAAAGATTCAAATCAGCTACACTTTTTTCTGTGAAGGAATTATAAAAGTAAATATTTCAGATCATTTTATACACATTTTGGAATATTTTTTGCAAAAAAAATTATTTAAATACTTCACGAATGCAGCCTAGCTGATTTGAAAGCTTTGGCTTAAAATCAAAAAAGATTCAAATCAGCTACACTTTTTTCTGTGAAGTAATTATAAAAGTAAATATTTCAGATCATGTTATACACATTTTGGGATATTTTTTGCAAAAAAAATTATTTAAATACTTCACGAATGCAGCCTAGCTGATTTGAAAGTTTTGGCTTAAAATCAAAAAAGATTCAAATCAGCTACACTTTTTTCTGTGAAGGAATTATAAAAGTAAATATTTCAGATCATTTTATACACATTTTGGAATATTTTTTGCAAAAAAAATTATTTAAATACTTCACGAATGCAGCCTAGCTGATTTGAAAGCTTTGGCTTAAAATCAAAAAAGATTCAAATCAGCTACACTTTTTTCTGTGAAGTAATTATAAAAGTAAATATTTCAGATCATGTTATACACATTTTGGGATATTTTTTGCAAAAAAAATTATTTAAATACTTCACGAATGCAGCCTAGCTGATTTGAAAGTTTTGGCTTAAAATCAAAAAAGATTCAAATCAGCTACACTTTTTTCTGTGAAGTAATTATAAAAGTAAATATTTCAGATCATGTTATACACATTTTGGGATATTTTTTGCAAAAAAAATTATTTAAATACTTCACGAATGCAGCCTAGCTGATTTGAAAGTTTTGGCTTAAAATCAAAAAAGATTCAAATCAGCTACACTTTTTTCTGTGAAGTAATTATAAAAGTAAATATTTCAGATCATTTTATACACATTTTGGAATATTTTTTGCAAAAAAAATTATTTAAATACTTCACGAATGCAGCCTAGCTGATTTGAAAGTTTTGGCTTAAAATCAAAAAAGATTCAAATCAGCTACACTTTTTTCTGTGAAGTAATTATAAAAGTAAATATTTCAGATCATTTTATACACATTTTGGAATATTTTTTGCAAAAAAAATTATTTAAATACTTCACGAATGCAGCCTAGCTGATTTGAAAGTTTTGGCTTAAAATCAAAAAAGATTCAAATCAGCTACACTTTTTTCTGTAAAGTAATTATAAAAGAAAATATTTCAGATCATTTTATACACATTTTGGAAATTTTTTTGCAAAAAAAATTATTTAAATACTTCACGAATGCAGCCTAGCTGATTTGAAAGTTTTGGCTTAAAATCAAAAAAGATTCAAATCAGCTACACTTTTTTCTGTGAAGAAATTATAAAAGTCAATATTTCAGATCATTTTATACACATTTTGGAATATTTTTTGCAAAAAAAATTATTTAAATACTTCACGAATGCAGTCTAGATGATTTGAAAGTTTTGGCTTAAAATCAAAAAAGATTCAAATCAGCTACACTTTTTTCTGTGAAGAAATTATAAAAGTAAATATTTCAGATCATTTTATACACATTTTGGAATATTTTTTGCAAAAAACCTTTTTTAAATACTTCACGAATGCAGTCTAGCTGATTTGAAAGTTTTGGCTTAAAATCAAAAAAGATTCAAATCAGCTACACTTTTTTCTGTGAAGAAATTATAAAAGTAAATATTTCAGATCATTTTATACACATTTTGGAATATTTTTTGCAAAAAAACTTATTTAAATACTTCACGAATGCAGTCTAGCTGATTTGAAAGTTTTGGCTTAAAATCAAAAAAGATTCAAATCAGCTACACTTTTTTCTGTGAAGGAATTATAAAAGTAAATATTTCAGATCATTTTATACACATTTTGGAATATTTTTTGCAAAAAAAATTATTTAAATACTTCACGAATGCAGCCTAGCTGATTTGAAAGCTTTGGCTTAAAATCAAAAAAGATTCAAATCAGCTACACTTTTTTCTGTGAAGTAATTATAAAAGTAAATATTTCAGATCATGTTATACACATTTTGGGATATTTTTTGCAAAAAAAATTATTTAAATACTTCACGAATGCAGCCTAGCTGATTTGAAAGTTTTGGCTTAAAATCAAAAAAGATTCAAATCAGCTACACTTTTTTCTGTGAAGGAATTATAAAAGTAAATATTTCAGATCATTTTATACACATTTTGGAATATTTTTTGCAAAAAAAATTATTTAAATACTTCACGAATGCAGCCTAGCTGATTTGAAAGCTTTGGCTTAAAATCAAAAAAGATTCAAATCAGCTACACTTTTTTCTGTGAAGTAATTATAAAAGTAAATATTTCAGATCATGTTATACACATTTTGGGATATTTTTTGCAAAAAAAATTATTTAAATACTTCACGAATGCAGCCTAGCTGATTTGAAAGTTTTGGCTTAAAATCAAAAAAGATTCAAATCAGCTACACTTTTTTCTGTGAAGTAATTATAAAAGTAAATATTTCAGATCATGTTATACACATTTTGGGATATTTTTTGCAAAAAAAATTATTTAAATACTTCACGAATGCAGCCTAGCTGATTTGAAAGTTTTGGCTTAAAATCAAAAAAGATTCAAATCAGCTACACTTTTTTCTGTGAAGTAATTATAAAAGTAAATATTTCAGATCATTTTATACACATTTTGGAATATTTTTTGCAAAAAAAATTATTTAAATACTTCACGAATGCAGCCTAGCTGATTTGAAAGTTTTGGCTTAAAATCAAAAAAGATTCAAATCAGCTACACTTTTTTCTGTGAAGTAATTATAAAAGTAAATATTTCAGATCATTTTATACACATTTTGGAATATTTTTTGCAAAAAAAATTATTTAAATACTTCACGAATGCAGCCTAGCTGATTTGAAAGTTTTGGCTTAAAATCAAAAAAGATTCAAATCAGCTACACTTTTTTCTGTAAAGTAATTATAAAAGAAAATATTTCAGATCATTTTATACACATTTTGGAAATTTTTTTGCAAAAAAAATTATTTAAATACTTCACGAATGCAGCCTAGCTGATTTGAAAGTTTTGGCTTAAAATCAAAAAAGATTCAAATCAGCTACACTTTTTTCTGTGAAGAAATTATAAAAGTCAATATTTCAGATCATTTTATACACATTTTGGAATATTTTTTGCAAAAAAAATTATTTAAATACTTCACGAATGCAGTCTAGATGATTTGAAAGTTTTGGCTTAAAATCAAAAAAGATTCAAATCAGCTACACTTTTTTCTGTGAAGAAATTATAAAAGTAAATATTTCAGATCATTTTATACACATTTTGGAATATTTTTTGCAAAAAACCTTTTTTAAATACTTCACGAATGCAGTCTAGCTGATTTGAAAGTTTTGGCTTAAAATCAAAAAAGATTCAAATCAGCTACACTTTTTTCTGTGAAGTAATTATCAAAGTAAATATTTCAGATCATTTTATACACATTTTGGAATATTTTTTGCAAAAAAAATTATTTAAATACTTCACGAATGCAGTCTAGATGATTTGAAAGTTTTGGCTTAAAATCAAAAAAGATTCAAATCAGCTACACTTTTTTCTGTGAAGAAATTATAAAAGTAAATATTTCAGATCATTTTATACACATTTTGGAATATTTTTTGCAAAAAACCTTTTTTAAATACTTCACGAATGCAGTCTAGCTGATTTGAAAGTTTTGGCTTAAAATCAAAAAAGATTCAAATCAGCTACACTTTTTTCTGTAAAGTAATTATAAAAGAAAATATTTCAGATCATTTTATACACATTTTGGAAATTTTTTTGCAAAAAAAATTATTTAAATACTTCACGAATGCAGCCTAGCTGATTTGAAAGTTTTGGCTTAAAATCAAAAAAGATTCAAATCAGCTACACTTTTTTCTGTGAAGTAATTATAAAAGTAAATATTTCAGATCATTTTATACACATTTTGGAATATTTTTTGCAAAAAAAATTATTTAAATACTTCACGAATGCAGCCTAGCTGATTTGAAAGTTTTGGCTTAAAATCAAAAAAGATTCAAATCAGCTACACTTTTTTCTGTGAAGTAATTATAAAAGTAAATATTTCAGATCATTTTATACACATTTTGGAATATTTTTTGCAAAAAAAATTATTTAAATACTTCACGAATGCAGCCTAGCTGATTTGAAAGTTTTGGCTTAAAATCAAAAAAGATTCAAATCAGCTACACTTTTTTCTGTAAAGTAATTATAAAAGAAAATATTTCAGATCATTTTATACACATTTTGGAAATTTTTTTGCAAAAAAAATTATTTAAATACTTCACGAATGCAGCCTAGCTGATTTGAAAGTTTTGGCTTAAAATCAAAAAAGATTCAAATCAGCTACACTTTTTTCTGTGAAGAAATTATAAAAGTCAATATTTCAGATCATTTTATACACATTTTGGAATATTTTTTGCAAAAAAAATTATTTAAATACTTCACGAATGCAGTCTAGATGATTTGAAAGTTTTGGCTTAAAATCAAAAAAGATTCAAATCAGCTACACTTTTTTCTGTGAAGAAATTATAAAAGTAAATATTTCAGATCATTTTATACACATTTTGGAATATTTTTTGCAAAAAACCTTTTTTAAATACTTCACGAATGCAGTCTAGCTGATTTGAAAGTTTTGGCTTAAAATCAAAAAAGATTCAAATCAGCTACACTTTTTTCTGTGAAGTAATTATCAAAGTAAATATTTCAGATCATTTTATACACATTTCGGGATATTTTTTGCAAAAAAAATTATTTAAATACTTCACGAATGCAGCCTAGCTGATTTGAAAGTTTTGGCTTAAAATCAAAAAAGATTCAAATTAGCTACACTTTTTTCTGTGAAGTAATTATAAAAGTAAATATTTCAGATCATTTTATACACATTTTGGAATATTTTTTGCAAAAAAAATTATTTAAATACTTCACGAATGCAGCCTAGCTGATTTGAAAGTTTTGGCTTAAAATCAAAAAAGATTCAAATCAGCTACACTTTTTTCTGTGAAGTAATTATAAAAGTAAATATTTCAGATCATTTTATACACATTTTGGAATATTTTTTGCAAAAAACCTTTTTTAAATACTTCAGGAATGCAGTCTAGCTGATTTGAAAGTTTTGGCTTAAAATCAAAAAAGATTCAAATCAGCTACACTTTTTTCTGTGAAGTAATTATCAAAGTAAATATTTCAGATCATTTTATACACATTTTGGGATATTTTTTGCAAAAAAAATTATTTAAATACTTCACGAATGCAGCCTAGCTGATTTGAAAGTTTTGGCTTAAAATCAAAAAAGATTCAAATTAGCTACACTTTTTTCTGTGAAGTAATTATAAAAGTAAATATTTCAGATCATTTTATACACATTTTGGGATATTTTTTGCAAAAAAAATTATTTAAATACTTCACGAATGCAGTCTAGCTGATTTGAAAGTTTTGGCTTAAAATCAAAAAAGATTCAAATCAGCTACACTTTTTTCTGTGAAGGAATTATAAAAGTAAATATTTCAGATCATTTTATACACATTTTGGAATATTTTTTGCAAAAAAAATTATTTAAATACTTCACGAATGCAGCCTAGCTGATTTGAAAGCTTTGGCTTAAAATCAAAAAAGATTCAAATCAGCTACACTTTTTTCTGTGAAGTAATTATAAAAGTAAATATTTCAGATCATGTTATACACATTTTGGGATATTTTTTGCAAAAAAAATTATTTAAATACTTCACGAATGCAGCCTAGCTGATTTGAAAGTTTTGGCTTAAAATCAAAAAAGATTCAAATCAGCTACACTTTTTTCTGTAAAGTAATTATAAAAG
This sequence comes from Panagrolaimus sp. PS1159, assembly GCA_963922195.1. Taxonomy (NCBI): domain Eukaryota; kingdom Metazoa; phylum Nematoda; class Chromadorea; order Rhabditida; family Panagrolaimidae; genus Panagrolaimus; species Panagrolaimus sp. PS1159. The sequence continues at coordinate 311,425 of CAWUHW010000039.1, forward strand.
AAAATATTTCAGATCATTTTATACACATTTTGAAAATTTTTTTGCAAAAAAAATTATTTAAATACTTCACGAATGCAGCCTAGCTGATTTGAAAGTTTTGGCTTAAAATCAAAAAAGATTCAAATCAGCTACACTTTTTTCTGTGAAGAAATTATAAAAGTCAATATTTCAGATCATTTTATACACATTTTGGAATATTTTTTGCAAAAAAAATTATTTAAATACTTCACGAATGCAGTCTAGATGATTTGAAAGTTTTGGCTTAAAATCAAAAAAGATTCAAATCAGCTACACTTTTTTCTGTGAAGAAATTATAAAAGTAAATATTTCAGATCATTTTATACACATTTTGGAATATTTTTTGCAAAAAACCTTTTTTAAATACTTCACGAATGCAGTCTAGCTGATTTGAAAGTTTTGGCTTAAAATCAAAAAAGATTCAAATCAGCTACACTTTTTTCTGTGAAGTAATTATAAAAGTAAATATTTCAGATCATTTTATACACATTTTGGAATATTTTTTGCAAAAAAAATTATTTAAATACTTCACGAATGCAGCCTAGCTGATTTGAAAGTTTTGGCTTAAAATCAAAAAAGATTCAAATCAGCTACACTTTTTTCTGTGAAGTAATTATAAAAGTAAATATTTCAGATCATTTTATACACATTTTGGAATATTTTTTGCAAAAAAAATTATTTAAATACTTCAAGAATGCAGCCTAGCTGATTTGAAAGTTTTGGCTTAAAATCAAAAAAGATTCAAATTAGCTACACTTTTTTCTGTGAAGTAATTATAAAAGTAAATATTTCAGATCATTTTATACACATTTTGGAATATTTTTTGCAAAAAAAATTATTTAAATACTTCACGAATGCAGCCTAGCTGATTTGAAAGTTTTGGCTTAAAATCAAAAAAGATTCAAATCAGCTACACTTTTTTCTGTGAAGTAATTATAAAAGTAAATATTTCAGATCATTTTATACACATTTTGGAATATTTTTTGCAAAAAACCTTTTTTAAATACTTCAGGAATGCAGTCTAGCTGATTTGAAAGTTTTGGCTTAAAATCAAAAAAGATTCAAATCAGCTACACTTTTTTCTGTGAAGTAATTATAAAAGTAAATATTTCAGATCATTTTATACACATTTTGGGATATTTTTTGCAAAAAAAATTATTTAAATACTTCACGAATGCAGCCTAGCTGATTTGAAAGTTTTGGCTTAAAATCAAAAAAGATTCAAATTAGCTACACTTTTTTCTGTGAAGTAATTATAAAAGTAAATATTTCAGATCATTTTATACACATTTTGGGATATTTTTTGCAAAAAAAATTATTTAAATACTTCACGAATGCAGCCTAGCTGATTTGAAAGTTTTGGCTTAAAATCAAAAAAGATTCAAATCAGCTACACTTTTTTCTGTGAAGTAATTATAAAAGTAAATATTTCAGATCATTTTATACACATTTTGGAATATTTTTTGCAAAAAAAATTATTTAAATACTTCACGAATGCAGCCTTGCTGATTTGAAAGTTTTGGCTTAAAATCAAAAAAAGATTCAAATCAGCTACACTTTTTTCTGTGAAGAAATTATAAAAGTCAATATTTCAGATCATTTTATACACATTTTGGAATATTTTTTGCAAAAAAAATTATTTAAATACTTCACGAATGCAGTCTAGCTGATTTGAAAGTTTTGGCTTAAAATCAAAAAAGATTCAAATCAGCTACACTTTTTTCTGTGAAGAAATTATAAAAGTAAATATTTCAGATCATTTTATACACATTTTGGAATATTTTTTGCAAAAAACCTTTTTTAAATACTTCACGAATGCAGTCTAGCTGATTTGAAAGTTTTGGCTTAAAATCAAAAAAGATTCAAATCAACTACACTTTTTTCTGTGAAGAAATTATAAAAGTAAATATTTCAGATCATTTTATACACATTTTGGAATATTTTTTGCAAAAAACCTTTTTTAAATACTTCACGAATGCAGTCTAGCTGATTTGAAAGTTTTGGCTTAAAATCAAAAAAGATTCAAATCAACTACACTTTTTTCTGTGAAGTAATTATCAAAGTAAATATTTCAGATCATTTTATACACATTTTGGGATATTTTTTGCAAAAAAAATTATTTAAATACTTCACGAATGCAGCCTAGATGATTTGAAAGTTTTGGCTTAAAATCAAAAAAGATTCAAATCAGCTACACTTTTTTCTGTGAAGAAATTATAAAAGTAAATATTTCAGATCATTTTATACACATTTTGGAATATTTTTTGCAAAAAAAATTATTTAAATACTTCACGAATGCAGTCTAGCTGATTTGAAAGTTTTGGCTTAAAATCAAAAAAGATTCAAATCAGCTACACTTTTTTCTGTGAAGTAATTATAAAAGTAAATATTTCAGATCATTTTATACACATTTTGGAATATTTTTTGCAAAAAAAATTATTTAAATACTTCACGAATGCAGCCTTGCTGATTTGAAAGTTTTGGCTTTAAATCAAAAAAGATTCAAATCAGCTACACTTTTTTCTGTGAAGAAATTATAAAAGTCAATATTTCAGATCATTTTATACACATTTTGGAATATTTTTTGCAAAAAAAATTTATTTAAATACTTCACGAATGCAGTCTAGCTGATTTGAAAGTTTTGGCTTAAAATCAAAAAAGATTCAAATTAGCTACACTTTTTTCTGTGAAGTAATTATAAAAGTAAATATTTCAGATCATTTTATACACTTTTTGGAATATTTTTTGCAAAAAAAATTATTTAAATACTTCACGAATGCAGCCTTGCTGATTTGAAAGTTTTGGCTTAAAATCAAAAAAGATTCAAATCAACTACACTTTTTTCTGTGAAGAAATTATAAAAGTCAATATTTCAGATCATTTTATACACATTTTGGAATATTTTTTGCAAAAAAAATTATTTAAATACTTCACGAATGCAGCCTAGCTGATTTGAAAGTTTTGGCTTAAAATCAAAAAAGATTCAAATCAGCTACACTTTTTTCTGTGAAGAAATTATAAAAGTCAATATTTCAGATCATTTTATACACATTTTGGAATATTTTTTGCAAAAAAAATTTATTTAAATACTTCACGAATGCAGTCTAGCTGATTTGAAAGTTTTGGCTTAAAATCAAAAAAGATTCAAATCAGCTACACTTTTTTCTGTGAAGTAATTATAAAAGTAAATATTTCAGATCATTTTATACACATTTTGGAATATTTTTTGCAAAAAAAATTATTTAAATACTTCACGAATGCAGCCTTGCTGATTTGAAAGTTTTGGATTAAAATCAAAAAAGATTCAAATCAGCTACACTTTTTTCTGTGAAGAAATTATAAAAGTCAATATTTCAGATCATTTTATACACATTTTGGAATATTTTTTGCAAAAAAAATTTATTTAAATACTTCACGAATGCAGTCTAGCTGATTTGAAAGTTTTGGCTTAAAATCAAAAAAGATTCAAATTAGCTACACTTTTTTCTGTGAAGTAATTATAAAAGTAAATATTTCAGATCATTTTATACACATTTTGGGATATTTTTTGCAAAAAAAATTATTTAAATACTTCACGAATGCAGTCTAGCTGATTTGAATGTTTTGGCTTAAAATCAAAAAAGATTCAAATCAGCTACACTTTTTTCTGTGAAGTAATTATCAAAGTAAATATTTCAGATCATTTTATACACATTTTGGGATATTTTTTGCAAAAAAAATTATTTAAATACTTCACGAATGCAGCCTTGCTGATTTGAAAGTTTTGGCTTAAAATCAAAAAAGATTCAAATCAGCTACACTTTTTTCTGTGAAGTAATTATAAAAGTAAATATTTCAGATCATTTTATACACATTTTGGAATATTTTTTGCAAAAAACCTTTTTTAAATACTTCACGAATGCAGTCTAGCTGATTTGAAAGTTTTGGCTTAAAATCAAAAAAGATTCAAATCAACTACACTTTTTTCTGTGAAGTAATTATCAAAGTAAATATTTCAGATCATTTTATACACATTTTGGAATATTTTTTGCAAAAAAAATTATTTAAATACTTCACGAATGCAGCCTAGCTGATTTGAAAGTTTTGGCTTAAAATCAAAAAAGATTCAAATCAGCTACACTTTTTTCTGTGAAGTAATTATAAAAGTAAATATTTCAGATCATTTTATACACATTTTGGAATATTTTTTGCAAAAAAAATTATTTAAATACTTCACGAATGCAGTCTAGCTGATTTGAAAGTTTTGGCTTAAAATCAAAAAAGATTCAAATCAGCTACACTTTTTTCTGTGAAGAAATTATAAAAGTAAATATTTCAGATCATTTTATACATATTTTGGAATATTTTTTGCAAAAAAAATTATTTAAATACTTCACGAATGCAGTCTAGCTGATTTGAAAGTTTTGGCTTAAAATCAAAAAAGATTCAAATCAGCTACACTTTTTTCTGTGAAGAAATTATAAAAGTAAATATTTCAGATCATTTTATACACATTTTGGAATATTTTTTGCAAAAAAAATTATTTAAATACTTCACGAATGCAGTCTAGCTGATTTGAAAGTTTTGGCTTAAAATCAAAAAAGATTCAAATCAGCTACACTTTTTTCTGTGAAGAAATTATAAAAGTAAATATTTCAGATCATTTTATACACATTTTGGAATATTTTTTGCAAAAAAAATTATTTAAATACTTCACGAATGCAGTCTAGCTGATTTGAAAGTTTTGGCTTAAAATCAAAAAAGATTCAAATCAGCTACACTTTTTTCTGTGAAGTAATTATAAAAGTAAATATTTCAGATCATTTTATACACATTTTGGAATATTTTTTGCAAAAAAAATTATTTAAATACTTCACGAATGCAGTCTAGCTGATTTGAAAGTTTTGGCTTAAAATCAAAAAAGATTCAAATCAGCTACACTTTTTTCTGTGAAGTAATTATAAAAGTAAATATTTCAGATCATTTTATACACATTTTGGAATATTTTTTGCAAAAAAAATTATTTAAATACTTCACGAATGCAGCCTAGCTGATTTGAAAGTTTTGGCTTAAAATCAAAAAAGATTCAAATCCGCTACACTTTTTTCTGTGAAGTAATTATAAAAGTAAATATTTCAGATCATTATATACACATTTTAGAATATTTTATGCAAAAAAAATTATTTTAATACTTCGCGAATGCAGTCTAGCTGATTTGAAAGTTTTGGCTTAAAATCAAAAAAGATTCAAATCAGCTACACTTTTTTCTGTGAAGTAATTATAAAAGTAAATATTTCAGATCATTTTATACACATTTTGGAATATTTTTTGCAAAAAAAATTATTTAAATACTTCACGAATGCAGCCTAGCTGATTTGAAAGTTTTGGCTTAAAATCAAAAAAGATTCAAATCAGCTACACTATTTTCTGTGAAGAAATTATAAAAGTAAATATTTCAGATCATTTTATACACATTTTGGAATATTTTTTGCAAAAAAATTATTTAAATACTTCACGAATGCAGTCTAGCTGATTTGAAAGTTTTGGCTTAAAATCAAAAAAGATTCAAATCAGCTACACTTTTTTCTGTGAAGAAATTATAAAAGTAAATATTTCAGATCATTTTATACACATTTTGGAATATTTTTTGCAAAAAAAATTATTTAAATACTTCACGAATGCAGCCTAGCTGATTTGAAAGTTTTGGCTTAAAATCAAAAAAGATTCAAATCAGCTACACTTTTTTCTGTGAAGTAATTATAAAAGTAAATATTTCAGATCATTTTATACACATTTTGGAATATTTTTTGCAAAAAAAATTATTTAAATACTTCACGAATGCAGCCTAGCTGATTTGAAAGTTTTGGCTTAAAATCAAAAAAGATTCAAATCAGCTACACTTTTTTCTGTGAAGAAATTATAAAAGTAAATATTTCAGATCATTTTATACACATTTTGGAATATTTTTTGCAAAAAACCTTTTTTAAATACTTCACGAATGCAGTCTAGCTGATTTGAAAGTTTTGGCTTAAAATCAAAAAAGATTCAAATCAGCTACACTTTTTTCTGTGAAGGAATTATAAAAGTAAATATTTCAGATCATTTTATACACATTTTGGAATATTTTTTGCAAAAAAAATTATTTAAATACTTCACGAATGCAGTCTAGCTGATTTGAAAGTTTTGGCTTAAAATCAAAAAAGATTCAAATCAGCTACACTTTTTTCTGTGAAGTAATTATAAAAGTAAATATTTCAGATCATTTTATACACATTTTGGAATATTTTTTGCAAAAAAACTTATTTAAATACTTCACGAATGCAGCCTAGCTGATTTGAAAGTTTTGGCTTAAAATCAAAAAAGATTCAAATCAGCTACACTTTTTTCTATGAAGAAATTATAAAAGTAAATATTTCAGATCATTTTATACACATTTTGGAATATATTTTGCAAAAAAACTTATTTAAATACTTCACGAATGCAGTCTAGCTGATTTGAAAGTTTTGGCTTAAAATCAAAAAAGATTCAAATCAGCTACACTTTTTTCTGTGAAGTAATTATAAAAGTAAATATTTCAGATCGATTTATACACATTTTGGAATATTTTTTGCAAAAAAAATTATTTAAATACTTCACGAATGCAGTCTAGCTGATTTGAAAGTTTTGGCTTAAAATCAAAAAAGATTCAAATCAGCTACACTTTTTTCTGTGAAGGAATTATAAAAGTAAATATTTCAGATCATTTTATACACATTTTGGAATATTTTTTGCAAAAAAAATTATTTAAATACTTCACGAATGCAGCCTAGCTGATTTGAAAGTTTTGGCTTAAAATCAAAAAAGATTCAAATCAGCTACACTATTTTCTGTGAAGAAATTATAAAAGTAAATATTTCAGATCATTTTATACACATTTTGGAATATTTTTTGCAAAAAAAATTATTTAAATACTTCACGAATGCAGCCTAGCTGATTTGAAAGTTTTGGCTTAAAATCAAAAAAGATTCAAATCCGCTACACTTTTTTCTGTGAAGTAATTATAAAAGTAAATATTTCAGATCGATTTATACACATTTTGGAATATTTTTTGCAAAAAAAATTATTTAAATACTTCACGAATGCAGTCTAGCTGATTTGAAAGTTTTGGCTTAAAATCAAAAAAGATTCAAATCAGCTACACTTTTTTCTGTGAAGTAATTATAAAAGTAAATATTTCAGATCATTTTATACACATTTTGGAATATTTTTTGCAAAAAAAATTATTTAAATACTTCACGAATGCAGCCTAGCTGATTTGAAAGTTTTGGCTTAAAATCAAAAAAGATTCAAATCAGCTACACTATTTTCTGTGAAGAAATTATAAAAGTAAATATTTCAGATCATTTTATACACATTTTGGAATATTTTTTGCAAAAAAATTATTTAAATACTTCACGAATGCAGTCTAGCTGATTTGAAAGTTTTGGCTTAAAATCAAAAAAGATTCAAATCAGCTACACTTTTTTCTGTGAAGAAATTATAAAAGTAAATATTTCAGATCATTTTATACACATTTTGGAATATTTTTTGCAAAAAAAATTATTTAAATACTTCACGAATGCAGCCTAGCTGATTTGAAAGTTTTGGCTTAAAATCAAAAAAGATTCAAATCAGCTACACTTTTTTCTGTGAAGAAATTATAAAAGTAAATATTTCAGATCATTTTATACACATTTTGGAATATTTTTTGCAAAAAAAATTATTTAAATACTTCACGAATGCAGCCTAGCTGATTTGAAAGTTTTGGCTTAAAATCAAAAAAGATTCAAATCAGCTACACTTTTTTCTGTGAAGAAATTATAAAAGTAAATATTTCAGATCATTTTATACACATTTTGGAATATTTTTTGCAAAAAACCTTTTTTAAATACTTCACGAATGCAGTCTAGCTGATTTGAAAGTTTTGGCTTAAAATCAAAAAAGATTCAAATCAGCTACACTTTTTTCTGTGAAGGAATTATAAAAGTAAATATTTCAGATCATTTTATACACATTTTGGAATATTTTTTGCAAAAAAAATTATTTAAATACTTCACGAATGCAGTCTAGCTGATTTGAAAGTTTTGGCTTAAAATCAAAAAAGATTCAAATCAGCTACACTTTTTTCTGTGAAGTAATTATAAAAGTAAATATTTCAGATCATTTTATACACATTTTGGAATATTTTTTGCAAAAAAACTTATTTAAATACTTCACGAATGCAGCCTAGCTGATTTGAAAGTTTTGACTTAAAATCAAAAAAGATTCAAATCAGCTACACTTTTTTCTATGAAGAAATTATAAAAGTAAATATTTCAGATCATTTTATACACATTTTGGAATATATTTTGCAAAAAAACTTATTTAAATACTTCACGAATGCAGTCTAGCTGATTTGAAAGTTTTGGCTTAAAATCAAAAAAGATTCAAATCAGCTACACTTTTTTCTGTGAAGTAATTATAAAAGTAAATATTTCAGATCGATTTATACACATTTTGGAATATTTTTTGCAAAAAAAATTATTTAAATACTTCACGAATGCAGTCTAGCTGATTTGAAAGTTTTGGCTTAAAATCAAAAAAGATTCAAATCAGCTACACTTTTTTCTGTGAAGGAATTATAAAAGTAAATATTTCAGATCATTTTATACACATTTTGGAAGATTTTTTGCAAAAAAAATTATTTAAATACTTCACGAATGCAGTCTAGCTGATTTGAAAGTTTTGGCTTAAAATCAAAAAAGATTCAAATCAGCCACACTTTTTTCTGTGAAGTAATTATAAAAGTAAATATTTCAGATCATTTTATACACATTTTGGAATATTTTTTGCAAAAAAAATTATTTAAATACTTCACGAATGCAGCCTAGCTGATTTGAAAGTTTTGGCTTAAAATCAAAAAAGATTCAAATCAGCTACACTTTTTTCTGTGAAGTAATTATAAAAGTAAATATTTCAGATCATTTTATACACATTTTGGGATATTTTTTGCAAAAAAAATTATTTAAATACTTCACGAATGCAGTCTAGCTGATTTGAAAGTTTTGGCTTAAAATCAAAAAAGATTCAAATCAGCTACACTTTTTTCTGTGAAGGAATTATAAAAGTAAATATTTCAGATCATTTTATACACATTTTGGAAGATTTTTTGCAAAAAAAATTATTTAAATACTTCACGAATGCAGCCTAGCTGATTTGAAAGTTTTGGCTTAAAATCAAAAAAGATTCAAATCAGCTACACTTTTTTCTGTGAAGTAATTATAAAAGAAAATATTTCAGATCATTTTATACACATTTTGGGATATTTTTTGCAAAAAAAATTATTTAAATACTTCACGAATGCAGTCTAGCTGATTTGAAAGTTTTGGCTTAAAATCAAAAAAGATTCAAATCAGCTACACTTTTTTCTGTGAAGAAATTATAAAAGTAAATATTTCAGATCATTTTATACACATTTTGGAATATTTTTTGCAAAAAAAATTATTTAAATACTTCACGAATGCAGCCTAGCTGATTTGAAAGTTTTGGCTTAAAATCAAAAAAGATTCAAATCAGCTACACTTTTTTCTGTGAAGAAATTATAAAAGTAAATATTTCAGATCATTTTATACACATTTTGGAATATTTTTTGCAAAAAAAATTATTTAAATACTTCACGAATGCAGTCTAGCTGATTTGAAAGTTTTGGCTTAAAATCAAAAAAGATTCAAATCAGCTACACTTTTTTCTGTGAAGAAATTATAACAGTAAATATTTCAGATCATTTTATACACATTTTGGAATATTTTTTGCAAAAAAAATTATTTAAATACTTCACGAATGCAGTCTAGCTGATTTGAAAGTTTTGGCTTAAAATCAAAAAAGATTCAAATCAGCTACACTTTTTTCTGTGAAGTAATTATAAAAGTAAATATTTCAGATCATTTTATACACATTTTGGAATATTTTTTGCAAAAAAAATTATTTAAATACTTCACGAATGCAGTCTAGCTGATTTGAAAGTTTTGGCTTAAAATCAAAAAAGATTCAAATCAGCTACACTTTTTTCTGTGAAGAAATTATAAAAGTAAATATTTCAGATCATTTTATACACATTTTGGAATATTTTTTGCAAAAAAAATTATTTAAATACTTCACGAATGCAGCCTAGCTGATTTGAAAGTTTTGGCTTAAAATCAAAAAAGATTCAAATCAGCTACACTTTTTTCTGTGAAGAAATTATAAAAGTAAATATTTCAGATCATTTTATACACATTTTGGAATATTTTTTGCAAAAAAAATTATTTAAATACTTCACGAATGCAGTCTAGCTGATTTGAAAGTTTTGGCTTAAAATCAAAAAAGATTCAAATCAGCTACACTTTTTTCTGTGAAGTAATTATAAAAGTAAATATTTCAGATCATTTTATACACATTTTGGAATATTTTTTGCAAAAAAAATTATTTAAATACTTCACGAATGCAGTCTAGCTGATTTGAAAGTTTTGGCTTAAAATCAAAAAAGATTCAAATCAGCTACACTTTTTTCTGTGAAGAAATTATAAAAGTAAATATTTCAGATCATTTTATACACATTTTGGAATATTTTTTGCAAAAAAAATTATTTAAATACTTCACGAATGCAGCCTAGCTGATTTGAAAGTTTTGGCTTAAAATCAAAAAAGATTCAAATCAGCGACTCTTTTTTCTGTGAAGTAATTATAAAAGTAAATATTTCAGATCATTTTATACACATTTTGGAATATTTTTTGCAAAAAAAATTATTTAAATACTTCACGAATGCAGTCTAGCTGATTTGAAAGTTTTGGCTTAAAATCAAAAAAGATTCAAATCCGCTACACTTTTTTCTGTGAAGTAATTATAAAAGTAAATATTTCAGATCATTTTATACACATTTTGGAATATTTTTTGCAAAAAAAATTATTTAAATACTTCACGAATGCAGCCTAGCTGATTTCAAAGTTTTGGCTTAAAATCAAAAAAGATTCAAATCAGCTACACTTTTTTCTGTGAAGAAATTATAAAAGTAAATATTTCAGATCATTTTATACACATTTTGGAATATTTTTTGCAAAAAAAATTATTTAAATACTTCACGAATGCAGTCTAGCTGATTTGAAAGTTTTGGCTTAAAATCAAAAAAGATTCAAATCAGCTACACTTTTTTCTGTGAAGTAATTATAAAAGTAAATATTTCAGATCATTTTATACACATTTTGGAATATTTTTTGCAAAAAAAATTATTTAAATACTTCACGAATGCAGCCTAGCTGATTTGAAAGTTTTGGCTTAAAATCAAAAAAGATTCAAATCAGCTACACTTTTTTCTGTGAAGAAATTATAAAAGTAAATATTTCAGATCATTTTATACACATTTTGGAATATTTTTTGCAAAAAAAATTATTTAAATACTTCACGAATGCAGTCTAGCTGATTTGAAAGTTTTGGCTTAAAATCAAAAAAGATTCAAATCAGCTACACTTTTTTCTGTGAAGAAATTATAAAAGTAAATATTTCAGATCATTTTATACACATTTTGGAATATTTTTTGCAAAAAAAATTATTTAAATACTTCACGAATGCAGCCTAGCTGATTTGAAAGTTTTGGCTTAAAATCAAAAAAGATTCAAATCAGCTACACTTTTTTCTGTGAAGTAATTATAAAAGTAAATATTTCAGATCATTTTATACACATTTTGGAATATTTTTTGCAAAAAAAATTATTTAAATACTTCACGAATGCAGCCTTGCTGATTTGAAAGTTTTGGCTTAAAATCAAAAAAGATTCAAATCAGCTACACTTTTTTCTGTGAAGAAATTATAAAAGTAAATATTTCAGATCATTTTATACACATTTTGGAATATTTTTTGCAAAAAACCTTTTTTAAATACTTCACGAATGCAGTCTAGCTGATTTGAAAGTTTTGGCTTAAAATCAAAAAAGATTCAAATCAGCTACACTTTTTTCTGTGAAGGAATTATAAAAGTAAATATTTCAGATCATTTTATACACATTTTGGAATATTTTTTGCAAAAAAAATTATTTAAATACTTCACGAATGCAGTCTAGCTGATTTGAAAGTTTTGGCTTAAAATCAAAAAAGATTCAAATCAGCTACACTTTTTTCTGTGAAGTAATTATAAAAGTAAATATTTCAGATCATTTTATACACATTTTGGAATATTTTTTGCAAAAAAACTTATTTAAATACTTCACGAATGCAGCCTAGCTGATTTGAAAGTTTTGGCTTAAAATCAAAAAAGATTCAAATCAGCTACACTTTTTTCTATGAAGAAATTATAAAAGTAAATATTTCAGATCATTTTATACACATTTTGGAATATATTTGCAAAAAAACTTATTTAAATACTTCACGAATGCAGTCTAGCTGATTTGAAAGTTTTGGCTTAAAATCAAAAAAGATTCAAATCAGCTACACTTTTTTCTGTGAAGTAATTATAAAAGTAAATATTTCAGATCATTTTATACACATTTTGGAATATTTTTTGCAAAAAAAATTATTTAAATACTTCACGAATGCAGTCTAGCTGATTTGAAAGTTTTGGCTTAAAATCAAAAAAGATTCAAATCAGCTACACTTTTTTCTGTGAAGGAATTATAAAAGTAAATATTTCAGATCATTTTGTACACATTTTGGAAGATTTTTTGCAAAAAAAATTATTTAAATACTTCACGAATGCAGTCTAGCTGATTTGAAAGTTTTGGCTTAAAATCAAAAAAGATTCAAATCAGCCACACTTTTTTCTGTGAAGTAATTATAAAAGTAAATATTTCAGATCATTTTATACACATTTTGGAATATTTTTTGCAAAAAAAATTATTTAAATACTTCACGAATGCAGCCTAGCTGATTTGAAAGTTTTGGCTTAAAATCAAAAAAGATTCAAATCAGCTACACTTTTTTCTGTGAAGTAATTATAAAAGTAAATATTTCAGATCATTTTATACACATTTTGGGATATTTTTTGCAAAAAAAATTATTTAAATACTTCACGAATGCAGTCTAGCTGATTTGAAAGTTTTGGCTTAAAATCAAAAAAGATTCAAATCAGCTACACTTTTTTCTGTGAAGGAATTATAAAAGTAAATATTTCAGATCATTTTATACACATTTTGGAAGATTTTTTGCAAAAAAAATTATTTAAATACTTCACGAATGCAGTCTAGCTGATTTGAAAGTTTTGGCTTAAAATCAAAAAAGATTCAAATCAGCTACACTTTTTTCTGTGAAGTAATTATAAAAGTAAATATTTCAGATCATTTTATACACATTTTGGAAGATTTTTTGCAAAAAAAATTATTTAAATACTTCACGAATGCAGTCTAGCTGATTTGAAAGTTTTGGCTTAAAATCAAAAAAGATTCAAATCAGCTACACTTTTTTCTGTGAAGTAATTATAAAAGTAAATATTTCAGATCATTTTATACACATTTTGGAATATTTTTTGCAAAAAAAATTATTTAAATACTTCACGAATGCAGCCTAGCTGATTTGAAAGTTTTGGCTTAAAATCAAAAAAGATTCAAATCAGCTACACTTTTTTCTGTGAAGAAATTATAAAAGTAAATATTTCAGATCATTTTATACACATTTTGGAATATTTTTTGCAAAAAAAATTATTTAAATACTTCACGAATGCAGTCTAGCTGATTTGAAAGTTTTGGCTTAAAATCAAAAAAGATTCAAATCAGCTACACTTTTTTCTGTGAAGAAATTATAAAAGTAAATATTTCAGATCATTTTATACACATTTTGGAATATTTTTTGCAAAAAAAATTATTTAAATACTTCACGAATGCAGCCTAGCTGATTTGAAAGTTTTGGCTTAAAATCAAAAAAGATTCAAATCAGCTACACTTTTTTCTGTGAAGTAATTATAAAAGTAAATATTTCAGATCATTTTATACACATTTTGGAATATTTTTTGCAAAAAAAATTATTTAAATACTTCACGAATGCAGCCTAGCTGATTTGAAAGTTTTGGCTTAAAATCAAAAAAGATTCAAATCAGCTACACTTTTTTCTGTGAAGTAATTATAAAAGTAAATATTTCAGATCATTTTATACACATTTTGGAATATTTTTTGCAAAAAAACTTATTTAAATACTTCACGAATGCAGCCTAGCTGATTTGAAAGTTTTGGCTTAAAATCAAAAAAGATTCAAATCAGCTACACTTTTTTCTATGAAGAAATTATAAAAGTTAATATTTCAGATCATTTTATACACATTTTGGAATATATTTTGCAAAAAAACTTATTTAAATACTTCACGAATGCAGTCTAGCTGATTTGAAAGTTTTGGCTTAAAATCAAAAAAGATTCAAATCAGCTACACTTTTTTCTGTGAAGTAATTATAAAAGTAAATATTTCAGATCATTTTATACACATTTTGGAATATTTTTTGCAAAAAAAATTATTTAAATACTTCACGAATGCAGTCTAGCTGATTTGAAAGTTTTGGCTTAAAATCAAAAAAGATTCAAATCAGCTACACTTTTTTCTGTGAAGGAATTATAAAAGTAAATATTTCAGATCATTTTATACACATTTTGGAAGATTCTTTGCAAAAAAAATTATTTAAATACTTCACGAATGCAGTCTAGCTGATTTGAAAGTTTTGGCTTAAAATCAAAAAAGATTCAAATCAGCCACACTTTTTTCTGTGAAGTAATTATAAAAGTAAATATTTCAGATCATTTTATACACATTTTGGAATATTTTTTGCAAAAAAAATTATTTAAATACTTCACGAATGCAGCCTAGCTGATTTGAAAGTTTTGGCTTAAAATCAAAAAAGATTCAAATCAGCTACACTTTTTTCTGTGAAGTAATTATAAAAGTAAATATTTCAGATCATTTTATACACATTTTGGGATATTTTTTGCAAAAAAAATTATTTAAATACTTCACGAATGCAGTCTAGCTGATTTGAAAGTTTTGGCTTAAAATCAAAAAAGATTCAAATCAGCTACACTTTTTTCTGTGAAGGAATTATAAAAGTAAATATTTCAGATCATTTTATACACATTTTGGAAGATTTTTTGCAAAAAAAATTATTTAAATACTTCACGAATGCAGTCTAGCTGATTTGAAAGTTTTGGCTTAAAATCAAAAAAGATTCAAATCAGCTACACTTTTTTCTGTGAAGTAATTATAAAAGTAAATATTTCAGATCATTTTATACACATTTTGGAAGATTTTTTGCAAAAAAAATTATTTAAATACTTCACGAATGCAGTCTAGCTGATTTGAAAGTTTTGGCTTAAAATCAAAAAAGATTCAAATCAGCTACACTTTTTTCTGTGAAGTAATTATAAAAGTAAATATTTCAGATCATTTTATACACATTTTGGAATATTTTTTGCAAAAAAAATTATTTAAATACTTCACGAATGCAGCCTAGCTGATTTGAAAGTTTTGGCTTAAAATCAAAAAAGATTCAAATCAGCTACACTTTTTTCTGTGAAGAAATTATAAAAGTAAATATTTCAGATCATTTTATACACATTTTGGAATATTTTTTGCAAAAAAAATTATTTAAATACTTCACGAATGCAGTCTAGCTGATTTGAAAGTTTTGGCTTAAAATCAAAAAAGATTCAAATCAGCTACACTTTTTTCTGTGAAGAAATTATAAAAGTAAATATTTCAGATCATTTTATACACATTTTGGAATATTTTTTGCAAAAAAAATTATTTAAATACTTCACGAATGCAGCCTAGCTGATTTGAAAGTTTTGGCTTAAAATCAAAAAAGATTCAAATCAGCTACACTTTTTTCTGTGAAGTAATTATAAAAGTAAATATTTCAGATCATTTTATACACATTTTGGAATATTTTTTGCAAAAAAAATTATTTAAATACTTCACGAATGCAGCCTAGCTGATTTGAAAGTTTTGGCTTAAAATCAAAAAAGATTCAAATCAGCTACACTTTTTTCTGTGAAGAAATTATAAAAGTAAATATTTCAGATCATTTTATACACATTTTGGAATATTTTTTGCAAAAAAAAATATTTAAATACTTCACGAATGCAGTCTAGCTGATTTGAAAGTTTTGGCTTAAAATCAAAAAAGATTCAAATCAGCTACACTTTTTTCTGTGAAGTAATTATAAAAGTAAATATTTCAGATCATTTTATACACATTTTGGAATATTTTTTGCAAAAAAAATTATTTAAATACTTCACGAATGCAGCCTAGCTGATTTGAAAGTTTTGGCTTAAAATCAAAAAAGATTCAAATCAGCTACACTTTTTTCTGTGAAGAAATTATAAAAGTAAATATTTCAGATCATTTTATACACATTTTGGAATATTTTTTGCAAAAAAAATTATTTAAATACTTCACGAATGCAGTCTAGCTGATTTGAAAGTTTTGGCTTAAAATCAAAAAAGATTCAAATCAGCTACACTTTTTTCTGTGAAGAAATTATAAAAGTAAATATTTCAGATCATTTTATACACATTTTGGAATATTTTTTGCAAAAAAAATTATTTAATTACTTCACGAATGCAGCCTAGCTGATTTGAAAGTTTTGGCTTAAAATCAAAAAAGATTTAAATCAGCTACACTTTTTTCTGTGAAGTAATTATAAAAGTAAATATTTCAGATCATTTTATACACATTTTGGAATATTTTTTGCAAAAAAAATTATTTAAATACTTCACGAATGCAGCCTAGCTGATTTGAAAGTTTTGGCTTAAAATCAAAAAAGATTCAAATCAGCTACACTTTTTTCTGTGAAGAAATTATAAAAGTAAATATTTCAGATCATTTTATACACATTTTGGAATATTTTTTGCAAAAAACCTTTTTTAAATACTTCACGAATGCAGTCTAGCTGATTTGAAAGTTTTGGCTTAAAATCAAAAAAGATTCAAATCAGCTACACTTTTTTCTGTGAAGGAATTATAAAAGTAAATATTTCAGATCATTTTATACACATTTTGGAATATTTTTTGCAAAAAAAATTATTTAAATACTTCACGAATGCAGTCTAGCTGATTTGAAAGTTTTGGCTTAAAATCAAAAAAGATTCAAATCAGCTACACTTTTTTCTGTGAAGTAATTATAAAAGTAAATATTTCAGATCATTTTATACACATTTTGGAATATTTTTTGCAAAAAAAATTATTTAAATACTTCACGAATGCAGCCTAGCTGATTTGAAAGTTTTGGCTTAAAATCAAAAAAGATTCAAATCAGCTACACTTTTTTCTGTGAAGTAATTATAAAAGTAAATATTTCAGATCATTTTATACACATTTTGGAATATTTTTTGCAAAAAAATTATTTAAATACTTCACGAATGCAGCCTAGCTGATTTGAAAGTTTTGGCTTAAAATCAAAAAAGATTCAAATCAGCTACACTTTTTTCTGTGAAGAAATTATAAAAGTAAATATTTCAGATCATTTTATACACATTTTGGAATATTTTTTGCAAAAAAAATTATTTAAATACTTCACGAATGCAGTCTAGCTGATTTGAAAGTTTTGGCTTAAAATCAAAAAAGATTCAAATCAGCTACACTTTTTTCTGTGAAGAAATTATAAAAGTAAATATTTCAGATCATTTTATACACATTTTGGAATATTTTTTGCAAAAAACCTTTTTTAAATACTTCACGAATGCAATCTAGCTGATTTGAAAGTTTTGGCTTAAAATCAAAAAAGATTCAAATCAGCTACACTTTTTTCTGTGAAGGAATTATAAAAGTAAATATTTCAGATTATTTTATACACATTTTGGAATATTTTTTGCAAAAAAAATTATTTAAATACTTCACGAATGCAGTCTAGCTGATTTGAAAGTTTTGGCTTAAAATCAAAAAAGATTCAAATCAGCTACACTTTTTTCTGTGAAGTAATTATAAAAGTAAATATTTCAGATCATTTTATACACATTTTGGAATATTTTTTGCAAAAAAACTTATTTAAATACTTCACGAATGCAGCCTAGCTGATTTGAAAGTTTTGGCTTAAAATCAAAAAAGATTCAAATCAGCTACACTTTTTTCTATGAAGAATTTATAAAAGTAAATATTTCAGATCATTTTATACACATTTTGGAATATTTTTTGCAAAAAAACTTATTTAAATACTTCACGAATGCAGTCTAGCTGATTTGAAAGTTTTGGCTTAAAATCAAAAAAGATTCAAATCAGCTACACTTTTTTCTGTGAAGTAATTATAAAAGTAAATATTTCAGATCATTTTATACACATTTTGCAATATTTTTTGCAAAATAAATTATTTAAATACTTCACGAATGCAGTCTAGCTGATTTGAAAGTTTTGGCTTAAAATCAAAAAAGATTCAAATCAGCTACACTTTTTTCTGTGAAGGAATTATAAAAGTAAATATTTCAGATCATTTTATACACATTTTGGAAGATTTTTTGCAAAAAAAATTATTTAAATACTTCACGAATGCAGCCTAGCTGATTTGAAAGTTTTGGCTTAAAATCAAAAAAGATTCAAATCAGCTACACTTTTTTCTGTGAAGTAATTATAAAAGTAAATATTTCAGATCATTATATACACATTTTGGAATATTTTTTGCAAAAAAAATTATTTAAATACTTCACGAATGCAGCCTAGCTGATTTGAAAGTTTTGGCTTAAAATCAAAAAAGATTCAAATCAGCTACACTTTTTTCTGTGAAGTAATTATAAAAGTAAATATTTCAGATCATTTTATACACATTTTGGGATATTTTTTGCAAAAAAAATTATTTAAATACTTCACGAATGCAGCCTAGCTGATTTGAAAGTTTTGGCTTAAAATCAAAAAAGATTCAAATCAGCTACACTTTTTTCTGTGAAGTAATTATAAAAGTAAATATTTCAGATCATGTTATACACATTTTGGGATATTTTTTGCAAAAAAAATTATTTAAATACTTCACGAATGCAGCCTAGCTGATTTGAAAGTTTTGGCTTAAAATCAAAAAAGATTCAAATCAGCTACACTTTTTTCTGTGAAGTAATTATAACAGTTAATATTTCAGATCTTGTTATACACATTTTGGAATATTTTTTGCAAAAAAAATTATTTAAATACTTCACGAATGCAGCCTAGCTGATTTGAAAGTTTTGGCTTAAAATCAAAAAAGATTCAAATCAGCTACACTTTTTTCTGTGAAGGAATTATAAAAGTAAATATATCAGATCATTTTATACACATTTTGGAATATTTTTTGCAAAAAAAATTATTTAAAAACTTCACGAATGCAGTCTAGCTGATTTGAAAGTTTTGGCTTAAAATCAAAAAAGATTCAAATCAGCTACACTTTTTTCTGTGAAGTAATTATAAAAGTAAATATTTCAGATCATTTTATACACATTTTGGGTTATTTTTTGCAAAAAAAATTATTTAAATACTTCACGAATGCAGCCTAGCTGATTTGAAAGTTTTGGCTTAAAATCAAAAAAGATTCAAATCAGCTACACTTTTTTCTGTGAAGTAATTATAAAAGTAAATATTTCAGATCATTTTATACACATATTGGAATATTTTTTGCAAAAAAAATTATTTAAATACTTCACGAATGCAGTCTAGCTGAATTGAAAGTTTTGGCTTAAAATCAAAAAAGATTCAAATCAGCTACACTTTTTTCTGTGAAGTAATTATAAAAGTAAATATTTCAGATCATGTTATACACATTTTGGGATATTTTTTGCAAAAAAAATTATTTAAATACTTCACGAATGCAGCCTAGCTGATTTGAAAGTTTTGGCTTAAAATCAAAAAAGATTCAAATCAGCTACACTTTTTTCTGTGAAGTAATTATAAAAGTAAATATTTCAGATCATTTTATACACATTTTGGAATATTTTTTGCAGAAAAAATTATTTAAATACTTCACGAATGCAGCCTAGCTGATTTGAAAGTTTTGGCTTAAAATCAAAAAAGATTCAAATCAGCTACACTTTTTTCTGTGAAGTAATTATAAAAGTAAATATTTCAGATCATGTTATACACATTTTGGGATATTTTTTGCAAAAAAAATTATTTAAATACTTCACGAATGCAGCCTAGCTGATTTGAAAGTTTTGGCTTAAAATCAAAAAAGGTTCAAATCAGCTACACTTTTTTCTGTGAAGTAATTATAAAAGTAAATATTTCAGATCATTTTATACACATTTTGGAATATTTTTTGCAAAAAAAATTATTTAAATACTTCACGAATGCAGTCTAGCTGATTTGAAAGTTTTGGCTTAAAATCAAAAAAGATTCAAATCAGCTACACTTTTTTCTGTGAAGTAATTATAAAAGTAAATATTTCAGATCATTTTATACACATTTTGGAATATTTTTTGCAAAAAAAATTATTTAAATACTTCACGAATGCAGCCTAGCTGATTTGAAAGTTTTGGCTTAAAATCAAAAAAGATTCAAATCAGCTACACTTTTTTCTGTGAAGTAATTATAAAAGTAAATATTTCAGATCATTTTATACACATTTTGGGATATTTTTTGCAAAAAAAATTATTTAAATACTTCACGAATGCAGCCTAGCTGATTTGAAAGTTTTGGCTTAAAATCAAAAAAGATTCAAATCAGCTACACTTTTTTCTGTGAAGTAATTATAAAAGTAAATATTTCAGATCATGTTATACACATTTTGGGATATTTTTTGCAAAAAAAATTATTTAAATACTTCACGAATGCAGCCTAGCTGATTTGAAAGTTTTAGCTTAAAATCAAAAAAGATTCAAATCAGCTACACTTTTTTCTGTGAAGGAATTATAAAAGTAAATATATCAGATCATTTTATACACATTTTGGAATATTTTTTGCAAAAAAAATTATTTAAATACTTCACGAATGCAGTCTAGCTGATTTGAAAGTTTTGGCTTAAAATCAAAAAAGATTCAAATCAGCTACACTTTTTTCTGTGAAGTAATTATAAAAGTAAATATTTCAGATCATTTTATACACATTTTGGGATATTTTTTGCAAAAAAAATTATTTAAATACTTCACGAATGCAGCCTAGCTGATTTGAAAGTTTTGGCTTAAAATCAAAAAAGATTCAAATCAGCTACACTTTTTTCTGTGAAGTAATTATAAAAGTAAATATTTCAGATCATTTTATACACATATTGGAATATTTTTTGCAAAAAAAATTATTTAAATACTTCACGAATGCAGTCTAGCTGAATTGAAAGTTTTGGCTTAAAATCAAAAAAGATTCAAATCAGCTACACTTTTTTCTGTGAAGTAATTATAAAAGTAAATATTTCAGATCATGTTATACACATTTTGGGATATTTTTTGCAAAAAAAATTATTTAAATACTTCACGAATGCAGCCTAGCTGATTTGAAAGTTTTGGCTTAAAATCAAAAAAGATTCAAATCAGCTACACTTTTTTCTGTGAAGTAATTATAAAAGTAAATATTTCAGATCATTTTATACACATTTTGGAATATTTTTTGCAAAAAAAATTATTTAAATGCTTCACGAATGCAGCCTAGCTGATTTGAAAGTTTTGGCTTAAAATCAAAAAAGATTCAAATCAGCTACACTTTTTTCTGTGAAGAAATTATAAAAGTAAATATTTCAGATCATTTTATACACATTTTGGAATATTTTTTGCAAAAAAAATTATTTAAATACTTCACGAATGCAGCCTAGCTGATTTGAAAGTTTTGGCTTAAAATCAAAAAAGATTCAAATCAGCTACACTTTTTTCTGTGAAGGAATTATAAAAGTAAATATATCAGATCATTTTATACACATTTTGGAATATTTTTTGCAAAAAAAATTATTTAAATACTTCACGAATGCAGTCTAGCTGATTTGAAAGTTTTGGCTTAAAATCAAAAAAGATTCAAATCAGCTACACTTTTTTCTGTGAAGTAATTATAAAAGTAAATATTTCAGATCATTTTATACACATTTTGGGATATTTTTTGCAAAAAAAATTATTTAAATACTTCACGAATGCAGCCTAGCTGATTTGAAAGTTTTGGCTTAAAATCAAAAAAGATTCAAATCAGCTACACTTTTTTCTGTGAAGTAATTATAAAAGTAAATATTTCAGATCATTTTATACACATATTGGAATATTTTTTGCAAAAAAAATTATTTAAATACTTCACGAATGCAGTCTAGCTGAATTGAAAGTTTTGGCTTAAAATCAAAAAAGATTCAAATCAGCTACACTTTTTTCTGTGAAGTAATTATAAAAGTAAATATTTCAGATCATTTTATACACATTTTGGAATATTTTTTGCAAAAAAAATTATTTAAATGCTTCACGAATGCAGCCTAGCTGATTTGAAAGTTTTGGCTTAATATCAAAAAAGATTCAAATCAGCTACACTTTTTTCTGTGAAGAAATTATAAAAGTAAATATTTCAGATCATTTTATACACATTTTGGAATATTTTTTGCAAAAAAAATTATTTAAATACTTCACGAATGCAGTCTAGCTGATTTGAAAGTTTTGGCTTAAAATCAAAAAAGATTCAAATCAGCTACACTTTTTTCTGTGAAGAAATTATAAAAGTAAATATTTCAGATCATTTTATACACATTTTGGAATATTTTTTGCAAAAAAACTTTTTTAAATACTTCACGAATGCAGTCTAGCTGATTTGAAAGTTTTGGCTTAAAATCAAAAAAGATTCAAATCAGCTACACTTTTTTCTGTGAAGTAATTATAAAAGTAAATATTTCAGATCATTTTATACTCATTTTGGAATATTTTTTGCAAAAAAACTTATTTAAATACTTCACGAATGCAGCCTAGCTGATTTGAAAGTTTTGGCTTAAAATCAAAAAAGATTCAAATCAGCTACACTTTTTTCTGTGAAGAAATTATAAAAGTAAATATTTCAGATCATTTTATACACATTTTGGAATATTTTTTGCAAAAAAACTTATTTAAATACTTCACGAATGCAGTCTAGCTGATTTGAAAGTTTTGGCTTAAAATCAAAAAAGATTCAAATCAGCTACACTTTTTTCTGTGAAGTAATTATAAAAGTAAATATTTCAGATCATTTTATACACATTTTGGAATATTTTTTGCAAAAAAAATTATTTAAATACTTCACGAATGCAGTCTAGCTGATTTGAAAGTTTTGGCTTAAAATCAAAAAAGATTCAAATCGGCTACACTTTTTTCTGTGAAGGAATTATAAAAGTAAATATTTCAGATCATTTTATACACATTTTGGAAGATTTTTTGCCAAAAAAATTATTTAAATACTTCACGAATGCAGTCTAGCTGATTTGAAAGTTTTGGCTTAAAATCAAAAAAGATTCAAATCAGCTACACTTTTTTCTGTAAAGTAATTATAAAAGTAAATATTTCAGATCATTTTATACACATTTTGGAATATTTTTTGCAAAAAAAATTATTTTAATACTTCACGAATGCAGCCTAGCTGATTTGAAAGTTTTGGCTTAAAATCAAAAAAGATTCAAATCAGCTACACTTTTTTCTGTGAAGTAATTATAAAAGTAAATATTTCAGATCATTTTATACACATTTTGGAATATTTTTTGCAAAAAAAATTATTTAAATACTTCACGAATGCAGTCTAGCTGATTTGAAAGTTTTGGCTTAAAATCAAAAAAGATTCAAATCAGCTACACTTTTTTCTGTGAAGGAATTATAAAAGTAAATATTTCAGATCATTTTATACACATTTTGGAATATTTTTTGCAAAAAAAATTATTTAAATACTTCACGAATGCAGCCTAGCTGATTTGAAAGTTTTGGCTTAAAATCAAAAAAGATTCAAATCAGCTACACTTTTTTCTGTGAAGTAATTATAAAAGTAAATATTTCAGATCATTTTATACACATTTTGGAATATTTTTTGCAAGAAAAAATTATTTTAATACTTCACGAATGCAGTCTAGCTGATTTGAAAGTTTTGGCTTAAAATCAAAAAAGATTCAAATCAGCTACACTTTTTTCTGTGAAGTAATTATAAAAGTAAATATTTCAGATCATTTTATACACATTTTGGAATATTTTTTGCAAAAAAAATAATTTAAATACTTCACGAATGCAGCCTAGCTGATTTGAAAGTTTTGGCATAAAATCAAAAAAGATTCAAATCAGCTACACTTTTTTCTGTGAAGTAATTATAAAAGTAAATATTTCAGATCATGTTATACACATTTTGTGATATTTTTTGCAAAAAAAATTATTTAAATACTTCACGAATGCAGCCTAGCTGATTTGAAAGTTTTGGCTTAAAATCAAAAAAGATTCAAATCAGCTACACTTTTTTCTGTGAAGTAATTATAAAAGTAAATATTTCAGATCATGTTATACACATTTTGGAATATTTTTTGCAAAAAAAATTATTTAAATACTTCACGAATGCAGCCAAGCTGATTTGAAAGTTTTGGCTTAAAATCAAAAAAGATTCAAATCAGCTACACTTTTTTCTGTGAAGGAATTATAAAAGTAAATATATCAGATCATTTTATACACATTTTGGAATATTTTTTGCAAAAAAAATTATTTAAATACTTCACGAATGCAGTCTAGCTGATTTGAAAGTTTTGGCTTAAAATCAAAAAAGATTCAAATCAGCTACACTTTTTTCTGTGAAGTAATTATAAAAGTAAATATTTCAGATCATTTTATACACGTTTTGGAATATTTTTTGCAAAAAAAATTATTTAAATACTTCACGAATGCAGTCTAGCTGATTTGAAAGTTTTGGCTTAAAATCAAAAAAGATTCAAATCAGCTAAACTTTTTTCTGTGAAGTAATTATAAAAGTAAATATTTCAGATCATTTTATACACATTTTGGAATATTTTTTGCAAAAAAAATTATTTAAATACTTCACGAATGCAGTCTAGCTGATTTGAAAGTTTTGGCTTAAAATCAAAAAAGATTCAAATCAGCTACACTTTTTTCTGTGAAGTAATTATAAAAGTAAATATTTCAGATCATTTTATACACATTTTGGAATATTTTTTGCAAAAAAACTTTTTTAAATACTTCACGAATGCAGTCTAGCTGATTTGAAAGTTTTGGCTTAAAATCAAAAAAGATTCAAATCAGCTACACTTTTTTCTGTGAAGTAATTATAAAAGTAAATATTTCAGATCATTTTATACACATGTTGGAATATTTTTTGCAAAAAAAATTATTTAAATACTTCACGAATGCAGTCTAGCTGATTTGAAAGTTTTGGCTTAAAATCAAAAAAGATTCAAATCGGCTACACTTTTTTCTGTGAAGTAATTATAAAAGTAAATATTTCAGATCATTTTATACACATTTTGGAATATTTTTTGCAAAAAAAATTATTTAAATACTTCACGAATGCAGTCTAGCTGATTTGAAAGTTTTGGCTTAAAATCAAAAAAGATTCAAATCAGCTACACTTTTTTCTGTGAAGAAATTATAAAAGTAAATATTTCAGATCATTTTATACACATTTTGGAATATTTTTTGCAAAAAAAATTATTTAAATACTTCACGAATGCAGTCTAGCTGATTTGAAAGTTTTGGCTTAAAATCAAAAAAGATTCAAATCGGCTACACTTTTTTCTGTGAAGTAATTATAAAAGTAAATATTTCAGATCATTTTATACACATGTTGGAATATTTTTTGCAAAAAAAATTATTTAAATACTTCACGAATGCAGTCTAGCTGATTTGAAAGTTTTGGCTTAAAATCAAAAAAGATTCAAATCGGCTACACTTTTTTCTGTGAAGTAATTAAAAAAGTAAATATTTCAGATCATTTTATACACATTTTGGAATATTTTTTGCAAAAAAAATTATTTAAATACTTCACGAATGCAGTCTAGCTGATTTGAAAGTTTTGGCTTAAAATCAAAAAAGATTCAAATCAGCTACACTTTTTTCTGTGAAGTAATTATAAAAGTAAATATTTCATATCATTTTATACACATTTTGGAATATTTTTTGCAAAAAAAATTATTTAAATACTTCACGAATGCAGTCTAGCTGATTTGAAAGTTTTGGCTTAAAATCAAAAAAGATTCAAATCAGCTACACTTTTTTCTGTGAAGTAATTATAAAAGTAAATATTTCATATCATTTTATACACATTTTGGAATATTTTTTGCAAAAAAAATTATTTAAATACTTCACGAATGCAGTCTAGCTGATTTGAAAGTTTTGGCTTAAAATCAAAAAAGATTCAAATCAGCTACACTTTTTTCTGTGAAGTAATTAAAAAAGTAAATATTTCAGATCATTTTATTAAAATTTTGGAATATTTTTTGCAAAAAAAATTATTTAAATACTTCACGAATGCAGTCTAGCTGATTTGAAAGTTTTGGCTTAAAATCAAAAAAGATTCAAATCAGCTACACTTTTTTCTGTGAAGGAATTATAAAAGTAAATATTTCAGATCATTTTATACACATTTTGGAATATTTTTTGCAAAAAAAATTATTTAAATACTTCACGAATGCAGTCTAGCTGATTTGAAAGTTTTGGCTTAAAATCAAAAAAGATTCAAATCAGCTACACTTTTTTCTGTGAAGTAATTATAAAAGTAAATATTTCAGATCATTTTATACACATGTTGGAATATTTTTTGCAAAAAAAATTATTTAAATACTTCACGAATGCAGTCTAGCTGATTTGAAAGTTTTGGCTTAAAATCAAAAAAGATTCAAATCGGCTACACTTTTTTCTGTGAAGTAATTAAAAAAGTAAATATTTCAGATCATTTTATACACATTTTGGAATATTTTTTGCAAAAAAAATTATTTAAATACTTCACGAATGCAGTCTAGCTGATTTGAAAGTTTTGGCTTAAAATCAAAAAAGATTCAAATCAGCTACACTTTTTTCTGTGAAGTAATTATAAAAGTAAATATTTCAGATCATTTTATTAAAATTTTGGAATATTTTTTGCAAAAAAAATTATTTAAATACTTCACGAATGCAGTCTAGCTGATTTGAAAGTTTTGGCTTAAAATCAAAAAAGATTCAAATCAGCTACACTTTTTTCTGTGAAGGAATTATAAAAGTAAATATTTCAGATCATTTTATACACATGTTGGAATATTTTTTGCAAAAAAAATTATTTAAATACTTCACGAATGCAGTCTAGCTGATTTGAAAGTTTTGGCTTAAAATCAAAAAAGATTCAAATCGGCTACACTTTTTTCTGTGAAGTAATTAAAAAAGTAAATATTTCAGATCATTTTATACACATTTTGGAATATTTTTTCAAAAAAAATTATTTAAATACTTTACGAATGCAGTCTAGCTGATTTGAAAGTTTTGGCTTAAAATCAAAAAAGATTCAAATCAGCTACACTTTTTTCTGTGAAGTAATTATAAAAGTAAATATTTCAGATCATTTTATACACATTTTGGAATATTTTTTGCAAAAAAATTATTTTAATACTTCACGAATGCAGCCTAGCTGATTAGAAAGTTTTGGCTTAAAATCAAAAAAGATTCAAATCAGCTACACTTTTTTCTGTGAAGTAATTATAAAAGTAAATATTTCAGATCATTTTATACACATTTTGGAATATTTTTTGCAAAAAAAATTATTTAAATACTTCACGAATGCAGTCTAGCTGATTTGAAAGTTTTGGCTTAAAATCAAAAAAGATTCAAATCAGCTACACTTTTTTCTGTGAAGTAATTATAAAAGTAAATATTTCATATCATTTTATACACATTTTGGAATATTTTTTGCAAAAAAAATTATTTAAATACTTCACGAATGCAGCCTAGCTGATTTGAAAGTTTTGGCTTAAAATCAAAAAAGATTCAAATCAGCTACACTTTTTTCTGTGAAGAAATTATAAAAGTAAATATTTCAGATCATTTTATACACATTTTGGAATATTTTTTGCAAAAAAAATTATTTAAATACTTCACGAATGCAGTCTAGCTGATTTGAAAGTTTTGGCTTAAAATCAAAAAAGATTCAAATCAGCTACACTTTTTTCTGTGAAGGAATTATAAAAGTAAATATTTCAGATCATTTTATACACATTTTGGAATATTTTTTGCAAAAAAAATTATTTAAATACTTCACGAATGCAGTCTAGCTGATTTGAAAGTTTTGGCTTAAAATCAAAAAAGATTCAAATAAGCTACACTTTTTTCTGTGAAGTAATTATAAAAGTAAATATTTCAGATCATTTTATACACATTTTGGAATATTTTTTGCAAAAAAACTTATTTAAATACTTCACGAATGCAGTCTAGCTGATTTGAAAGTTTTGGCATAAAATCAAAAAAGATTCAAATCAGCTACACTTTTTTCTGTGAAGTAATTATAAAAGTAAATATTTCAGATCATTTTATACACATTTTGGAATATTTTTTGCAAAAAAACTTATTTAAATACTTCACGAATGCAGTCTAGCTGATTTGAAAGTTTTGGCATAAAATCAAAAAAGATTCAAATCAGCTACACTTTTTTCTGTGAAGTAATTATAAAAGTAAATATTTCAGATCTTTTTATACACATTTTGGAATATTTTTTGCAAAAAAATTTATTTTAATACTTCACGAATGCAGCCTAGCTGATTTGAAAGTTTTGGCTTAAAATCAATAAAGATTCAAATCAGCTACACTTTTTTCTGTGAATGAATTATTAAAATGAATATATCAGATCATTTTATACAAATTTTGGAATATTTTTTGCAAAAAAAATTATTTAAATACTTCACGAATGCAGCCTAGCTGATTTGAAAGTTTTGGCTTAAAATCAAAAAAGATTCAAATCAGCTACACTTTTTTCTGTGAAGTAATTATAAAAGTAAATATTTCAGATCATTTTATACACATTTTGGAATATTTTTTGCAAAAAAAATTATTTAAATACTTCACGAATGCAGCCTAGCTGATTTGAAAGTTTTGGCTTAAAATCAAAAAAGATTCAAATCAGCTACACTTTTTTCTGTGAAGTAATTATAAAAGTAAATATTTCAGATCATTTTATACACATTTTGGAATGTTTTTTGCAAAAAAAATTATTTAAATACTTCACGAATGCAGCCTAGCTGATTTGAAAGTTTTGGCTTAAAATCAAAAAAGATTCAAATCAGCTACACTTTTTTCTGTGAAGTAATTATAAAAGTAAATATTTCAGATCATTTTATACATATTTTGGAATATTTTTTGCAAAAAAAATTATTTAAATACTTCACGAATGCAGCCTAGCTGATTTGAAAGTTTTGGCTTAAAATCAAAAAAGATTCAAATCAGCTACACTTTTTTCTGTGAAGTAATTATAAAAGTAAATAATTCAGATCATTTTATACACATTTTGGAATATTTTTTGCAAAAAAAATTATTTAAATACTTCACGAATGCAGCCTAGCTGATTTGAAAGTTTTGGCTTAAAATCAAAAAAGATTTAAATCAGCTACACTTTTTTCTGTGAAGTAATTATAAAAGTAAATATTTCAGATCATTTTATACACATTTTGGAATATTTTTTGCAAAAAAAATTATTTAAATACTTTACGAATGCAGTCTAGCTGATTTGAAAGTTTTGGCTTAAAATCAAAAAAGATTCAAATCAGCTACACTTTTTTCTGTGAAGTAATTATAAAAGTAAATATTTCAGATCATTTTATACACATTTCGGAATATTTTTTGCAAAAAAAGTTATTTAAATACTTCACGAATGCAGCCTAGCTGATTTGAAAGTTTTGGCTTAAAATCAAAAAAGATTCAAATCAGCTACACTTTTTTCTGTGAAGTAATTATAAAAGTAAATATTTCATATCATTATATACACATTTTGGAATATTTTTTGCAAAAAAAATTATTTAAATACTTCACGAATGCAGTCTAGCTGATTTGAAAGTTTTGGCTTAAAATCAAAAAAGATTCAAATCAGCTACACTTTTTTCTGTGAAGTAATTTTAAAAGTAAATATTTCATATCATTATATACACATTTTGGAATATTTTTTGCAAAAAAAATTATTTAAATACTTCACGAATGCAGTCTAGCTGATTTGAATTTTTTGGCTTAAAATCAAAAAAGATTCAAATCAGCTACACTTTTTTCTGTGAAGTAATTATAAAAGTAAATATTTCAGATCATTTTATACACATTTTGGAATATTTTTTGCAAAAAAAATTATTTAAATACTTCACGAATGCAGCCTAGCTGATTTGAAAGTTTTGGCTTAAAATCAAAAAAGATTCAAATCAGCTACACTTTTTTCTGTGAAGTAATTATAAAAGTAAATATTTCAGATCATTTTATACACATTTTGGAATATTTTTTGCAAAAAAAATTATTTAAATACTTCACGAATGCAGTCTAGCTGATTTGAAAGTTTTGGCTTAAAATCAAAAAAGATTCAAATCAGCTACACTTTTTTCTGTGAAGTAATTATAAAAGTAAATATTTCAGATCATTTTATACACATTTTGGAATATTTTTTGCAAAAAAAATTATTTAAATACTTCACGAATGCAGTCTAGCTGATTTGAAAGTTTTGGCTTAAAATCAAAAAAGATTCAAATCAGCTACACTTTTTTCTGTGAAGTAATTATAAAAGTAAATATATCAGATCATTTTATACACATTTTGGAATATTTTTTGCAAAAAAAATTATTTAAATACTTCACGAATGCAGCCTAGCTGATTTGAAAGTTTTGGCTTAAAATCAAAAAAGATTCAAATCAGCTACACTTTTTTCTGTGGAGGAATTATTAAAATGAATATATCAGATCATTTTATACACATTTTGAAATATTTTTTGCAAAAAAAATTATTAAAATACTTCACGAATGCAGTCTAGCTGATTTGAAAGTTTTGGCTTAAAATCAAAAAAGATTCAAATCAGCTACACTTTTTTCTGTGAAGTAATTATAAAAGTAAATATTTCAGATCATTTTATACACATTTTGGAATATTTTTTGCAAAAAAAATTATTTAAATACTTTACGAATGCAGCCTAGCTGACTTGAAAGTTTTGGCTTAAAATCAAAAAAGATTCAAATCAGCTACACTTTTTTCTGTGGAGGAATTATAAAAGTAAATATATCAGATCATTTTATACACATTTTGGAATATTTTTTGCAAAAAAAATTATTTAAATACTTCACGAATGCAGTCTAGCTGATTTGAAAGTTTTGGCTTAAAATCAAAAAAGATTCAAATCAGCTACACTTTTTTCTGTGAAGTAATTATAAAAGTAAATATATCAGATCATTTTATACACATTTTGGAATATTTTTTGCAAAAAAAATTATTTAAATACTTCACGAATGCAGCCTAGCTGATTTGAAAGTTTTGGCTTAAAATCAAAAAAGATTCAAATCAGCTACACTTTTTTCTGTGAAGTAATTATAAAAGTAAATATTTCAGATCTATTTATACACATTTTGGAATATTTTTTGCAAAAAAAATTATTTAAATACTTCACGAATGTAGCCTAGCTGATTTGAAAGTTTTGGCTTAAAATCAAAAAAGATTCAAATCAGCTACACTTTTTTCTGTGAAGTAATTATAAAAGTAAATATTTCAGATCATTTTATACACATTTTGGAATATTTTTTGCAAAAAAAATTATTTAAATACTTCACGAATGCAGCCTAGCTGATTTGAAAGTTTTGGCTTAAAATCAAAAAAGATTCAAATCAGCTACACTTTTTTCTGTGAAGTAATTATAAAAGTAAATATTTCAGATCATTTTATACACATTTTGGAATATTTTTTGCAAAAAAAATTATTTAAATACTTCACGAATGCAGCCTAGCTGATTTGAAAGTTTTGGCTTAAAATCAAAAAAGATTCAAATCAGCTACACTTTTTTCTGTGGAGGAATTATAAAAGTAAATATATCAGATCATTTTATACACATTTTGGAATATTTTTTGCAAAAAAAATTATTTAAATACTTCACGAATGCAGTCTAGCTGATTTGAAAGTTTTGGCTTAAAATCAAAAAAGATTCAAATCAGCTACACTTTTTTCTGTGAAGTAATTATAAAAGTAAATATTTCAGATCATTTTATACACATTTTGGAATATTTTTTGCAAAAAAAATTATTTTAATACTTCACGAATGCAGCCTTGCTGATTTGAAAGTTCTGGCTTAAAATCAAAAAAGATTCAAATCAGCTACACTTTTTTCTGTGAAGTAATTATAAAAGTAAATATTTCAGATCATTTTATACACATTTTGGAATATTTTTTGCAAAAAAAATTATTTAAATACTTCACGAATGCAGTCTAGCTGATTTGAAAGTTTTGGCTTAAAATCAAAAAAGATTCAAATCAGCTACACTTTTTTCTGTGGAGGAATTATAAAAGTAAATATATCAGATCATTTTATACACATTTTAGAATATTTTTTGCAAAAAAAATTATTTAAATACTTCACGAATGCAGTCTAGCTGATTTGAAAGTTTTGGCTTAAAATCAAAAAAGATTCAAATCAGCTACACTTTTTTCTGTGGAGGAATTATAAAAGTAAATATATCAGATCATTTTATACACATTTTAGAATATTTTTTGCAAAAAAAATTATTTAAATACTTCACGAATGCAGTCTAGCTGATTTGAAAGTTTTGGCTTAAAATCAAAAAAGATTCAAATCAGCTACACTTTTTTCTGTGAAGTAATTATAAAAGTAAATATATCAGATCATTTTATACACATTTTAGAATATTTTTTGCAAAAAAAATTATTTAAATACTTCACGAATGCAGTCTAGCTGATTTGAAAGTTTTGGCTTAAAATCAAAAAAGATTCAAATCAGCTACACTTTTTTCTGTGAAGTAATTATAAAAGTAAATATTTCAGATCATTTTATACACATTTTGGAATATTTTTTGCAAAAAAAATTATTTAAATACTTCACGAATGCAGTCTAGCTGATTTGAAAGTTTTGGCTTAAAATCAAAAAAGATTCAAATCAGCTACACTTTTTTCTGTGGAGGAATTATAAAAGTAAATATATCAGATCATTTTATACACATTTTAGAAAATTTTTTGCAAAAAAAATTATTTAAATACTTCACGAATGCAGTCTAGCTGATTTGAAAGTTTTGGCTTAAAATCAAAAAAGATTCAAATCAGCTACACTTTTTTCTGTGAAGTAATTATAAAAGTAAATATTTCAGATCATTTTATACACATTTTAGAATATTTTTTGCAAAAAAAATTATTTAAATACTTCACGAATGCAGTCTAGCTGATTTGAAAGTTTTGGCTTAAAATCAAAAAAGATTCAAATCAGCTACACTTTTTTCTGTGAAGTAATTATAAAAGTAAATATTTCAGATCATTTTATACACATTTTGGAATATTTTTTGCAAAAAAAATTATTTAAATACTTCACGAATGCAGTCTAGCTGATTTGAAAGTTTTGGCTTAAAATCAAAAAAGATTCAAATCAGCTACACTTTTTTCTGTGGAGGAATTATAAAAGTAAATATATCAGATCATTTTATACACATTTTAGAATATTTTTTGCAAAAAAAATTATTTAAATACTTCACGAATGCAGTCTAGCTGATTTGAAAGTTTTGGCTTAAAATCAAAAAAGATTCAAATCAGCTACACTTTTTTCTGTGAAGTAATTATAAAAGTAAATATTTCAGATCATTTTATACACATTTTGGAATATTTTTTGCAAAAAAAATTATTTAAATACTTCACGAATGCAGTCTAGCTGATTTGAAAGTTTTGGCTTAAAATCAAAAAAGATTCAAATCAGCTACACTTTTTTCTGTGAAGTAATTATAAAAGTAAATATTTCAGATCATTTTATACACATTTTAGAATATTTTTTGCAAAAAAAATTATTTTAATACTTCACGAATGCAGCCTTGCTGATTTGAAAGTTCTGGCTTAAAATCAAAAAAGATTCAAATCAGCTACACTTTTTTCTGTGAAGTAATTATAAAAGTAAATATTTCAGATCATTTTATACACATTTTGGAATATTTTTTGCAAAAAAAATTATTTTAATACTTCACGAATGCAGCCTTGCTGATTTGAAAGTTCTGGCTTAAAATCAAAAAAGATTCAAATCAGCTACACTTTTTTCTGTGAAGTAATTATAAAAGTAAATATTTCAGATCATTTTATACACATTTTAGAATATTTTTTGCAAAAAAAATTATTTAAATACTTCACGAATGCAGTCTAGCTGATTTGAAAGTTTTGGCTTAAAATCAAAAAAGATTCAAATCAGCTACACTTTTTTCTGTGAAGTAATTATAAAAGTAAATATTTCAGATCATTTTATACACATTTTGGAATATTTTTTGCAAAAAAAATTATTTAAATACTTCACGAATGCAGTCTAGCTGATTTGAAAGTTTTGGCTTAAAATCAAAAAAGATTCAAATCAGCTACACTTTTTTCTGTGAAGTAATTATAAAAGTAAATATTTCAGATCATTTTATACACATTTTAGAATATTTTTTGCAAAAAAAATTATTTTAATACTTCACGAATGCAGCCTTGCTGATTTGAAAGTTCTGGCTTAAAATCAAAAAAGATTCAAATCAGCTACACTTTTTTCTGTGAAGTAATTATAAAAGTAAATATTTCAGATCATTTTATACACATTTTGGAATATTTTTTGCAAAAAAAATTATTTTAATACTTCACGAATGCAGCCTTGCTGATTTGAAAGTTCTGGCTTAAAATCAAAAAAGATTCAAATCAGCTACACTTTTTTCTGTGAAGTAATTATAAAAGTAAATATTTCAGATCATTTTATACACATTTTGGAATATTTTTTGCAAAAAAAATTATTTAAATACTTCACGAATGCAGTCTAGCTGATTTGAAAGTTTTGGCTTAAAATCAAAAAAGATTCAAATCAGCTACACTTTTTTCTGTGGAGGAATTATAAAAGTAAATATATCAGATCATTTTATACACATTTTAGAATATTTTTTGCAAAAAAAATTATTTAAATACTTCACGAATGCAGTCTAGCTGATTTGAAAGTTTTGGCTTAAAATCAAAAAAGATTCAAATCAGCTACACTTTTTTCTGTGGAGGAATTATAAAAGTAAATATATCAGATCATTTTATACACATTTTAGAATATTTTTTGCAAAAAAAATTATTTAAATACTTCACGAATGCAGTCTAGCTGATTTGAAAGTTTTGGCTTAAAATCAAAAAAGATTCAAATCAGCTACACTTTTTTCTGTGAAGTAATTATAAAAGTAAATATATCAGATCATTTTATACACATTTTAGAATATTTTTTGCAAAAAAAATTATTTAAATACTTCACGAATGCAGTCTAGCTGATTTGAAAGTTTTGGCTTAAAATCAAAAAAGATTCAAATCAGCTACACTTTTTTCTGTGAAGTAATTATAAAAGTAAATATTTCAGATCATTTTATACACATTTTGGAATATTTTTTGCAAAAAAAATTATTTAAATACTTCACGAATGCAGTCTAGCTGATTTGAAAGTTTTGGCTTAAAATCAAAAAAGATTCAAATCAGCTACACTTTTTTCTGTGGAGGAATTATAAAAGTAAATATATCAGATCATTTTATACACATTTTAGAAAATTTTTTGCAAAAAAAATTATTTAAATACTTCACGAATGCAGTCTAGCTGATTTGAAAGTTTTGGCTTAAAATCAAAAAAGATTCAAATCAGCTACACTTTTTTCTGTGAAGTAATTATAAAAGTAAATATTTCAGATCATTTTATACACATTTTAGAATATTTTTTGCAAAAAAAATTATTTAAATACTTCACGAATGCAGTCTAGCTGATTTGAAAGTTTTGGCTTAAAATCAAAAAAGATTCAAATCAGCTACACTTTTTTCTGTGAAGTAATTATAAAAGTAAATATTTCAGATCATTTTATACACATTTTGGAATATTTTTTGCAAAAAAAATTATTTAAATACTTCACGAATGCAGTCTAGCTGATTTGAAAGTTTTGGCTTAAAATCAAAAAAGATTCAAATCAGCTACACTTTTTTCTGTGGAGGAATTATAAAAGTAAATATATCAGATCATTTTATACACATTTTAGAATATTTTTTGCAAAAAAAATTATTTAAATACTTCACGAATGCAGTCTAGCTGATTTGAAAGTTTTGGCTTAAAATCAAAAAAGATTCAAATCAGCTACACTTTTTTCTGTGAAGTAATTATAAAAGTAAATATTTCAGATCATTTTATACACATTTTGGAATATTTTTTGCAAAAAAAATTATTTAAATACTTCACGAATGCAGTCTAGCTGATTTGAAAGTTTTGGCTTAAAATCAAAAAAGATTCAAATCAGCTACACTTTTTTCTGTGAAGTAATTATAAAAGTAAATATTTCA
The DNA here is from genome assembly GCA_963922195.1 of Panagrolaimus sp. PS1159. Classification (NCBI taxonomy): domain Eukaryota; kingdom Metazoa; phylum Nematoda; class Chromadorea; order Rhabditida; family Panagrolaimidae; genus Panagrolaimus; species Panagrolaimus sp. PS1159. The sequence goes on from CAWUHW010000039.1 coordinate 347,755, forward strand.
GATCATTTTATACACATTTTGGATAATTTTTTGCAAAAAAAATTATTTAAATACTTCACGAATGCAGTCTAGCTGATTTGAAAGTTTTGGCTTAAAATCAAAAAAGATTCAAATCAGCTACACTTTTTTCTGTGGAGGAATTATAAAAGTAAATATATCAGATCATTTTATACACATTTTAGAATATTTTTTGCAAAAAAAATTATTTAAATACTTCACGAATGCAGTCTAGCTGATTTGAAAGTTTTGGCTTAAAATCAAAAAAGATTCAAATCAGCTACACTATTTTCTGTGGAGGAATTATAAAAGTAAATATATCAGATCATTTTATACACATTTTAGAAAATTTTTTGCAAAAAAAATTATTTAAATACTTCACGAATGCAGTCTAGCTGATTTGAAAGTTTTGGCTTAAAATCAAAAAAGATTCAAATCAGCTACACTTTTTTCTGTGAAGTAATTATAAAAGTAAATATTTCAGATCATTTTATACACATTTTGGATAATTTTTTGCAAAAAAAATTATTTAAATACTTCACGAATGCAGTCTAGCTGATTTGAAAGTTTTGGCTTAAAATCAAAAAAGATTCAAATCAGCTACACTTTTTTCTGTGGAGGAATTATAAAAGTAAATATATCAGATCATTTTATACACATTTTAGAATATTTTTTGCAAAAAAAATCATTTAAATACTTCACGAATGCAGTCTAGCTGATTTGAAAGTTTTGGCTTAAAATCAAAAAAGATTCAAATCAGCTACACTTTTTTCTGTGAAGTAATTATAAAAGTAAATATTTCAGATCATTTTATACACATTTTGGATAATTTTTTGCAAAAAAAATTATTTAAATACTTCACGAATGCAGCCTAGCTGATTTGAAAGTTTTGGCTTAAAATCAAAAAAGATTCAAATCAGCTACACTTTTTTCTGTGAAGTAATTATAAAAGTAAATATTTCAGATCATTTTATACACATTTTGGATAATTTTTTGCAAAAAAAATTATTTAAATACTTCACGAATGCAGTCTAGCTGATTTGAAAGTTTTGGCTTAAAATCAAAAAAGATTCAAATCAGCTACACTTTTTTCTGTGGAGGAATTATAAAAGTAAATATATCAGATCATTTTATACACATTTTAGAATATTTTTTGCAAAAAAAATCATTTAAATACTTCACGAATGCAGTCTAGCTGATTTGAAAGTTTTGGCTTAAAATCAAAAAAGATTCAAATCAGCTACACTTTTTTCTGTGAAGTAATTATAAAAGTAAATATTTCAGATCATTTTATACACATTTTGGATAATTTTTTGCAAAAAAAATTATTTAAATACTTCACGAATGCAGTCTAGCTGATTTGAAAGTTTTGGCTTAAAATCAAAAAAGATTCAAATCAGCTACACTTTTTTCTGTGAAGTAATTATAAAAGTAAATATATCAGATCATTTTATACACATTTTAGAATATTTTTTGCAAAAAAAATTATTTAAATACTTCACGAATGCAGTCTAGCTGATTTGAAAGTTTTGGCTTAAAATCAAAAAAGATTCAAATCAGCTACACTTTTTTCTGTGAAGTAATTATAAAAGTAAATATTTCAGATCATTTTATACACATTTTGGAATATTTTTTGCAAAAAAAATTATTTAAATACAACACGAATGCAGCCTAGCTGATTTGAAAGTTTTGGCTTAAAATCAAAAAAGATTCAAATCAGCTACACTTTTTTCTGTGAAGTAATTATAAAAGTAAATATTTCAGATCATTTTATATACATTTTGGAATATTTTTTGCAAAAAAAATTATTTAAATACTTCACGAATGCAGCCTAGCTGATTTGAAAGTTTTGGCTTAAAATCAAAAAAGATTCAAATCAGCTACACTTTTTTCTGTGGAAGAATTATTAAAATGAATATATCAGATCATTTTATACACATTTTGGAATATTTTTTGCAAAAAAAATTATTTAAATACAACACGAATGCAGCCTAGCTGATTTGAAAGTTTTGGCTTAAAATCGAAAAAGATTCAAATCAGCTACACTTTTTTCTGTGAAGTAATTATAAAAGTAAATATTTCAGATCATTTTATACACATTTTGGAATATTTTTTGCAAACAAAATTATTTAAATACTTCACGAATGCAGTCTAGCTGATTTGAAAGTTTTGGCTTAAAATCAAAAAAGATTCAAATCAGCTACACTTTTTTCTGTGAAGTAATTATAAAAGTAAATATTTCAGATCATTTTATACACATTTTGGAATATTTTTTGCAAAAAAAATTATTTAAATACTTCACGAATGCAATCTAGCTGATTTGAAAGTTTTGGCTTAAAATCAAAAAAGATTCAAATCAGCTACACTTTTTTCTGTGAAGTAATTATAAAAGTAAATATTTCAGATCATTTTATACACATTTTGGAATATTTTTTGCAAAAAAAATTATTTAAATACTTCACGAATGCAGCCTAGCTGATTTGAAAGTTTTGGCTTAAAATCAAAAAAGATTCAAATCAGCTACACTTTTTTCTGTGGAAGAATTATTAAAATGAATATATCAGATCATTTTATACACATTTTGGAATATTTTTTGCAAAAAAAATTATTTAAATACTTCACGAATGCAGTCTAGCTGATTTGAAAGTTTTGGCTTAAAGTCAAAAAAGATTCAAATCAGCTACACTTTTTTCTGTGAAGTAATTATAAAAATAAATATTTCAGATCATTTTATACACATTTTGGAATATTTTTTGCAAAAAAAATTATTTAAATACTTCACGAATGCAGTCTAGCTGATTTGAAAGTTTTGGCTTAAAATCAAAAAAGATTCAAATCAGCTACACTTTTTTCTGTGAAGTAATTATAAAAGTAAATATTTCAGATCATTTTATACACATTTTGGAATATTTTTTGCAAAAAAAATTATTTAAATACAACACGAATGCAGCCTAGCTGATTTGAAAGTTTTGGCTTAAAATCAAAAAAGATTCAAATCAGCTACACTTTTTTCTGTGAAGTAATTATAAAAGTAAATATTTCAGATCATTTTATATACATTTTGGAATATTTTTTGCAAAAAAAATTATTTAAATACTTCACGAATGCAGCCTAGCTGATTTGAAAGTTTTGGCTTAAAATCAAAAAAGATTCAAATCAGCTACACTTTTTTCTGTGGAAGAATTATTAAAATGAATATATCAGATCATTTTATACACGTTTTGGAATATTTTTTGCAAAAAAAATTATTTAAATACTTCACGAATGCAGCCTAGCTGATTTGAAAGTTTTGGCTTAAAATCAAAAAAGATTCAAATCAGCTACACTTTTTTCTGTGGAAGAATTATTAAAATGAATATATCAGATCATTTTATACACGTTTTGGAATATTTTTTGCAAAAAAAATTATTTAAATACTTCACGAATGCAGCCTAGCTGATTTGAAAGTTTTGGCTTAAAATCAAAAAAGATTCAAATCAGCTACACTTTTTTCTGTGAAGTAATTATAAAAGTAAATATTTCAGATCATTTTATACACATTTTGGATAATTTTTTGCAAAAAAAATTATTTAAATACTTCACGAATGCAGTCTAGCTGATTTGAAAGTTTTGGCTTAAAATCAAAAAAGATTCAAATCAGCTACACTTTTTTCTGTGGAGGAATTATAAAAGTAAATATATCAGATCATTTTATACACATTTTGGATAATTTTTTGCAAAAAAAATTATTTAAATACTTCACGAATGCAGTCTAGCTGATTTGAAAGTTTTGGCTTAAAATCAAAAAAGATTCAAATCAGCTACACTTTTTTCTGTGAAGTAATTATAAAAGTAAATATTTCAGATCATTTTATACACATTTTGGAATATTTTTTGCAAAAAAAATTATTTAAATACTTCACGAATGCAGTCTAGCTGATTTGAAAGTTTTGGCTTAAAATCAAAAAAGATTCAAATCAGCTACACTTTTTTCTGTGAAGTAATTATAAAAGTAAATATTTCAGATCATTTTATACACATTTTAGAATATTTTTTGCAAAAAAAATTATTTTAATACTTCACGAATGCAGCCTTGCTGATTTGAAAGTTCTGGCTTAAAATCAAAAAAGATTCAAATCAGCTACACTTTTTTCTGTGAAGTAATTATAAAAGTAAATATTTCAGATCATTTTATACACATTTTGGAATATTTTTTGCAAAAAAAATTATTTTAATACTTCACGAATGCAGCCTTGCTGATTTGAAAGTTCTGGCTTAAAATCAAAAAAGATTCAAATCAGCTACACTTTTTTCTGTGAAGTAATTATAAAAGTAAATATTTCAGATCATTTTATACACATTTTGGAATATTTTTTGCAAAAAAAATTATTTAAATACTTCACGAATGCAGTCTAGCTGATTTGAAAGTTTTGGCTTAAAATCAAAAAAGATTCAAATCAGCTACACTTTTTTCTGTGGAGGAATTATAAAAGTAAATATATCAGATCATTTTATACACATTTTAGAATATTTTTTGCAAAAAAAATTATTTAAATACTTCACGAATGCAGTCTAGCTGATTTGAAAGTTTTGGCTTAAAATCAAAAAAGATTCAAATCAGCTACACTTTTTTCTGTGGAGGAATTATAAAAGTAAATATATCAGATCATTTTATACACATTTTAGAATATTTTTTGCAAAAAAAATTATTTAAATACTTCACGAATGCAGTCTAGCTGATTTGAAAGTTTTGGCTTAAAATCAAAAAAGATTCAAATCAGCTACACTTTTTTCTGTGAAGTAATTATAAAAGTAAATATATCAGATCATTTTATACACATTTTAGAATATTTTTTGCAAAAAAAATTATTTAAATACTTCACGAATGCAGTCTAGCTGATTTGAAAGTTTTGGCTTAAAATCAAAAAAGATTCAAATCAGCTACACTTTTTTCTGTGAAGTAATTATAAAAGTAAATATTTCAGATCATTTTATACACATTTTGGAATATTTTTTGCAAAAAAAATTATTTAAATACTTCACGAATGCAGTCTAGCTGATTTGAAAGTTTTGGCTTAAAATCAAAAAAGATTCAAATCAGCTACACTTTTTTCTGTGGAGGAATTATAAAAGTAAATATATCAGATCATTTTATACACATTTTAGAAAATTTTTTGCAAAAAAAATTATTTAAATACTTCACGAATGCAGTCTAGCTGATTTGAAAGTTTTGGCTTAAAATCAAAAAAGATTCAAATCAGCTACACTTTTTTCTGTGAAGTAATTATAAAAGTAAATATTTCAGATCATTTTATACACATTTTAGAATATTTTTTGCAAAAAAAATTATTTAAATACTTCACGAATGCAGTCTAGCTGATTTGAAAGTTTTGGCTTAAAATCAAAAAAGATTCAAATCAGCTACACTTTTTTCTGTGAAGTAATTATAAAAGTAAATATTTCAGATCATTTTATACACATTTTGGAATATTTTTTGCAAAAAAAATTATTTAAATACTTCACGAATGCAGTCTAGCTGATTTGAAAGTTTTGGCTTAAAATCAAAAAAGATTCAAATCAGCTACACTTTTTTCTGTGGAGGAATTATAAAAGTAAATATATCAGATCATTTTATACACATTTTAGAATATTTTTTGCAAAAAAAATTATTTAAATACTTCACGAATGCAGTCTAGCTGATTTGAAAGTTTTGGCTTAAAATCAAAAAAGATTCAAATCAGCTACACTTTTTTCTGTGAAGTAATTATAAAAGTAAATATTTCAGATCATTTTATACACATTTTGGAATATTTTTTGCAAAAAAAATTATTTAAATACTTCACGAATGCAGTCTAGCTGATTTGAAAGTTTTGGCTTAAAATCAAAAAAGATTCAAATCAGCTACACTTTTTTCTGTGAAGTAATTATAAAAGTAAATATTTCAGATCATTTTATACACATTTTGGATAATTTTTTGCAAAAAAAATTATTTAAATACTTCACGAATGCAGTCTAGCTGATTTGAAAGTTTTGGCTTAAAATCAAAAAAGATTCAAATCAGCTACACTTTTTTCTGTGGAGGAATTATAAAAGTAAATATATCAGATCATTTTATACACATTTTAGAATATTTTTTGCAAAAAAAATTATTTAAATACTTCACGAATGCAGTCTAGCTGATTTGAAAGTTTTGGCTTAAAATCAAAAAAGATTCAAATCAGCTACACTATTTTCTGTGGAGGAATTATAAAAGTAAATATATCAGATCATTTTATACACATTTTAGAATATTTTTTGCAAAAAAAATTATTTAAATACTTCACGAATGCAGTCTAGCTGATTTGAAAGTTTTGGCTTAAAATCAAAAAAGATTCAAATCAGCTACACTTTTTTCTGTGAAGTAATTATAAAAGTAAATATTTCAGATCATTTTATACACATTTTGGATAATTTTTTGCAAAAAAAATTATTTAAATACTTCACGAATGCAGTCTAGCTGATTTGAAAGTTTTGGCTTAAAATCAAAAAAGATTCAAATCAGCTACACTTTTTTCTGTGGAGGAATTATAAAAGTAAATATATCAGATCATTTTATACACATTTTAGAATATTTTTTGCAAAAAAAATCATTTAAATACTTCACGAATGCAGTCTAGCTGATTTGAAAGTTTTGGCTTAAAATCAAAAAAGATTCAAATCAGCTACACTTTTTTCTGTGAAGTAATTATAAAAGTAAATATTTCAGATCATTTTATACACATTTTGGATAATTTTTTGCAAAAAAAATTATTTAAATACTTCACGAATGCAGTCTAGCTGATTTGAAAGTTTTGGCTTAAAATCAAAAAAGATTCAAATCAGCTACACTTTTTTCTGTGAAGTAATTATAAAAGTAAATATTTCAGATCATTTTATACACATTTTGGAATATTTTTTGCAAAAAAAATTATTTAAATACTTCACGAATGCAGTCTAGCTGATTTGAAAGTTTTGGCTTAAAATCAAAAAAGATTCAAATCAGCTACACTTTTTTCTGTGAAGTAATTATAAAAGTAAATATTTCAGATCATTTTATACACATTTTGGAATATTTTTTGCAAAAAAAATTATTTAAATACTTCACGAATGCAGTCTAGCTGATTTGAAAGTTTTGGCTTAAAATCAAAAAAGATTCAAATCAGCTACACTTTTTTCTGTGAAGTAATTATAAAAGTAAATATTTCAGATCATTTTATACACATTTTGGAATATTTTTTGCAAAAAAAATTATTTAAATACTTCACGAATGCAGTCTAGCTGATTTGAAAGTTTTGGCTTAAAATCAAAAAAGATTCAAATCAGCTACACTTTTTTCTGTGGAGGAATTATAAAAGTAAATATATCAGATCATTTTATACACATTTTAGAATATTTTTTGCAAAAAAAATTATTTAAATACTTCACGAATGCAGTCTAGCTGATTTGAAAGTTTTGGCTTAAAATCAAAAAAGATTCAAATCAGCTACACTTTTTTCTGTGAAGTAATTATAAAAGTAAATATTTCAGATCATTTTATACACATTTTGGAATATTTTTTGCAAAAAAAATTATTTAAATACAACACGAATGCAGCCTAGCTGATTTGAAAGTTTTGGCTTAAAATCAAAAAAGATTCAAATCAGCTACACTTTTTTCTGTGAAGTAATTATAAAAGTAAATATTTCAGATCATTTTATATACATTTTGGAATATTTTTTGCAAAAAAAATTATTTAAATACTTCACGAATGCAGCCTAGCTGATTTGAAAGTTTTGGCTTAAAATCAAAAAAGATTCAAATCAGCTACACTTTTTTCTGTGGAAGAATTATTAAAATGAATATATCAGATCATTTTATACACATTTTGGAATATTTTTTGCAAAAAAAATTATTTAAATACAACACGAATGCAGCCTAGCTGATTTGAAAGTTTTGGCTTAAAATCAAAAAAGATTCAAATCAGCTACACTTTTTTCTGTGAAGTAATTATAAAAGTAAATATTTCAGATCATTTTATACACATTTTGGAATATTTTTTGCAAACAAAATTATTTAAATACTTCACGAATGCAGTCTAGCTGATTTGAAAGTTTTGGCTTAAAATCAAAAAAGATTCAAATCAGCTACACTTTTTTCTGTGAAGTAATTATAAAAGTAAATATTTCAGATCATTTTATACACATTTTGGAATATTTTTTGCAAAAAAAATTATTTAAATACTTCACGAATGCAATCTAGCTGATTTGAAAGTTTTGGCTTAAAATCAAAAAAGATTCAAATCAGCTACACTTTTTTCTGTGAAGTAATTATAAAAGTAAATATTTCAGATCATTTTATACACATTTTGGAATATTTTTTGCAAAAAAAATTATTTAAATACTTCACGAATGCAGCCTAGCTGATTTGAAAGTTTTGGCTTAAAATCAAAAAAGATTCAAATCAGCTACACTTTTTTCTGTGGAAGAATTATTAAAATGAATATATCAGATCATTTTATACACATTTTGGAATATTTTTTGCAAAAAAAATTATTTAAATACTTCACGAATGCAGTCTAGCTGATTTGAAAGTTTTGGCTTAAAGTCAAAAAAGATTCAAATCAGCTACACTTTTTTCTGTGAAGTAATTATAAAAATAAATATTTCAGATCATTTTATACACATTTTGGAATATTTTTTGCAAAAAAAATTATTTAAATACTTCACGAATGCAGTCTAGCTGATTTGAAAGTTTTGGCTTAAAATCAAAAAAGATTCAAATCAGCTACACTTTTTTCTGTGAAGTAATTATAAAAGTAAATATTTCAGATCATTTTATACACATTTTGGAATATTTTTTGCAAAAAAAATTATTTAAATACAACACGAATGCAGCCTAGCTGATTTGAAAGTTTTGGCTTAAAATCAAAAAAGATTCAAATCAGCTACACTTTTTTCTGTGAAGTAATTATAAAAGTAAATATTTCAGATCATTTTATATACATTTTGGAATATTTTTTGCAAAAAAAATTATTTAAATACTTCACGAATGCAGCCTAGCTGATTTGAAAGTTTTGGCTTAAAATCAAAAAAGATTCAAATCAGCTACACTTTTTTCTGTGGAAGAATTATTAAAATGAATATATCAGATCATTTTATACACGTTTTGGAATATTTTTTGCAAAAAAAATTATTTAAATACTTCACGAATGCAGCCTAGCTGATTTGAAAGTTTTGGCTTAAAATCAAAAAAGATTCAAATCAGCTACACTTTTTTCTGTGAAGTAATTATCAAAGTAAATATTTCAGATCATTTTATACACATTTTGGAATATTTTTTGCAAAAAAAATTATTTAAATACTTCACGAATGCAGTCTAGCTGATTTGAAAGTTTTGGCTTAAAATCAAAAAAGATTCAAATCAGCTACACTTTTTTCTGTGAAGTAATTATAAAAGTAAATATTTCAGATCATTTTATACACATTTTGGAATATTTTTTGCAAAAAAAATTATTTAAATACTTCACGAATGCAATCTAGCTGATTTGAAAGTTTTGGCTTAAAATCAAAAAAGTTTCAAATCAGCTACACTTTTTTCTGTGAAGTAATTATAAAAGTAAATATTTCAGATCATTTTATACACATTTTGGAATATTTTTTGCAAAAAAAATTATTTAAATACTTCACGAATGCAGCCTAGCTGATTTGAAAGTTTTGGCTTAAAATCAAAAAAGATTCAAATCAGCTACACTTTTTTCTGTGGAAGAATTATTAAAATGAATATATCAGATCATTTTATACACATTTTGGAATATTTTTTGCAAAAAAAATTATTTAAATACTTCACGAATGCAGTCTAGCTGATTTGAAAGTTTTGGCTTAAAATCAAAAAAGATTCAAATCAGCTACACTTTTTTCTGTGAAGTAATTATAAAAGTAAATATTTCAGATCATTTTATACACATTTTGGAATATTTTTTGCAAAAAAAATTATTTAAATACTTCACGAATGCAATCTAGCTGATTTGAAAGTTTTGGCTTAAAATCAAAAAAGATTCAAATCAGCTACACTTTTTTCTGTGAAGTTATTATAAAAGTAAATATTTCAGATCATTTTATACACATTTTGGAATATTTTTTGCAAAAAAAATTATTTAAATACAACACGAATGCAGCCTAGCTGATTTGAAAGTTTTGGCTTAAAATCAAAAAAGATTCAAATCAGCTACACTTTTTTCTGTGAAGTAATTATAAAAGTAAATATTTCAGATCATTTTATACACATTTTGGAATATTTTTTGCAAAAAAAATTATTTAAATACTTCACGAATGCAATCTAGCTGATTTGAAAGTTTTGGCTTAAAATCAAAAAAGATTCAAATCAGCTACACTTTTTTCTGTGAAGTTATTATAAAAGTAAATATTTCAGATCATTTTATACACATTTTGGAATATTTTTTGCAAAAAAAATTATTTAAATACTTCACGAATGCAGCCTAGCTGATTTGAAAGTTTTGGCTTAAAATCAAAAAAGATTCAAATCAGCTACACTTTTTTCTGTGGAAGAATTATTAAAATGAATATATCAGATCATTTTATACACATTTTGGAATATTTTTTGCAAAAAAAATTATTTAAATACTTCACGAATGCAGCCTAGCTGATTTGAAAGTTTTGGCTTAAAATCAAAAAAGATTCAAATCAGCTACACTTTTTTCTGTGGAAGAATTATTAAAATGAATATATCAGATCATTTTATACACATTTTGGAATATTTTTTGCAAAAAAAATTATTTAAATACTTCACGAATGCAGCCTAGCTGATTTGAAAGTTTTGGCTTAAAATCAAAAAAGATTCAAATCAGCTACACTTTTTTCTGTGAAGTAATTATAAAAGTAAATATTTCAGATCATTTTATACACATTTTGGAATATTTTTTGCAAAAAAAATTATTTAAATACTTCACGAATGCAATCTAGCTGATTTGAAAGTTTTGGCTTAAAATCAAAAAAGATTCAAATCAGCTACACTTTTTTCTGTGAAGTTATTATAAAAGTAAATATTTCAGATCATTTTATACACATTTTGGAATATTTTTTGCAAAAAAAATTATTTAAATACAACACGAATGCAGCCTAGCTGATTTGAAAGTTTTGGCTTAAAATCAAAAAAGATTCAAATCAGCTACACTTTTTTCTGTGAAGTAATTATAAAAGTAAATATTTCAGATCATTTTATACACATTTTGGAATATTTTTTGCAAAAAAAATTATTTAAATACTTCACGAATGCAATCTAGCTGATTTGAAAGTTTTGGCTTAAAATCAAAAAAGATTCAAATCAGCTACACTTTTTTCTGTGAAGTTATTATAAAAGTAAATATTTCAGATCATTTTATACACATTTTGGAATATTTTTTGCAAAAAAAATTATTTAAATACTTCACGAATGCAGCCTAGCTGATTTGAAAGTTTTGGCTTAAAATCAAAAAAGATTCAAATCAGCTACACTTTTTTCTGTGGAAGAATTATTAAAATGAATATATCAGATCATTTTATACACATTTTGGAATATTTTTTGCAAAAAAAATTATTTAAATACTTCACGAATGCAGCCTAGCTGATTTGAAAGTTTTGGCTTAAAATCAAAAAAGATTCAAATCAGCTACACTTTTTTCTGTGAAGTAATTATAAAAGTAAATATTTCAGATCATTTTATACACATTTTGGAATATTTTTTGCAAAAAAAATTATTTAAATACTTCACGAATGCAGTCTAGCTGATTTGAAAGTTTTGGCTTAAAATCAAAAAAGATTCAAATCAGCTACACTTTTTTCTGTGAAGTAATTATAAAAGTAAATATTTCAGATCATTTTATACACATTTTGGAATATTTTTTGCAAAAAAAATTATTTAAATACTTCACGAATGCAATCTAGCTGATTTGAAAGTTTTGGCTTAAAATCAAAAAAGATTCAAATCAGCTACACTTTTTTCTGTGAAGTTATTATAAAAGTAAATATTTCAGATCATTTTATACACATTTTGGAATATTTTTTGCAAAAAAAATTATTTAAATACTTCACGAATGCAGCCTAGCTGATTTGAAAGTTTTGGCTTAAAATCAAAAAAGATTCAAATCAGCTACACTTTTTTCTGTGGAAGAATTATTAAAATGAATATATCAGATCATTTTATACACATTTTGGAATATTTTTTGCAAAAAAAATTATTTAAATACTTCACGAATGCAGCCTAGCTGATTTGAAAGTTTTGGCTTAAAATCAAAAAAGATTCAAATCAGCTACACTTTTTTCTGTGAAGTAATTATAAAAGTAAATATTTCAGATCATTTTATACACATTTTGGAATATTTTTTGCAAAAAAAATTATTTAAATACTTCACGAATGCAGCCTAGCTGATTTGAAAGTTTTGGCTTAAAATCAAAAAAGATTCAAATCAGCTACACTTTTTTCTGTGAAGTAATTATAAAAGTAAATATTTCAGATCATTTTATACACATTTTGGAATATTTTTTGCAAAAAAAATTATTTAAATACTTCACGAATGCAGTCTAGCTGATTTGAAAGTTTTGGCTTAAAATCAAAAAAGATTCAAATCAGCTACACTTTTTTCTGTGAAGTAATTATAAAAGTAAATATTTCAGATCGTTTTATACACATTTTGGAATATTTTTTGCAAAAAAAATTATTTAAATACTTCACGAATGCAGTCTAGCTGATTTGAAAGTTTTGGCTTAAAATCAAAAAAGATTCAAATCAGCTACACTTTTTTCTGTGAAGTAATTATAAAAGTAAATATTTCAGATCATTTTATACACATTTTGGAATATTTTTTGCAAAAAAAATTATTTAAATACTTCACGAATGCAGTCTAGCTGATTTGAAAGTTTTGGCTTAAAATCAAAAAAGATTCAAATCAGCTACACTTTTTTCTGTGAAGTAATTATAAAAGTAAATATTTCAGATCATTTTATACACATTTTGGAATATTTTTTGCAAAAAAAATTATTTAAATACTTCACGAATGCAATCTAGCTGATTTGAAAGTTTTGGCTTAAAATCAAAAAAGATTCAAATCAGCTACACTTTTTTCTGTGAAGTTATTATAAAAGTAAATATTTCAGATCATTTTATACACATTTTGGAATATTTTTTGCAAAAAAAATTATTTAAATACTTCACGAATGCAGCCTAGCTGATTTGAAAGTTTTGGCTTAAAATCAAAAAAGATTCAAATCAGCTACACTTTTTTCTGTGGAAGAATTATTAAAATGAATATATCAGATCATTTTATACACATTTTGGAATATTTTTTGCAAAAAAAATTATTTAAATACTTCACGAATGCAGCCTAGCTGATTTGAAAGTTTTGGCTTAAAATCAAAAAAGATTCAAATCAGCTACACTTTTTTCTGTGAAGTAATTATAAAAGTAAATATTTCAGATCATTTTATACACATTTTGGAATATTTTTTGCAAAAAAAATTATTTAAATACAACACGAATGCAGCCTAGCTGATTTGAAAGTTTTGGCTTAAAATCAAAAAAGATTCAAATCAGCTACACTTTTTTCTGTGAAGTAATTAAAAAAGTAAATATTTCAGATCATTTTATATACATTTTGGAATATTTTTTGCAAAAAAAATTATTTAAATACTTCACGAATGCAGCCTAGCTGATTTGAAAGTTTTGGCTTAAAATCAAAAAAGATTCAAATCAGCTACACTTTTTTCTGTGGAAGAATTATTAAAATGAATATATCAGATCATTTTATACACATTTTGGAATATTTTTTGCAAAAAAAATTATTTAAATACAACACGAATGCAGCCTAGCTGATTTGAAAGTTTTGGCTTAAAATCAAAAAAGATTCAAATCAGCTACACTTTTTTCTGTGAAGTAATTATAAAAGTAAATATTTCAGATCATTTTATATACATTTTGGAATATTTTTTGCAAAAAAAATTATTTAAATACTTCACGAATGCAGCCTAGCTGATTTGAAAGTTTTGGCTTAATATCAAAAAAGATTCAAATCAGCTACACTTTTTTCTGTGGAAGAATTATTAAAATGAATATATCAGATCATTTTATACACATTTTGGAATATTTTTTGCAAAAAAAATTATTTAAATACTTCACGAATGCAGCCTAGCTGATTTGACAGTTTTGGCTTAAAATCAAAAAAGATTCAAATCAGCTACACTTTTTTCTGTGGAGGAATTATAAAAGTAAATATATCAGATCATTTTATACACATTTTAGAATATTTTTTGCAAAAAAAATTATTTAAATACTTTACGAATGCAGTCTAGCTGATTTGAAAGTTTTGGCTTAAAATCAAAAAAGATTCAAATCAGCTACACTATTTTCTGTGAAGTAATTATAAAAGTAAATATTTCAGATCATTTTATACACATTTTGGAATATTTTTTGCAAAAAAAATTATTTAAATACTTGACGAATGCAGCCTAGCTGATTTGAAAGTTTTGGCTTAAAATCAAAAAAGATTCAAATCAGCTACACTTTTTTCTGTGAAGTAATTATAAAAGTAAATATTTCAGATCATTTTATACACATTTTGGAATATTTTTTGCAAAAAAAATTATTTAAATACTTCACGAATGCAGTCTAGCTGATTTGAAAGTTTTGGCTTAAAATCAAAAAAGATTCAAATCAGCTACACTTTTTTCTGTGAAGTAATTATAAAAGTAAATATTTCAGATCGTTTTATACACATTTTGGAATATTTTTTGCAAAAAAAATTATTTAAATACTTCACGAATGCAGTCTAGCTGATTTGAAAGTTTTGGCTTAAAATCAAAAAAGATTCAAATCAGCTACACTTTTTTCTGTGAAGTAATTATAAAAGTAAATATTTCAGATCATTTTATACACATTTTGGAATATTTTTTGCAAAAAAAATTATTTAAATACTTCACGAATGCAGTCTAGCTGATTTGAAAGTTTTGGCTTAAAATCAAAAAATATTCAAATCAGCTACACTTTTTTCTGTGAAGTGATTATAAAAGTAAATATTTCAGATCATTTTATACACATTTTGGAATATTTTTTGCAAAAAAAATTATTTAAATACTTCACGAATGCAGCCTAGCTGATTTGAAAGTTTTGGCTTAAAATCAAAAAAGATTCAAATCAGCTACACTTTTTTCTGTGGAGGAATTATAAAAGTAAATATATCAGATCATTTTATACACATTTTGGAATATTTTTTGCAAAAAAAATTATTTAAATACTTCACGAATGCAGTCTAGCTGATTTGAAAGTTTTGGCTTAAAATCAAAAAAGATTCAAATCAGCTACACTTTTTTCTGTGATGTAATTATAAAACTAAATATTTCAGATCATTTTATACACATTTTGGAATATTTTTTGCAAAAAAAATTATATAAATACTTCACGAATGCAGCCTAGCTGATTTGAAAGTTTTGGCTTAAAATCAAAAAAGATTCAAATCAGCTACACTTTTTTCTGTGGAAGAATTATTAAAATGAATATATCAGATCATTTTATACACATTTTGGAATATTTTTTGCAAAAAAAATTATTTAAATGCTTCACGAATGCAGCCTAGCTGATTTGAAAGTTTTGGCTTAAAATCAAAAAAGATTCAAATCAGCTACACTTTTTTCTGTGAAGTAATTATAAAAGTAAATATTTCAGATCATTTTATACACATTTTGGAATATTTTTTGCAAAAAAAATTATTTAAATACTTCACGAATGCAGCCTAGCCGATTTGAAAGTTTTGGCTTAAAATCAAAAAAGATTCAAATCTGCTACACTTTTTTCTGTGGAGGAATTATAAAAGTAAATATATCAGATCATTTTATACACATTTTGGAATATTTTTTGCAAAAAAAATTATTTAAATACTTCACGAATGCAGCCTAGCCGATTTGAAAGTTTTGGCTTAAAATCAAAAAAGATTCAAATCAGCTACACTTTTTTCTGTGGAGGAATTATAAAAGTAAATATATCAGATCATTTTATACACATTTTGGAATATTTTTTGCAAAAAAAAATTATTTAAATACTTCACGAATGCAGCCTAGCTGATTTGAAAGTTTTGGCTTAAAATCTAAAAAGATTCAAATCAGCAACACTTTTTTCTGTGAAGTAATTATAAAAGTAAATATTTCAGATCATTTTATACACATTTTGGAATATTTTTTGCAAAAAAAATTATTTAAATACTTCACGAATGCAGCCTAGCTGATTTGAAAGTTTTGGCTTAAAATCAAAAAAGATTCAAATCAGCTACACTTTTTTCTGTGGAGGAATTATAAAAGTAAATATATCAGATCATTTTATACACATTTTGGAATATTTTTTGCAAAAAAAAATTATTTAAATACTTCACGAATGCAGTCTAGCTGATTTGAAAGTTTTGGCTTAAAATCTAAAAAGATTCAAATCAGCAACACTTTTTTCTGTGAAGTAATTATAAAAGTAAATATTTCAGATCATTTTATACACATTTTGGAATATTTTTTGCAAAAAAAATTATTTAAATACTTCACGAATGCAGCCTAGCTGATTTGAAAGTTTTGGCTTAAAATCAAAAAAGATTCAAATCAGCTACACTTTTTTCTGTGGAGGAATTATAAAAGTAAATATATCAGATCATTTTATACACATTTTGGAATATTTTTTGCAAAAAAAAATTATTTAAATACTTCACGAATGCAGCCTAGCTGATTTGAAAGTTTTGGCTTAAAATCTAAAAAGATTCAAATCAGCAACACTTTTTTCTGTGAAGTAATTATAAAAGTAAATATTTCAGATCATTTTATACACATTTTGGAATATTTTTTGCAAAAAAAATTATTTAAATACTTCACGAATGCAGCCTAGCTGATTTGAAAGTTTTGGCTTAAAATCAAAAAAGATTCAAATCAGCTACACTTTTTTCTGTGGAGGAATTATAAAAGCAAATATTTCAGATCATTTTATACACATTTTGGAATATTTTTTGCAAAAAAAATTATTTAAATACTTCACGAATGCAGCCTAGCTGATTTGAAAGTTTTGGCTTAAAATCTAAAAAGATTCAAATCAGCAACACTTTTTTCTGTGAAGTAATTATAAAAGTAAATATTTCAGATCATTTTATACACATTTTGGAATATTTTTTGCAAAATAAATTATTTAAATACTTCACGAATGCAGCCTAGCTGATTTGAAAGTTTTGGCTTAAAATCAAAAAAGATTCAAATCAGCTACACTTTTTTCTGTGGAGGAATTATAAAAGTAAATATATCAGATCATTTTATACACATTTTGGAATATTTTTTGCAAAAAAAAATTATTTAAATACTTCACGAATGCAGCCTAGCTGATTTGAAAGTTTTGGCTTAAAATCTAAAAAGATTCAAATCAGCAACACTTTTTTCTGTGAAGTAATTATAAAAGTAAATATTTCAGATCATTTTATACACATTTTGGAATATTTTTTGCAAAAAAAATTATTTAAATACTTCACGAATGCAGCCTAGCTGATTTGAAAGTTTTGGCTTAAAATCAAAAAAGATTCAAATCAGCTACACTTTTTTCTGTGGAGGAATTATAAAAGTAAATATATCAGATCATTTTATACACATTTTGGAATATTTTTTGCAAAAAAAAATTATTTAAATACTTCACGAATGCAGTCTAGCTGATTTGAAAGTTTTGGCTTAAAATCTAAAAAGATTCAAATCAGCAACACTTTTTTCTGTGAAGTAATTATAAAAGTAAATATTTCAGATCATTTTATACACATTTTGGAATATTTTTTGCAAAAAAAATTATTTAAATACTTCACGAATGCAGCCTAGCTGATTTGAAAGTTTTGGCTTAAAATCTAAAAAGATTCAAATCAGCAACACTTTTTTCTGTGAAGTAATTATAAAAGTAAATATTTCAGATCATTTTATACACATTTTGGAATATTTTTTGCAAAAAAAAATTATTTAAATACTTCACGAATGCAGCCTAGCTGATTTGAAAGTTTTGGCTTAAAATCTAAAAAGATTCAAATCAGCAACACTTTTTTCTGTGGAGGAATTATAAAAGTAAATATATCAGATCATTTTATACACATTTTGGAATATTTTTTGCAAAAAAAAATTATTTAAATACTTCACGAATGCAGCCTAGCTGATTTGAAAGTTTTGGCTTAAAATCTAAAAAGATTCAAATCAGCAACACTTTTTTCTGTGAAGTAATTATAAAAGCAAATATATCAGATCATTTT
The DNA here is from genome assembly GCA_963922195.1 of Panagrolaimus sp. PS1159. Classification (NCBI taxonomy): domain Eukaryota; kingdom Metazoa; phylum Nematoda; class Chromadorea; order Rhabditida; family Panagrolaimidae; genus Panagrolaimus; species Panagrolaimus sp. PS1159. Next base: position 366,011 of record CAWUHW010000039.1, read on the forward strand.
ATACACATTTTGGAATATTTTTTGCAAAAAAAATTATTTAAATACTTCACGAATGCAGTCTAGCTGATTTGAAAGTTTTGGCTTAAAATCAAAAAAGATTCAAATCAGCTACACTTTTTTCTGTGAAGTAATTATAAAAGCAAATATTTCAGATCATTTTATACACATTTTGGAATATTTTTTGCAAAAAAAATTATTTAAATACTTCACGAATGCAGCCTAGCTGATTTGAAAGTTTTGGCTTAAAATCTAAAAAGATTCAAATCAGCAACACTTTTTTCTGTGAAGTAATTATAAAAGTAAATATTTCAGATCATTTTATACACATTTTGGAATATTTTTTGCAAAAAAAAATTATTTAAATACTTCACGAATGCAGCCTAGCTGATTTGAAAGTTTTGGCTTAAAATCTAAAAAGATTCAAATCAGCAACACTTTTTTCTGTGGAGGAATTATAAAAGTAAATATATCAGATCATTTTATACACATTTTGGAATATTTTTTGCAAAAAAAAATTATTTAAATACTTCACGAATGCAGTCTAGCTGATTTGAAAGTTTTGGCTTAAAATCAAAAAAGATTCAAATCAGCTACACTTTTTTCTGTGAAGTAATTATAAAAGCAAATATATCAGATCATTTTATACACATTTTGGAATATTTTTTGCAAAAAAAATTATTTAAATACTTCACGAATGCAGTCTAGCTGATTTGAAAGTTTTGGCTTAAAATCAAAAAAGATTCAAATCAGCTACACTTTTTTCTGTGAAGTAATTATAAAAGCAAATATTTCAGATCATTTTATACACATTTTGGAATATTTTTTGCAAAAAAAATTATTTAAATACTTCACGAATGCAGCCTAGCCGATTTGAAAGTTTTGGCTTAAAATCAAAAAAGATTCAAATCAGCTACACTTTTTTCTGTGGAGGAATTATAAAAGTAAATATATCAGATCATTTTATACACATTTTGGAATATTTTTTGCAAAAAAAAATTATTTAAATACTTCACGAATGCAGCCTAGCTGATTTGAAAGTTTTGGCTTAAAATCTAAAAAGATTCAAATCAGCAACACTTTTTTCTGTGAAGTAATTATAAAAGTAAATATTTCAGATCATTTTATACACATTTTGGAATATTTTTTGCAAAAAAAAATTATTTAAATACTTCACGAATGCAGCCTAGCTGATTTGAAAGTTTTGGCTTAAAATCTAAAAAGATTCAAATCAGCAACACTTTTTTCTGTGAAGTAATTATAAAAGTAAATATTTCAGATCATTTTATACACATTTTGGAATATTTTTTGCAAAAAAAATTATTTAAATACTTCACGAATGCAGCCTAGCTGATTTGAAAGTTTTGGCTTAAAATCAAAAAAGATTCAAATCAGCTACACTTTTTTCTGTGAAGTAATTATAAAAGCAAATATTTCAGATCATTTTATACACATTTTGGAATATTTTTTGCAAAAAAAATTATTTAAATACTTCACGAATGCAGCCTAGCCGATTTGAAAGTTTTGGCTTAAAATCAAAAAAGATTCAAATCAGCTACACTTTTTTCTGTGGAGGAATTATAAAAGTAAATATATCAGATCATTTTATACACATTTTGGAATATTTTTTGCAAAAAAAAATTATTTAAATACTTCACGAATGCAGCCTAGCTGATTTGAAAGTTTTGGCTTAAAATCTAAAAAGATTCAAATCAGCAACACTTTTTTCTGTGAAGTAATTATAAAAGTAAATATTTCAGATCATTTTATACACATTTTGGAATATTTTTTGCAAAAAAAATTATTTAAATACTTCACGAATGCAGTCTAGCTGATTTGAAAGTTTTGGCTTAAAATCAAAAAAGATTCAAATCAGCTACACTTTATTCTGTGGAGGAATTATAAAAGTAAATATTTCAGATCATTTTATACACAATTTGGAATATTTTTTGCAAAAAAAATTATTTAAATACTTCACGAATGCAGCCTAGCTGATTTGAAAGTTTTGGCTTAAAATCAAAAAAGATTCAAATCAGCTACACTTTTTTCTGTGGAGGAATTATAAAAGTAAATATATCAGATCATTTTATACACATTTTGGAATATTTTTTGCAAAAAAAAATTATTTAAATACTTCACGAATGCAGTCTAGCTGATTTGAAAGTTTTGGCTTAAAATCAAAAAAGATTCAAATCAGCAACACTTTTTTCTGTGAAGTAATTATAAAAGTAAATATTTCAGATCATTTTATACACAATTTGGAATATTTTTTGCAAAAAAAATTATTTAAATACTTCACGAATGCAGCCTAGCTGATTTGAAAGTTTTGGCTTAAAATCAAAAAAGATTCAAATCAGCTACACTTTTTTCTGTGGAGGAATTATAAAAGTAAATATATCAGATCATTTTATACACATTTTGGAATATTTTTTGCAAAAAAAATTATTTAAATACTTCACGAATGCAGCCTAGCTGATTTGAAAGTTTTGGCTTAAAATCTAAAAAGATTCAAATCAGCAACACTTTTTTCTGTGAAGTAATTATAAAAGTAAATATTTCAGATCATTTTATACACATTTTGGAATATTTTTTGCAAAATAAATTATTTAAATACTTCACGAATGCAGCCTAGCTGATTTGAAAGTTTTGGCTTAAAATCAAAAAAGATTCAAATCAGCTACACTTTTTTCTGTGGAGGAATTATAAAAGTAAATATATCAGATCATTTTATACACATTTTGGAATATTTTTTGCAAAAAAAAATTATTTAAATACTTCACGAATGCAGTCTAGCTGATTTGAAAGTTTTGGCTTAAAATCTAAAAAGATTCAAATCAGCAACACTTTTTTCTGTGAAGTAATTATAAAAGTAAATATTTCAGATCATTTTATACACATTTTGGAATATTTTTTGCAAAAAAAATTATTTAAATACTTCACGAATGCAGCCTAGCTGATTTGAAAGTTTTGGCTTAAAATCAAAAAAGATTCAAATCAGCTACACTTTTTTCTGTGGAGGAATTATAAAAGTAAATATATCAGATCATTTTATACACATTTTGGAATATTTTTTGCAAAAAAAAATTATTTAAATACTTCACGAATGCAGTCTAGCTGATTTGAAAGTTTTGGCTTAAAATCTAAAAAGATTCAAATCAGCAACACTTTTTTCTGTGAAGTAATTATAAAAGTAAATATTTCAGATCATTTTATACACATTTTGGAATATTTTTTGCAAAAAAAATTATTTAAATACTTCACGAATGCAGCCTAGCTGATTTGAAAGTTTTGGCTTAAAATCTAAAAAGATTCAAATCAGCAACACTTTTTTCTGTGAAGTAATTATAAAAGTAAATATTTCAGATCATTTTATACACATTTTGGAATATTTTTTGCAAAAAAAAATTATTTAAATACTTCACGAATGCAGCCTAGCTGATTTGAAAGTTTTGGCTTAAAATCTAAAAAGATTCAAATCAGCAACACTTTTTTCTGTGGAGGAATTATAAAAGTAAATATATCAGATCATTTTATACACATTTTGGAATATTTTTTGCAAAAAAAAATTATTTAAATACTTCACGAATGCAGCCTAGCTGATTTGAAAGTTTTGGCTTAAAATCTAAAAAGATTCAAATCAGCAACACTTTTTTCTGTGAAGTAATTATAAAAGCAAATATATCAGATCATTTTATACACATTTTGGAATATTTTTTGCAAAAAAAATTATTTAAATACTTCACGAATGCAGTCTAGCTGATTTGAAAGTTTTGGCTTAAAATCTAAAAAGATTCAAATCAGCTACACTTTTTTCTGTGAAGTAATTATAAAAGCAAATATTTCAGATCATTTTATACACATTTTGGAATATTTTTTGCAAAAAAAATTATTTAAATACTTCACGAATGCAGCCTAGCTGATTTGAAAGTTTTGGCTTAAAATCTAAAAAGATTCAAATCAGCAACACTTTTTTCTGTGAAGTAATTATAAAAGTAAATATTTCAGATCATTTTATACACATTTTGGAATATTTTTGCAAAAAAAAATTATTTAAATACTTCACGAATGCAGCCTAGCTGATTTGAAAGTTTTGGCTTAAAATCTAAAAAGATTCAAATCAGCAACACTTTTTTCTGTGGAGGAATTATAAAAGTAAATATATCAGATCATTTTATACACATTTTGGAATATTTTTTGCAAAAAAAAATTATTTAAATACTTCACGAATGCAGTCTAGCTGATTTGAAAGTTTTGGCTTAAAATCAAAAAAGATTCAAATCAGCTACACTTTTTTCTGTGAAGTAATTATAAAAGCAAATATATCAGATCATTTTATACACATTTTGGAATATTTTTTGCAAAAAAAATTATTTAAATACTTCACGAATGCAGTCTAGCTGATTTGAAAGTTTTGGCTTAAAATCAAAAAAGATTCAAATCAGCTACACTTTTTTCTGTGAAGTAATTATAAAAGCAAATATTTCAGATCATTTTATACACATTTTGGAATATTTTTTGCAAAAAAAATTATTTAAATACTTCACGAATGCAGCCTAGCCGATTTGAAAGTTTTGGCTTAAAATCAAAAAAGATTCAAATCAGCTACACTTTTTTCTGTGGAGGAATTATAAAAGTAAATATATCAGATCATTTTAAACACATTTTGGAATATTTTTTGCAAAAAAAAATTATTTAAATACTTCACGAATGCAGCCTAGCTGATTTGAAAGTTTTGGCTTAAAATCTAAAAAGATTCAAATCAGCAACACTTTTTTCTGTGAAGTAATTATAAAAGTAAATATTTCAGATCATTTTATACACATTTTGGAATATTTTTTGCAAAAAAAATTATTTAAATACTTCACGAATGCAGCCTAGCTGATTTGAAAGTTTTGGCTTAAAATCAAAAAAGATTCAAATCAGCTACACTTTTTTCTGTGGAGGAATTATAAAAGTAAATATATCAGATCATTTTATACACATTTTGGAATATTTTTTGCAAAAAAAAATTATTTAAATACTTTACGAATGCAGCCTAGCTGATCTGAAAGTTTTGGCTTAAAATCTAAAAAGATTCAAATCAGCAACACTTTTTTCTGTGAAGTAATTATAAAAGTAAATATTTCAGATCATTTTATACACAATTTGGAATATTTTTTGCAAAAAAAATTATTTAAATACTTCACGAATGCAGCCTAGCTGATTTGAAAGTTTTGGCTTAAAATCAAAAAAGATTCAAATCAGCTACACTTTTTTCTGTGGAGGAATTATAAAAGTAAATATATCAGATCATTTTATACACATTTTGGAATATTTTTTGCAAAAAAAAATTATTTAAATACTTCACGAATGCAGTCTAGCTGATTTGAAAGTTTTGGCTTAAAATCAAAAAAGATTCAAATCAGCTACACTTTATTCTGTGGAGGAATTATAAAAGTAAATATTTCAGATCATTTTATACACAATTTGGAATATTTTTTGCAAAAAAAATTATTTAAATACTTCACGAATGCAGCCTAGCTGATTTGAAAGTTTTGGCTTAAAATCAAAAAAGATTCAAATCAGCTACACTTTTTTCTGTGGAGGAATTATAAAAGTAAATATATCAGATCATTTTATACACATTTTGGAATATTTTTTGCAAAAAAAAATTATTTAAATACTTCACGAATGCAGTCTAGCTGATTTGAAAGTTTTGGCTTAAAATCAAAAAAGATTCAAATCAGCAACACTTTTTTCTGTGAAGTAATTATAAAAGTAAATATTTCAGATCATTTTATACACAATTTGGAATATTTTTTGCAAAAAAAATTATTTAAATACTTCACGAATGCAGCCTAGCTGATTTGAAAGTTTTGGCTTAAAATCAAAAAAGATTCAAATCAGCTACACTTTTTTCTGTGGAGGAATTATAAAAGTAAATATATCAGATCATTTTATACACATTTTGGAATATTTTTTGCAAAAAAAAATTATTTAAATACTTCACGAATGCAGCCTAGCTGATTTGAAAGTTTTGGCTTAAAATCTAAAAAGATTCAAATCAGCAACACTTTTTTCTGTGAAGTAATTATAAAAGTAAATATTTCAGATCAATTTATACACATTTTGGAATATTTTTTGCAAAAAAAATTATTTAAATACTTCACGAATGCAGCCTAGCTGATTTGAAAGTTTTGGCTTAAAATCAAAAAAGATTCAAATCAGCTACACTTTTTTCTGTGGAGGAATTATAAAAGTAAATATATCAGATCATTTTATAAACATTTTGGAATATTTTTTGCAAAAAAAATTATTTAAATACTTCACGAATGCAGTCCAGCTGATATGAAAGTTTTGGCTTAAAATCAAAAAAGATTCAAATCAGCTACACTTTTTTCTGTGAAGTAATTATAAAAGTAAATATTTCAGATCATTTTATACACATTTTGGAATATTTTTTGCAAAAAAAATTATTTAAATACTTCACGAATGCAGTCTAGCTGATTTGAAAGTTTTGGCTTAAAATCAAAAAAGATTCAAATCAGCTACACTTTTTTCTGTGAAGTAATTATAAAAGTAAATATTTCAGATAATTTTATACACATTTTGGAATATTTTTTGCAAAAAAAATTATTTAAATACTTCACGAATGCAGCCTAGCTGATTTGAAAGTTTTGGCTTAAAATCTTAAAAGATTCAAATCAGCAACACTTTTTTCTGTGAAGTAATTATAAAAGTAAATATTTCAGATCATTTTATACACATTTTGGAATATTTTTTGCAAAAAAAATTATTTAAATACTTCACGAATGCAGCCTAGCTGATTTGAAAGTTTTGGCTTAAAATCAAAAAAGATTCAAATCAGCTTCACTTTTTTCTGTGAAGTAATTATAAAAGTAAATATTTCAGATCATTTTATACACATTTTGGAATATTTTTTGCAAAAAAAATTATTTAAATACTTCACGAATGCAGCCTAGCTGATTTGAAAGTTTTGGCTTAAAATCAAAAAAGATTCAAATCAGCTACACTTTTTTCTGTGAAGTAATTATAAAAGTAAATATATCAGATCATTTTATACACATTTTGGAATATTTTTTGCAAAAAAAAATTATTTAAATACTTCACGAATGCAGCCTAGCTGATTTGAAAGTTTTGGCTTAAAATCTAAAAAGATTCAAATCAGCAACACTTTTTTCTGTGAAGTAATTATAAAAGTAAATATTTCAGATCAATTTATACACATTTTGGAATATTTTTTGCAAAAAAAATTATTTAAATACTTCACGAATGCAGCCTAGCTGATTTGAAAGTTTTGGCTTAAAATCAAAAAAGATTCAAATCAGCTACACTTTTTTCTGTGGAGGAATTATAAAAGTAAATATATCAGATCATTTTATAAACATTTTGGAATATTTTTTGCAAAAAAAATTATTTAAATACTTCACGAATGCAGTCCAGCTGATTTGAAAGTTTTGGCTTAAAATCAAAAAAGATTCAAATCAGCTACACTTTTTTCTGTGAAGTAATTATAAAAGTAAATATTTCAGATCATTTTATACACATTTTGGAATATTTTTTGCAAAAAAAATTATTTAAATACTTCACGAATGCAGTCTAGCTGATTTGAAAGTTTTGGCTTAAAATCAAAAAAGATTCAAATCAGCTACACTTTTTTCTGTGAAGTAATTATAAAAGTAAATATTTCAGATCATTTTATACACATTTTGGAATATTTTTTGCAAAAAAAAATTATTTAAATACTTCACGAATGCAGTCTAGCTGATTTGAAAGTTTTGGCTTAAAATCTAAAAAGATTCAAATCAGCAACACTTTTTTCTGTGAAGTAATTATAAAAGTAAATATTTCAGATCATTTTATACACATTTTGGAATATTTTTTGCAAAAAAAATTATTTAAATACTTCACGAATGCAGCCTAGCTGATTTGAAAGTTTTGGCTTAAAATCTAAAAAGATTCAAATCAGCAACACTTTTTTCTGTGAAGTAATTATAAAAGTAAATATTTCAGATCATTTTATACACATTTTGGAATATTTTTTGCAAAAAAAATTATTTAAATACTTCACGAATGCAGTCTAGCTGATTTGAAAGTTTTGGCTTAAAATCTAAAAAGATTCAAATCAGCAACACTTTTTTCTGTGAAGTAATTATAAAAGTAAATATTTCAGATCATTTTATACACATTTTGGAATATTTTTTGCAAAAAAAATTATTTAAATACTTCACGAATGCAGCCTAGCTGATTTGAAAGTTTTGGCTTAAAATCAAAAAAGATTCAAATCAGCTACACTTTTTTCTGTGAAGTAATTATAAAAGTAAATATTTCAGATCATTTTATACACATTTTGGAATATTTTTTGCAAAAAAAATTATTTAAATACTTCACGAATGCAGCCTAGCTGATTTGAAAGTTTTGGCTTAAAATCTAAAAAGATTCAAATCAGCAACACTTTTTTCTGTGAAGTAATTATAAAAGTAAATATTTCAGATCATTTTATACACATTTTGGAATATTTTTTGCAAAAAAAAATTATTTAAATACTTCACGAATGCAGTCTAGCTGATTTGAAAGTTTTGGCTTAAAATCAAAAAAGATTCAAATCAGCTACACTTTTTTCTGTGAAGTAATTATAAAAGTAAATATATCAGATCATTTTATACACATTTTGGAATATTTTTTGCAAAAAAAAATTATTTAAATACTTCACGAATGCAGCCTAGCTGATTTGAAAGTTTTGGCTTAAAATCTAAAAAGATTCAAATCAGCAACACTTTTTTCTGTGAAGTAATTATAAAAGTAAATATTTCAGATCATTTTATACACATTTTGGAATATTTTTTGCAAAAAAAATTATTTAAATACTTCACGAATGCAGCCTAGCCGATTTGAAAGTTTTGGCTTAAAATCAAAAAAGATTCAAATCAGCTACACTTTTTTCTGTGGAGGAATTATAAAAGTAAATATATCAGATCATTTTATACACATTTTGGAAAATTTTTTGCAAAAAAAAATTATTTAAATACTTCACGAATGCAGCCTAGCTGATTTGAAAGTTTTGGCTTAAAATCTAAAAAGATTCAAATCAGCTACACTTTTTTCTGTGAAGTAATTATAAAAGCAAATATTTCAGATCATTTTATACACATTTTGGAATATTTTTTGCAAAAAAAATTATTTAAATACTTCACGAATGCAGCCTAGCCGATTTGAAAGTTTTGGCTTAAAATCAAAAAAGATTCAAATCAGCTACACTTTTTTCTGTGGAGGAATTATAAAAGTAAATATATCAGATCATTTTATACACATTTTGGAATATTTTTTGCAAAAAAAAATTATTTAAATACTTCACGAATGCAGCCTAGCTGATTTGAAAGTTTTGGCTTAAAATCTAAAAAGATTCAAATCAGCAACACTTTTTTCTGTGAAGTAATTATAAAAGTAAATATTTCAGATCATTTTATACACATTTTGGAATATTTTTTGCAAAAAAAATTATTTAAATACTTCACGAATGCAGCCTAGCTGATTTGAAAGTTTTGGCTTAAAATCAAAAAAGATTCAAATCAGCTACACTTTTTTCTGTGGAGGAATTATAAAAGTAAATATATCAGATCATTTTATACACATTTTGGAAAATTTTTTGCAAAAAAAAATTATTTAAATACTTCACGAATGCAGCCTAGCTGATTTGAAAGTTTTGGCTTAAAATCTAAAAAGATTCAAATCAGCTACACTTTTTTCTGTGAAGTAATTATAAAAGCAAATATTTCAGATCATTTTATACACATTTTGGAATATTTTTTGCAAAAAAAATTATTTAAATACTTCACGAATGCAGCCTAGCCGATTTGAAAGTTTTGGCTTAAAATCAAAAAAGATTCAAATCAGCTACACTTTTTTCTGTGGAGGAATTATAAAAGTAAATATATCAGATCATTTTATACACATTTTGGAATATTTTTTGCAAAAAAAAATTATTTAAATACTTCACGAATGCAGCCTAGCTGATTTGAAAGTTTTGGCTTAAAATCTAAAAAGATTCAAATCAGCAACACTTTTTTCTGTGAAGTAATTATAAAAGTAAATATTTCAGATCATTTTATACACATTTTGGAATATTTTTTGCAAAAAAAATTATTTAAATACTTCACGAATGCAGCCTAGCTGATTTGAAAGTTTTGGCTTAAAATCAAAAAAGATTCAAATCAGCTACACTTTTTTCTGTGGAGGAATTATAAAAGTAAATATATCAGATCATTTTATACACATTTTGGAATATTTTTTGCAAAAAAAAATTATTTAAATACTTCACGAATGCAGTCTAGCTGATTTGAAAGTTTTGGCTTAAAATCAAAAAAGATTCAAATCAGCTACACTTTTTTCTGTGAAGTAATTATAAAAGTAAATATTTCAGATCATTTTATACACATTTTGGAATATTTTTTGCAAAAAAAATTATTTAAATACTTCACGAATGCAGCTTAGCTGATTTGAAAGTTTTGGCTTAAAATCAAAAAAGATTCAAATCAGCTACACTTTTTTCTGTGGAGGAATTATAAAAGTAAATATATCAGATCATTTTATACACATTTTGGAATATTTTTTGCAAAAAAAATTATTTAAATACTTCACGAATGCAGCCTAGCTGATTTGAAAGTTTTGGCTTAAAATCAAAAAAGATTCAAATCAGCTTCACTTTTTTCTGTGAAGTAATTATAAAAGTAAATATTTCAGATCATTTTATACACATTTTGGAATATTTTTTGCAAAAAAAATTATTTAAATACTTCACGAATGCAGCCTAGCTGATTTGAAAGTTTTGGCTTAAAATCAAAAAAGATTCAAATCAGCTACACTTTTTTCTGTGAAGTAATTATAAAAGTAAATATATCAGATCATTTTATACACATTTTGGAATATTTTTTGCAAAAAAAAATTATTTAAATACTTCACGAATGCAGCCTAGCTGATTTGAAAGTTTTGGCTTAAAATCTAAAAAGATTCAAATCAGCAACACTTTTTTCTGTGAAGTAATTATAAAAGTAAATATTTCAGATCAATTTATACACATTTTGGAATATTTTTTGCAAAAAAAATTATTTAAATACTTCACGAATGCAGCCTAGCTGATTTGAAAGTTTTGGCTTAAAATCAAAAAAGATTCAAATCAGCTACACTTTTTTCTGTGAAGTAATTATAAAAGTAAATATTTCAGATCATTTTATACACATTTTGGAATATTTTTTGCAAAAAAAATTATTTAAATACTTCACGAATGCAGTCTAGCTGATTTGAAAGTTTTGGCTTAAAATCAAAAAAGATTCAAATCAGCTACACTTTTTTCTGTGAAGTAATTATAAAAGTAAATATTTCAGATCATTTTATACACATTTTGGAATATTTTTTGCAAAAAAAAATTATTTAAATACTTCACGAATGCAGTCTAGCTGATTTGAAAGTTTTGGCTTAAAATCTAAAAAGATTCAAATCAGCAACACTTTGTTCTGTGAAGTAATTATAAAAGTAAATATTTCAGATCAATTTATACACATTTTGGAATATTTTTTGCAAAAAAAATTATTTAAATACTTCACGAATGCAGTCTAGCTGATTTGAAAGTTTTGGCTTAAAATCAAAAAAGATTCAAATCAGCTACACTTTTTTCTGTGAAGTAATTATAAAAGTAAATATTTCAGATCATTTTATACACATTTTGGAATATTTTTTGCAAAAAAAATTATTTAAATACTTCACGAATGCAGTCTAGCTGATTTGAAAGTTTTGGCTTAAAATCAAAAAAGATTCAAATCAGCTACACTTTTTTCTGTGAAGTAATTATAAAAGTAAATATTTCAGATCATTTTATACACATTTTGGAATATTTTTTGCAAAAAAAAATTATTTAAATACTTCACGAATGCAGTCTAGCTGATTTGAAAGTTTTGGCTTAAAATCTAAAAAGATTCAAATCAGCAACACTTTGTTCTGTGAAGTAATTATAAAAGTAAATATTTCAGATCATTTTATACACATTTTGGAATATTTTTTGCAAAAAAAATTATTTAAATACTTCACGAATGCAGCCTAGCTGATTTGAAAGTTTTGGCTTAAAATCTAAAAAGATTCAAATCAGCAACACTTTTTTCTGTGAAGTAATTATAAAAGTAAATATTTCAGATCATTTTATACACATTTTGGAATATTTTTTGCAAAAAAAATTATTTAAATACTTCACGAATGCAGTCTAGCTGATTTGAAAGTTTTGGCTTAAAATCTAAAAAGATTCAAATCAGCAACACTTTTTTCTGTGAAGTAATTATAAAAGTAAATATTTCAGATCATTTTATACACATTTTGGAATATTTTTTGCAAAAAAAATTATTTAAATACTTCACGAATGCAGCCTAGCTGATTTGAAAGTTTTGGCTTAAAATCAAAAAAGATTCAAATCAGCTACACTTTTTTCTGTGAAGTAATTATAAAAGTAAATATTTCAGATCATTTTATACACATTTTGGAATATTTTTTGCAAAAAAAATTATTTAAATACTTCACGAATGCAGCCTAGCTGATTTGAAAGTTTTGGCTTAAAATCAAAAAAGATTCAAATCAGCAACACTTTTTTCTGTGAAGTAATTATAAAAGTAAATATTTCAGATCGTTTTATACACATTTTGGAATATTTTTTGCAAAAAAAATTATTTAAATACTTCACGAATGCAGCCTAGCTGATTTGAAAGTTTTGGCTTAAAATCAAAAAAGATTCAAATCAGCTACACTTTTTTCTGTGAAGTAATTATAAAAGTAAATATTTCAGATCATTTTATACACATTTTGGAATATTTTTTGCAAAAAAAATTATTTAAATACTTCACGAATGCAGCCTAGCTGATTTGAAAGTTTTGGCTTAAAATCTAAAAAGATTCAAATCAGCAACACTTTTTTCTGTGAAGTAATTATAAAAGTAAATATTTCAGATCATTTTATACACATTTTGGAATATTTTTTGCAAAAAAAAATTATTTAAATACTTCACGAATGCAGTCTAGCTGATTTGAAAGTTTTGGCTTAAAATCAAAAAAGATTCAAATCAGCTACACTTTTTTCTGTGAAGTAATTATAAAAGTAAATATATCAGATCATTTTATACACATTTTGGAATATTTTTTGCAAAAAAAAATTATTTAAATACTTCACGAATGCAGCCTAGCTGATTTGAAAGTTTTGGCTTAAAATCTAAAAAGATTCAAATCAGCAACACTTTTTTCTGTGAAGTAATTATAAAAGTAAATATTTCAGATCATTTTATACACATTTTGGAATATTTTTTGCAAAAAAAATTATTTAAATACTTCACGAATGCAGCCTAGCCGATTTGAAAGTTTTGGCTTAAAATCAAAAAAGATTCAAATCAGCTACACTTTTTTCTGTGGAGGAATTATAAAAGTAAATATATCAGATCATTTTATACACATTTTGGAAAATTTTTTGCAAAAAAAAATTATTTAAATACTTCACGAATGCAGCCTAGCTGATTTGAAAGTTTTGGCTTAAAATCTAAAAAGATTCAAATCAGCTACACTTTTTTCTGTGAAGTAATTATAAAAGCAAATATTTCAGATCATTTTATACACATTTTGGAATATTTTTTGCAAAAAAAATTATTTAAATACTTCACGAATGCAGCCTAGCCGATTTGAAAGTTTTGGCTTAAAATCAAAAAAGATTCAAATCAGCTACACTTTTTTCTGTGGAGGAATTATAAAAGTAAATATATCAGATCATTTTATACACATTTTGGAATATTTTTTGCAAAAAAAAATTATTTAAATACTTCACGAATGCAGCCTAGCTGATTTGAATGTTTTGGCTTAAAATCTAAAAAGATTCAAATCAGCAACACTTTTTTCTGTGAAGTAATTATAAAAGTAAATATTTCAGATCATTTTATACACATTTTGGAATATTTTTTGCAAAAAAAATTATTTAAATACTTCACGAATGCAGCCTAGCTGATTTGAAAGTTTTGGCTTAAAATCAAAAAAGATTCAAATCAGCTACACTTTTTTCTGTGGAGAAATTATAAAAGTAAATATATCAGATCATTTTATACACATTTTGGAAAATTTTTTGCAAAAAAAAATTATTTAAATACTTCACGAATGCAGCCTAGCTGATTTGAAAGTTTTGGCTTAAAATCTAAAAAGATTCAAATCAGCTACACTTTTTTCTGTGAAGTAATTATAAAAGCAAATATTTCAGATCATTTTATACACATTTTGGAATATTTTTTGCAAAAAAAATTATTTAAATACTTCACGAATGCAGCCTAGCCGATTTGAAAGTTTTGGCTTAAAATCAAAAAAGATTCAAATCAGCTACACTTTTTTCTGTGGAGGAATTATAAAAGTAAATATATCAGATCATTTTATACACATTTTGGAATATTTTTTGCAAAAAAAAATTATTTAAATACTTCACGAATGCAGCCTAGCTGATTTGAAAGTTTTGGCTTAAAATCTAAAAAGATTCAAATCAGCAACACTTTTTTCTGTGAAGTAATTATAAAAGTAAATATTTCAGATCATTTTATACACATTTTGGAATATTTTTTGCAAAAAAAATTATTTAAATACTTCACGAATGCAGCCTAGCTGATTTGAAAGTTTTGGCTTAAAATCAAAAAAGATTCAAATCAGCTACACTTTTTTCTGTGGAGGAATTATAAAAGTAAATATATCAGATCATTTTATACACATTTTGGAATATTTTTTGCAAAAAAAAATTATTTAAATACTTCACGAATGCAGTCTAGCTGATTTGAAAGTTTTGGCTTAAAATCAAAAAAGATTCAAATCAGCTACACTTTTTTCTGTGGAGGAATTATAAAAGTAAATATTTCAGATCATTTTATACACATTTTGGAATATTTTTTGCAAAAAAAATTATTTAAATACTTCACGAATGCAGCCTAGCTGATTTGAAAGTTTTGGCTTAAAATCAAAAAAGATTCAAATCAGCTACACTTTTTTCTGTGAAGTAATTATAAAAGTAAATATTTCAGATCATTTTATACACATTTTGGAATATTTTTTGCAAAAAAAATTATTTAAATACTTCACGAATGCAGCTTAGCTGATTTGAAAGTTTTGGCTTAAAATCAAAAAAGATTCAAATCAGCTACACTTTTTTCTGTGGAGGAATTATAAAAGTAAATATATCAGATCATTTTATACACATTTTGGAATATTTTTTGCAAAAAAAATTATTTAAATACTTCACGAATGCAGCCTAGCTGATTTGAAAGTTTTGGCTTAAAATCAAAAAAGATTCAAATCAGCTTCACTTTTTTCTGTGAAGTAATTATAAAAGTAAATATTTCAGATCATTTTATACACATTTTGGAATATTTTTTGCAAAAAAAATTATTTAAATACTTCACGAATGCAGCCTAGCTGATTTGAAAGTTTTGGCTTAAAATCTAAAAAGATTCAAATCAGCTACACTTTTTTCTGTGGAGGAATTATAAAAGTAAATATATCAGATCATTTTATACACATTTTGGAATATTTTTTGCAAAAAAAATTATTTAAATACTTCACGAATGCAGTCCAGCTGATTTGAAAGTTTTGGCTTAAAATCAAAAAAGATTCAAATCAGCTACACTTTTTTCTGTGAAGTAATTATAAAAGTAAATATTTCAGATCATTTTATACACATTTTGGAATATTTTTTGCAAAAAAAATTATTTAAATACTTCACGAATGCAGTCTAGCTGATTTGAAAGTTTTGGCTTAAAATCAAAAAAGATTCAAATCAGCTACACTTTTTTCTGTGAAGTAATTATAAAAGTAAATATTTCAGATCATTTTATACACATTTTGGAATATTTTTTGCAAAAAAAATTATTTAAATACTTCACGAATGCAGTCTAGCTGATTTGAAAGTTTTGGCTTAAAATCAAAAAAGATTCAAATCAGCTACACTTTTTTCTGTGAAGTAATTATAAAAGTAAATATTTCAGATCATTTTATACACATTTTGGAATATTTTTTGCAAAAAAAAATTATTTAAATACTTCACGAATGCAGTCTAGCTGATTTGAAAGTTTTGGCTTAAAATCTAAAAAGATTCAAATCAGCAACACTTTTTTCTGTGAAGTAATTATAAAAGTAAATATTTCAGATCATTTTATACACATTTTGGAATATTTTTTGCAAAAAAAATTATTTAAATACTTCACGAATGCAGCCTAGCTGATTTGAAAGTTTTGGCTTAAAATCTAAAAAGATTCAAATCAGCAACACTTTTTTCTGTGAAGTAATTATAAAAGTAAATATTTCAGATCATTTTATACACATTTTGGAATATTTTTTGCAAAAAAAATTATTTAAATACTTCACGAATGCAGTCTAGCTGATTTGAAAGTTTTGGCTTAAAATCTAAAAAGATTCAAATCAGCAACACTTTTTTCTGTGAAGTAATTATAAAAGTAAATATTTCAGATCATTTTATACACATTTTGGAATATTTTTTGCAAAAAAAATTATTTAAATACTTCACGAATGCAGCCTAGCTGATTTGAAAGTTTTGGCTTAAAATCAAAAAAGATTCAAATCAGCTACACTTTTTTCTGTGAAGTAATTATAAAAGTAAATATTTCAGATCATTTTATACACATTTTGGAATATTTTTTGCAAAAAAAATTATTTAAATACTTCACGAATGCAGCCTAGCTGATTTGAAAGTTTTGGCTTAAAATCTAAAAAGATTCAAATCAGCAACACTTTTTTCTGTGAAGTAATTATAAAAGTAAATATTTCAGATCATTTTATACACATTTTGGAATATTTTTTGCAAAAAAAAATTATTTAAATACTTCACGAATGCAGTCTAGCTGATTTGAAAGTTTTGGCTTAAAATCAAAAAAGATTCAAATCAGCTACACTTTTTTCTGTGAAGTAATTATAAAAGTAAATATATCAGATCATTTTATACACATTTTGGAATATTTTTTGCAAAAAAAAATTATTTAAATACTTCACGAATGCAGCCTAGCTGATTTGAAAGTTTTGGCTTAAAATCTAAAAAGATTCAAATCAGCAACACTTTTTTCTGTGAAGTAATTATAAAAGTAAATATTTCAGATCATTTTATACACATTTTGGAATATTTTTTGCAAAAAAAATTATTTAAATACTTCACGAATGCAGCCTAGCCGATTTGAAAGTTTTGGCTTAAAATCAAAAAAGATTCAAATCAGCTACACTTTTTTCTGTGGAGGAATTATAAAAGTAAATATATCAGATCATTTTATACACATTTTGGAAAATTTTTTGCAAAAAAAAATTATTTAAATACTTCACGAATGCAGCCTAGCTGATTTGAAAGTTTTGGCTTAAAATCTAAAAAGATTCAAATCAGCTACACTTTTTTCTGTGAAGTAATTATAAAAGCAAATATTTCAGATCATTTTATACACATTTTGGAATATTTTTTGCAAAAAAAATTATTTAAATACTTCACGAATGCAGCCTAGCCGATTTGAAAGTTTTGGCTTAAAATCAAAAAAGATTCAAATCAGCTACACTTTTTTCTGTGGAGGAATTATAAAAGTAAATATATCAGATCATTTTATACACATTTTGGAATATTTTTTGCAAAAAAAAATTATTTAAATACTTCACGAATGCAGCCTAGCTGATTTGAAAGTTTTGGCTTAAAATCTAAAAAGATTCAAATCAGCAACACTTTTTTCTGTGAAGTAATTATAAAAGTAAATATTTCAGATCATTTTATACACATTTTGGAATATTTTTTGCAAAAAAAATTATTTAAATACTTCACGAATGCAGCCTAGCTGATTTGAAAGTTTTGGCTTAAAATCAAAAAAGATTCAAATCAGCTACACTTTTTTCTGTGGAGGAATTATAAAAGTAAATATATCAGATCATTTTATACACATTTTGGAATATTTTTTGCAAAAAAAAATTATTTAAATACTTCACGAATGCAGTCTAGCTGATTTGAAAGTTTTGGCTTAAAATCAAAAAAGATTCAAATCAGCTACACTTTTTTCTGTGAAGTAATTATAAAAGTAAATATTTCAGATCATTTTATACACATTTTGGAATATTTTTTGCAAAAAAAATTATTTAAATACTTCACGAATGCAGCTTAGCTGATTTGAAAGTTTTGGCTTAAAATCAAAAAAGATTCAAATCAGCTACACTTTTTTCTGTGGAGGAATTATAAAAGTAAATATATCAGATCATTTTATACACATTTTGGAATATTTTTTGCAAAAAAAATTATTTAAATACTTCACGAATGCAGCCTAGCTGATTTGAAAGTTTTGGCTTAAAATCTAAAAAGATTCAAATCAGCAACACTTTTTTCTGTGAAGTAATTATAAAAGTAAATATTTCAGATCATTTTATACACATTTTGGAATATTTTTTGCAAAAAAAAATTATTTAAATACTTCACGAATGCAGTCTAGCTGATTTGAAAGTTTTGGCTTAAAATCAAAAAAGATTCAAATCAGCTACACTTTTTTCTGTGGAGGAATTATAAAAGTAAATATATCAGATCATTTTATACACATTTTGGAATATTTTTTGCAAAAAAAATTATTTAAATACTTCACGAATGCAGCCCAGCTGATTTGAAAGTTTTGGCTTAAAATCAAAAAAGATTCAAATCAGCTACACTTTTTTCTGTGAAGTAATTATAAAAGTAAATATTTCAGATCATTTTATACACATTTTGGAATATTTTTTGCAAAAAAAATTATTTAAATACTTCACGAATGCAGCCTAGCCGATTTGAAAGTTTTGGCTTAAAATCAAAAAAGATTCAAATCAGCTACACTTTTTTCTGTGGAGGAATTATAAAAGTAAATATATCAGATCATTTTATACACATTTTGGAATATTTTTTGCAAAAAAAAATTATTTAAATACTTCACGAATGCAGTCTAGCTGATTGGAAAGTTTTGGCTTAAAATCAAAAAAGATTCAAATCAGCTACACTTTTTTCTGTGAAGTAATTATAAAAGTAAATATTTCAGATCATTTTATACACATTTTGGAATATTTTTTGCAAAAAAAATTATTTAAATACTTCACGAATGCAGCCTAGCCGATTTGGAAGTTTTGGCTTAAAATCAAAAAAGATTCAAATCAGCTACACTTTTTTCTGTGGAGGAATTATAAAAGTAAATATATCAGATCATTTTATACACATTTTGGAATATTTTTTGCAAAAAGAAATTATTTAAATACTTCACGAATGCAGTCTAGCTGATTTGAAAGTTTTGGCTTAAAATCAAAAACGATTCAAATCAGCTACACTTTTTTCTGTGAAGTAATTATAAAAGTAAATATTTCAGATCATTTTATACACATTTTGGAATATTTTTTGCAAAAAAAATTATTTAAATACTTCACGAATGCAGCCTAGCTGATTTGAAAGTTTTGGCTTAAAATCAAAAAAGATTCAAATCAGCTACACTTTTTTCTGTGAAGTAATTATAAAAGTAAATATTTCAGATC
The DNA here is from genome assembly GCA_963922195.1 of Panagrolaimus sp. PS1159. NCBI lineage: Eukaryota > Metazoa > Nematoda > Chromadorea > Rhabditida > Panagrolaimidae > Panagrolaimus > Panagrolaimus sp. PS1159. Next base: position 385,570 of record CAWUHW010000039.1, read on the forward strand.
ATTTTATACACATTTTGGAATATTTTTTGCAAAAAAAATTATTTAAATACTTCACGAATGCAGCCTAGCTGATTTGAAAGTTTTGGCTTAAAATCAAAAAAGATTCAAATCAGCTACACTTTTTTCTGTGAAGTAATTATAAAAGTAAATATTTCAGATCATTTTATACACATTTTGGAATATTTTTTGCAAAAAAAATTATTTAAATACTTCACGAATGCAGCCTAGCTGATTTGAAAGTTTTGGCTTAAAATCAAAAAAGATTCAAATCAGCTACACTTTTTTCTGTGAAGCAATTATAAAAGTAAATATTTCAGATCATTTTATACACATTTTGGAATATTTTTTGCAAAAAAAATTATTTAAATACTTCACGAATGCAGCCTAGCTGATTTGAAAGTTTTGGCTTAAAATCAAAAAAGATTCAAATCAGCTACACTTTTTTCTGTGAAGTAATTATAAAAGTAAATATTTCAGATCATTTTATACACAATTTGGAATATTTTTTGCAAAAAAAATTATTTAAATACTTCACGAATGCAGCCTAGCTGATTTGAAAGTTTTGGCTTAAAATCAAAAAAGATTCAAATCAGCTACACTTTTTTCTGTGAAGTAATTATAAAAGTAAATATTTCAGATCATTTTATACACATTTTGGAATATTTTTTGCAAAAAAAGTTATTTAAATACTTCACGAATGCAGTCTAGCTGATTTGAAAGTTTTGGCTTAAAATCAAAAAAGATTCAAATCAGCTACAATTTTTTCTGTGAAGTAATTATAAAAGTAAATATTTCAGATCATTTTATACACATTTTGGAATATTTTTTGCAAAAAAAATTATTTAAATACTTTACGAATGCAGCCTAGCTGATTTGAAAGTTTTGGCTTAAAATCAAAAAAGATTCAAATCAGCTACACTTTTTTCTGTGAAGTAATTATAAAAGTAAATATTTCAGATCATTTTATACACATTTTGGAATATTTTTTGCAAAAAAAATTATTTAAATACTTTACGAATGCAGCCTAGCTGATTTGAAAGTTTTGGCTTAAAATCAAAAAAGATTCAAATCAGCTACACTTTTTTCTGTGAAGTAATTATAAAAGTAAATATTTCAGATCATTTTATACACATTTTGGAATATTTTTTGCAAAAAAAATTATTATATACTTCACGAATGCAGCCTAGCTGATTTGAAAGTTTTGGCTTAAAATCAAAAAAGATTCAAATCAGCTACACTTTTTTCTGTGAAGTAATTATAAAAGTAAATATTTCAGATCATTTTATACACATTTTGGAATATTTTTTGCAAAAAAAGTTATTTAAATACTTCACGAATGCAGTCTAGCTGATTTGAAAGTTTTGGCTTAAAATCAAAAAAGATTCAAATCAGCTACACTTTTTTCTGTGAAGTAATTATAAAAGTAAATATTTCAGATCATTTTATACACATTTTGGAATTTTTTTTTGCAAAAAAAAATATTTTAATACTTCACGAATGCTGGCTAGCTGATTTGAAAGTTTTGGCTTAAAGTCAAAAAAGATTCAAATCAGCTACACTTTTTTCTGTGAAGTAATTATAAAAGTAAATATTTCAGATCATTTTATACACATTTTGGAATATTTTTTGCAAAAAAAATTATTATATACTTCACGAATGCAGCCTAGCTGATTTGAAAGTTTTGGCTTAAAATCAAAAAAGATTCAAATCAGCTACACTTTTTTCTGTGAAGTAATTATAAAAGTAAATATTTCAGATCATTTTATACACATTTTGGAATATTTTTTGCAAAAAAAGTTATTTAAATACTTCACGAATGCAGTCTAGCTGATTTGAAAGTTTTGGCTTAAAATCAAAAAAGATTCAAATCAGCTACACTTTTTTCTGTGAAGTAATTATAAAAGTAAATATTTCAGATCATTTTATACACATTTTGGAATATTTTTTGCAAAAAAATTATTATATACTTCACGAATGCAGCCTAGCTGATTTGAAAGTTTTGGCTTAAAATCAAAAAAGATTCAAATCAGCTACACTTTTTTCTGTGAAGTAATTATAAAAGTAAATATTTCAGATCATTTTATACACATTTTGGAATATTTTTTGCAAAAAAAGTTATTTAAATACTTCACGAATGCAGTCTAGCTGATTTGAAAGTTTTGGCTTAAAATCAAAAAAGATTCAAATCAGCTACACTTTTTTCTGTGAAGTAATTATAAAAGTAAATATTTCAGATCATTTTATACACATTTTGGAATTTTTTTTTGCAAAAAAAAATATTATATACTTCACGAATGCAGCCTAGCTGATTTGAAAGTTTTGGCTTAAAATCAAAAAAGATTCAAATCAGCTACACTTTTTTCTGTGAAGTAATTATAAAAGTAAATATTTCAGATCATTTTATACACATTTTGGAATATTTTTTGCAAAAAAAGTTATTATATACTTCACGAATGCAGCCTAGCTGATTTGAAAGTTTTGGCTTAAAATCAAAAAAGATTCAAATCAGCTACACTTTTTTCTGTGAAGTAATTATAAAAGTAAATATTTCAGATCATTTTATACACATTTTGGAATATTTTTTGCAAAAAAAGTTATTTAAATACTTCACGAATGCAGTCTAGCTGATTTGAAAGTTTTGGCTTAAAATCAAAAAAGATTCAAATCAGCTACACTTTTTTCTGTGAAGTAATTATAAAAGTAAATATTTCAGATCATTTTATACACATTTTGGAATTTTTTTTTGCAAAAAAAAATATTATATACTTCACGAATGCAGCCTAGCTGATTTGAAAGTTTTGGCTTAAAATCAAAAAAGATTCAAATCAGCTACACTTTTTTCTGTGAAGTAATTATAAAAGTAAATATTTCAGATCATTTTATACACATTTTGGAATATTTTTTGCAAAAAAAATTATTTAAATACTTTACGAATGCAGCCTAGCTGATTTGAAAGTTTTGGCTTAAAATCAAAAAAGATTCAAATCAGCTACACTTTTTTCTGTGAAGTAATTATAAAAGTAAATATTTCAGATCATTTTATACACATTTTGGAATATTTTTTGCAAAAAAAATTATTATATACTTCACGAATGCAGCCTAGCTGATTTGAAAGTTTTGGCTTAAAATCAAAAAAGATTCAAATCAGCTACACTTTTTTCTGTGAAGTAATTATAAAAGTAAATATTTCAGATCATTTTATACACATTTTGGAATATTTTTTGCAAAAAAAGTTATTTAAATACTTCACGAATGCAGTCTAGCTGATTTGAAAGTTTTGGCTTAAAATCAAAAAAGATTCAAATCAGCTACACTTTTTTCTGTGAAGTAATTATAAAAGTAAATATTTCAGATCATTTTATACACATTTTGGAATTTTTTTTTGCAAAAAAAAATATTTTAATACTTCACGAATGCTGGCTAGCTGATTTGAAAGTTTTGGCTTAAAGTCAAAAAAGATTCAAATCAGCTACACTTTTTTCTGTGAAGTAATTATAAAAGTAAATATTTCAGATCATTTTATACACATTTTGGAATATTTTTTGCAAAAAAAATTATTATATACTTCACGAATGCAGCCTAGCTGATTTGAAAGTTTTGGCTTAAAATCAAAAAAGATTCAAATCAGCTACACTTTTTTCTGTGAAGTAATTATAAAAGTAAATATTTCAGATCATTTTATACACATTTTGGAATATTTTTTGCAAAAAAAGTTATTTAAATACTTCACGAATGCAGTCTAGCTGATTTGAAAGTTTTGGCTTAAAATCAAAAAAGATTCAAATCAGCTACACTTTTTTCTGTGAAGTAATTATAAAAGTAAATATTTCAGATCATTTTATACACATTTTGGAATATTTTTTGCAAAAAAAATTATTATATACTTCACGAATGCAGCCTAGCTGATTTGAAAGTTTTGGCTTAAAATCAAAAAAGATTCAAATCAGCTACACTTTTTTCTGTGAAGTAATTATAAAAGTAAATATTTCAGATCATTTTATACACATTTTGGAATATTTTTTGCAAAAAAAGTTATTTAAATACTTCACGAATGCAGTCTAGCTGATTTGAAAGTTTTGGCTTAAAATCAAAAAAGATTCAAATCAGCTACACTTTTTTCTGTGAAGTAATTATAAAAGTAAATATTTCAGATCATTTTATACACATTTTGGAATTTTTTTTTGCAAAAAAAAATATTTTAATACTTCACGAATGCTGGCTAGCTGATTTGAAAGTTTTGGCTTAAAGTCAAAAAAGATTCAAATCAGCTACACTTTTTTCTGTGAAGTAATTATAAAAGTAAATATTTCAGATCATTTTATACACATTTTGGAATATTTTTTGCAAAAAAAATTATTTAAATACTTCACGAATGCAGACTAGCTGATTTGAAAGTTTTGGCTTAAAATCAAAAAAGATTCAAATCAGCTACACTTTTTTCTGTGAAGTAATTATAAAAGTAAATATTTCAGATCATTTTATACACATTTTGGAATATTTTTTGCAAAAAAAATTATTTAAATACTTCACGAATGCAGACTAGCTGATTTGAAAGTTTTGGCTTAAAATCAAAAAAGATTCAAATCAGCTACACTTTTTTCTGTGAAGTAATTATAAAAGTAAATATTTCAGATCATTTTATACACATTTTGGAATATTTTTTGCAAAAAAAATTATTTAAATACTTCACGAATGCAGCCTAGCTGATTTTAAAGTTTTGGCTTAAAATCAAAAAAGATTCAAATCAGCTACACTTTTTTCTGTGAAGTAATTATAAAAGTAAATATTTCAGATCATTTTATACACATTTTGGAATATTTTTTGCAAAAAAAATTATTATATACTTCACGAATGCAGCCTAGCTGATTTGAAAGTTTTGGCTTAAAATCAAAAAAGATTCAAATCAGCTACACTTTTTTCTGTGAAGTAATTATAAAAGTAAATATTTCCGATCATTTTATACACATTTTGGAATATTTTTTGAAAAAAAAGGTATTTAAATACTTCACGAATGCAGTCTAGCTGATTTGAAAGTTTTGGCTTAAAATCAAAAAAGATTCAAATCAGCTACACTTTTTTCTGTGAAGTAATTATAAAAGTAAATATTTCAGATCATTTTATACACATTTTGGAATATTTTTTGCAAAAAAAATTATTTAAATACTTCACGAATGCAGCCTAGCTGATTTGAAAGTTTTGGCTTAAAATCAAAAAAGATTCAAATCAGCTACACTTTTTTCTGTGAAGTAATTATAAAAGTAAATATTTCAGATCATTTTATACACATGTTGGAATATTTTTTGCAAAAAAAATTATTTAAATACTTCACGAATGCAGCCTAGCTGATTTGAAAGTTTTGGCTTAAAATCAAATAAGATTCAAATCAGCTACACTTTTTTCTGTGAAGTAATTATAAAAGTAAATATTTCAGATCATTTTATACACATTTTGGAATATTTTTTGCAAAAAAATTATTTAAATTCTTCACGAATGCAGCCTAGCTGATTTGAAAGTTTTGGCTTAAAATCAAAAAAGATTCAAATCAGCTACACTTTTTTCTGTGAAGTAATTATAAAAGTAAATATTTCAGATCATTTTATACACATTTTGGAATATTTTTTGCAAAAAAAATTATTTAAATACTTCACGAATGCAGCCTAGCTGATTTGAAAGTTTTGGCTTAAAATCAAAAAAGATTCAAATCAGCTACACTTTTTTCCGTGAAGTAATTATAAAAGTAAATATTTCAGATCATTTTATACACATTTTGGAATATTTTTTGCAAAAAAAATTATTTAAATACTTCACGAATGCAGCCTAGCTGATTTGAAAGTTTTGGCTTAAAATCAAATAAGATTCAAATCAGCTACACTTTTTTCTGTGAAGTAATTATAAAAGTAAATATTTCAGATCATTTTATACACATTTTGGAATATTTTTTGCAAAAAAAATTATTTAAATTCTTCACGAATGCAGCCTAGCTGATTTGAAAGTTTTGGCTTAAAATCAAAAAAGATTCAAATCAGCTACACTTTTTTCTGTGAAGTAATTATAAAAGTAAATATTTCAGATCATTTTATACACATTTTGGAATATTTTTTGCAAAAAAAATTATTTAAATACTTCACGAATGCAGCCTAGCTGATTTGAAAGTTTTGGCTTAAAATCAAAAAAGATTCAAATCAGCTACACTTTTTTCTGTGAAGTAATTATAAAAGTAAATATTTCAGATCATTTTATACACATTTTGGAATATTTTTTGCAAAAAAAGTTATTTAAATACTTCACGAATGCAGTCTAGCTGATTTGAAAGTTTTGGCTTAAAATCAAAAAAGATTCAAATCAGCTACACTTTTTTCTGTGAAGTAATTATAAAAGTAAATATTTCAGATCATTTTATACACATTTTGGAATATTTTTTGCAAAAAAAGTTATTTAAATACTTCACGAATGCAGTCTAGCTGATTTGAAAGTTTTGGCTTAAAATCAAAAAAGATTCAAATCAGCTACACTTTTTTCTGTGAAGTAATTATAAAAGTAAATATTTCAGATCATTTTATACACATTTTGGAATATTTTTTGCAAAAAAAGTTATTTAAATACTTCACGAATGCAGTCTAGCTGATTTGAAAGTTTTGGCTTAAAATCAAAAAAGACTCAAATCAGCTACAATTTTTTCTGTGAAGTAATTATAAAAGTAAATATTTCAGATCATTTTATACACAATTTGGAATATTTTTTGCAAAAAAAATTATTTAAATACTTCACGAATGCAGCCTAGCTGATTTGAAAGTTTTGGCTTAAAATCAAAAAAGATTCAAATCAGCTACACTTTTTTCTGTGAAGTAATTATAAAAGTAAATATTTCAGATCATTTTATACACATTTTGGAATATTTTTTGCAAAAAAAATTATTTAAATACTTCACGAATGCAGCCTAGCTGATTTGAAAGTTTTGGCTTAAAATCAAAAAAGATTCAAATCAGCTACACTTTTTTCTGTGAAGTAATTATAAAAGTAAATATTTCAGATCATTTTATACACATTTTGGAATATTTTTTGCAAAAAAAATTATTATATACTTCACGAATGCAGCCTAGCTGATTTGAAAGTTTTGGCTTAAAATCAAAAAAGATTCAAATCAGCTACACTTTTTTCTGTGAAGTAATTATAAAAGTAAATATTTCAGATCATTTTATACACATTTTGGAATATTTTTTGCAAAAAAAGTTATTTAAATACTTCACGAATGCAGTCTAGCTGATTTGAAAGTTTTGGCTTAAAATCAAAAAAGATTCAAATCAGCTACACTTTTTTCTGTGAAGTAATTATAAAAGTAAATATTTCAGATCATTTTATACACATTTTGGAATTTTTTTTTGCAAAAAAAAATATTTAAATACTTCACGAATGCTGTCTAGCTGATTTGAAAGTTTTGGCTTAAAGTCAAAAAAGATTCAAATCAGCTACACTTTTTTCTGTGAAGTAATTATAAAAGTAAATATTTCAGATCATTTTATACACATTTTGGAATATTTTTTGCAAAAAAAATTATTTAAATACTTCACGAATGCAGTCTAGCTGATTTGAAAGTTTTGGCTTAAAATCAAAAAAGATTCAAATCAGCTACAATTTTTTCTGTGAAGTAATTATAAAAGTAAATATTTCAGATCATTTTATACACATTTTGGAATATTTTTTGCAAAAAAAATTATTTAAATACTTCACGAATGCAGCCTAGCTGATTTGAAAGTTTTGGCTTAAAATCAAAAAAGATTCAAATCAGCTACACTTTTTTCTGTGAAGTAATTATAAAAGTAAATATTTCAGATCATTTTATACACATTTTGGAATATTTTTTGCAAAAAAAATTATTTAAATACTTTACGAATGCAGCCTAGCTGATTTGAAAGTTTTGGCTTAAAATCAAAAAAGATTCAAATCAGCTACACTTTTTTCTGTGAAGTAATTATAAAAGTAAATATTTCAGATCATTTTATACACATTTTGGAATATTTTTTGCAAAAAAAGTTATTTAAATACTTCACGAATGCAGTCTAGCTGATTTGAAAGTTTTGGCTTAAAATCAAAAAAGACTCAAATCAGCTACAATTTTTTCTGTGAAGTAATTATAAAAGTAAATATTTCAGATCATTTTATACACAATTTGGAATATTTTTTGCAAAAAAAATTATTTAAATACTTCACGAATGCAGCCTAGCTGATTTGAAAGTTTTGGCTTAAAATCAAAAAAGATTCAAATCAGCTACACTTTTTTCTGTGAAGTAATTATAAAAGTAAATATTTCAGATCTTTTTATACACATTTTGGAATATTTTTTGCAAAAAAAATTATTATATACTTCACGAATGCAGCCTAGCTGATTTGAAAGTTTTGGCTTAAAATCAAAAAAGATTCAAATCAGCTACACTTTTTTCTGTGAAGTAATTATAAAAGTAAATATTTCAGATCATTTTATACACATTTTGGAATTTTTTTTTGCAAAAAAAAATATTTAAATACTTCACGAATGCTGTCTAGCTGATTTGAAAGTTTTGGCTTAAAGTCAAAAAAGATTCAAATCAGCTACACTTTTTTCTGTGAAGTAATTATAAAAGTAAATATTTCAGATCATTTTATACACATTTTGGAATATTTTTTGCAAAAAAAATTATTTAAATACTTTAAGAATGCAGCCTAGCTGATTTGAAAGTTTTGGCTTAAAATCAAAAAAGATTCAAATCAGCTACACTTTTTTCTGTGGAGGAATTATTAAAACTAATATATCAGATCATTTTATACACATTTTGGAATGTTTTTAGCAAAAAAAATTATTTAAATACTTCACGAATGCAGCCTAGCTGATTTGAAAGTTTTGGCTTAAAATCAAAAAAGATTCAAATCAGCTACACTTTTTTCTGTGAAGTAATTATAAAGGTAAATATTTCAGATCATTTTATACACATTTTGGAATATTTTTTGCAAAAAAAGTTATTTAAATAGAATGCAGTCTAGCTGATTTGAAAGTTTTGGCTTAAAATCAAAAAAGATTCAAATCAGCTACACTTTTTTCTGTGAAGTAATTATAAAAGTAAATATATCAGATCATTTTATACACATTTTGGAATATTTTTTGCAAAAAAAATTATTTAAATACTTCACGAATGCAGTCTAGCTGATTTGAAAGTTTTGGCTTAAAATCAAAAAAGATTCGAATCAGCTACACTTTTTTCTGTGAAGTAATTATAAAAGTAAATATTTCAGATCATTTTATACACATTTTGGAATATTTTTTGCAAAAAAAGTTATTTAAATAGAATGCAGTCTAGCTGATTTGAAAGTTTTGGCTTAAAATCAAAAAAGATTCAAATCAGCTACACTTTTTTCTGTGAAGTAATTATAAAAGTAAATATTTCAGATCATTTTATACACATTTTGGAATATTTTTTGCAAAAAAAGTTATTTAAATAGAATGCAGTCTAGCTGATTTGAAAGTTTTGGCTTAAAATCAAAAAAGATTCAAATCAGCTACACTTTTTTCTGTGAAGTAATTATAAAAGTAAATATTTCAGATCATTTTATACACATTTTGGAATATTTTTTGCAAAAAAAAATATTTAAATACTTCACGAATGCAGCCTAGCTGATTTGAAATTTTTCCTTAAAATCAAAAAAGATTCGAATCAGCTACACTTTTTTCTGTGAAGTAATTATAAAAGTAAATATTTCAGATCATTTTATACACATTTTGGAATATTTTTTGCAAAAAAAATTATTTAAATACTTCACGAATGCAGCCTAGCTGATTTGAAAGTTTTGGCTTAAAATCAAAAAAGATTCAAATCAGCTACACTTTTTTCTGTGAAGTAATTATAAAAGTAAATATTTCAGATCATTTTATACACATTTTGGAATATTTTTTGCAAAAAAAATTATTATATACTTCACGAATGCAGCCTAGCTGATTTGAAAGTTTTGGCTTAAAATCAAAAAAGATTCAAATCAGCTACACTTTTTTCTGTGAAGTAATTATAAAAGTAAATTTTTCAGATCATTTTATACACATTTTGGAATATTTTTTGCAAAAAAAGTTATTTAAATACTTCACGAATGCAGTCTAGCTGATTTGAAAGTTTTGGCTTAAAATCAAAAAAGATTCAAATCAGCTACAATTTTTTCTGTGAAGTAATTATAAAAGTAAATATTTCAGATCATTTTATACACATTTTGGATTATTTTTTGCAAAAAAAATTATTTAAATACTTTACGAATGCAGCCTAGCTGATTTGAAAGTTTTGGCTTAAAATCAAAAAAGATTCAAATCAGCTACACTTTTTTCTGTGAAGTAATTATAAAAGTAAATATTTCAGATCATTTTATACACATTTTGGAATTTTTTTTTTGCAAAAAAAAATATTTAAATACTTCACGAATGCAGTCTACCTGATTTGAAAGTTTTGGCTTAAAATCAAAAAAGATTCAAATCAGCTACACTTTTTTCTGTGAAGTAATTATAAAAGTAAATATTTCAGATCATTTTATACACATTTTGGAATATTTTTTGCAAAAAAAATTATTTAAATACTTCACGAATGCAGCCTAGCTGATTTGAAAGTTTTGGCTTAAAATCAAAAAGATTCAAATCAGCTACACTTTTTTCTGTGAAGTAATTGTAAAAGTAAATATTTCAGATCATTTTGTACACATTTTGGAATATTTTTTGCAAAAAAAATTATTTAAATACTTTACGAATGCAGCCTAGCTGATTTGAAAGTTTTGGCTTAAAATCAAAAAAGATTCAAATCAGCTACACTTTTTTCTGTGAAGTAATTATAAAAGTAAATATTTCAGATCATTTTATACACATTTTGGAATTTTTTTTTGCAAAAAAAAATATTTAAATACTTCACGAATGCTGTCTAGCTGATTTGAAAGTTTTGGCTTAAAGTCAAAAAAGATTCAAATCAGCTACACTTTTTTCTGTGAAGTAATTATAAAAGTAAATATTTCAGATCATTTTATACACATTTTGGAATATTTTTTGCAAAAAAAATTATTATATACTTCACGAATGCAGCCTAGCTGATTTGAAAGTTTTGGCTTAAAATCAAAAAAGATTCAAATCAGCTACACTTTTTTCTGTGAAGTAATTATAAAAGTAAATATTTCAGATCATTTTATACACATTTTGGAATATTTTTTGCAAAAAAAATTATTTAAATACTTCACGAATGCAGCCTAGCTGATTTGAAAGTTTTGGCTTAAAATCAAAAAAGATTCAAATCAGCTACACTTTTTTGTGTGGAGGAATTATAAAAGTAAATATATCAGATCATTTTATACACATTTTGGAATATTTTTTGCAAAAAAAATTATTTAAATACTTCACGAATGCAGCCTAGCTGATTTGAAAGTTTTGGCTTAAAATCAAAAAAGATTCAAATCAGCTACACTTTTTTCTGTGGAAGAATTATAAAAATGAATATATCAGATCATTTTATACACATTTTGGAATATTTTTTGCACAAAAAATTATTTAAATACTTCACGAATGCAGCCTAGCTGATTTGAAAGTTTTGGCTTAAAATCAAAAAAGATTCAAATCAGCTACACTTTTTTCTGTGGAAGAATTATAAAAATGAATATATCAGATCATTTTATACACATTTTGGAATATTTTTTGCAAAAAAAATTATTTAAATATTTCACGAATGCAGCCTAGCTGATTTGAAAGTTTTGGCTTAAAATCAAAAAAAGTAGTATATACCATGTTTTTTACTTACCTGGGTCGTCATTTTAAACCCCTTCATAAAAACTAGTTTTTTATAAAGGGGTATTTGAAGTCCCTTCATAAAAACTGACGAGGGTCGTCATTTTTTATGTATAGAGTTATAAAGTCCCTGTATAAAAAATGACGAGGGTCGTCATTTTGGAGGTATACTGTAGCCCTTGCTAAACCAGTTTTGACATTACTAGTGTTTTTCTGTTTAACTTCCTTTTTTTTGGAAATAAGCCCTCATTTTTGTGCTAAGAAACCTTAAACGGTCACCGCTGCGTCAATTTTTTTACCATTATTTAAGTAATGCATAATTACATTTTAGTACATACACGTCTTTTTTTTGTGCCTCTGAATATTTTCTCTCTTTATAAAAATCTTGTTTTTTCGTTTTTCTTTTTCGACTGCGGCAGCAGTTGACTAAATTCTTTTATATATGATTTTTTTTAAAATTTTATTTACATTCTTAAAATTTGTTAACAAACGCCTTAACGTATTTATCACAATCCTTACATTTATAAAGATGTTTTACAAATTGTCTAAAAAATTTTTTCCAAATTTTATTATTTTCGAAATTTTTTTTGCAAATTTTATTATTTTCAAAAATTTTTTCGTAAATTTTACTGTTTTTTACTTTAATTAATTGATTTTTATAATATTTCTGACAAAAAAAGGTACCCTATCAATGCACTTCACAGACTTAGTATGAACATTTTTATTACAATGTTTGAAAATTAAGAAAAAACAACAAATAATTCAGTAATTTGTATATTTTTTGTCCTTTTTAACGTTTTATACCTTACTAATTAGGGCATATAACATACACGCAGATAAATCTTTCATTTATTACCTTCTGTTAAGTAAAATACATATATTTCTTACCACTTGTTGACCTTAAATCTGCCTTTTGCATCTGCACGTATATCTTGTACTATAGGATCTTCGTTTAATCTTTTCTGAATTTTCTTATAACCAGGTGGTGTATTCTTACCTACAGTATTAACTGCATAGTCTGCAATGTCTCTATGACTACTTCCGTCTACAACTCTTTTACTTCTTGGACTTATAAGTACACCGTCTCCTGTAAATCCATAATCACTTTGACCTATTAAATAATTTGATAATTCTTCAGTTTTTCTCTTATCAATTTCAACACTGGAATCTCTATCACGCTTATCATTTTGCACCGGATATCCCTGATTCATAGATGCAACCAAGTTATTAAAAAAATTTGAATTTTGTGCATCTGGTATGGAATCATCTGACTGTGTATTATCGGATAAATATGTCTGAGAATAGTTGTTTGATTCTTCCGAAAGTTGTGTATCATCAGAAAGAAATACATCATCTTCATTCCCTTTCCAATTAGACGGAGGGCTAATAGGAACGTCAGAATCAACTTTGGGAATTTTTGATGGTGTATTGTAATCATTTTCATGCAATTGCATGCGTGATTGTTTAGTTACAGAAGGTTGCTGCTTTGCCATCAAATCTGCTAAAACTTTTAACGTATTTTCCATGTTAATATTTGCATTGGTTAATTTTGAATCTTCAACTTTTATTGGTTTTTCTCTGACAAGTTTTCGTTTTTTAACCATTTTTCTTAAAGCCATATTATAAAACGCATTTTTGGAAGAAGTATTTAAATTTGGATTTTTTAATATATTTTTTAAATCATTTTTTGCAATTTCTAAATGTTCAGGGTCATAAATAGAATTTTTTAATAATGAATTATATTTATTTTCTCCAATTAAATAGTATTTTTCTGCGGCACTCATTTCAAGAGCTGCTGTCCAACAGAGAGTAATACAGGTAATAATAAAGATGCAAGAGGTATTCCATTTCCACTTTGTAAAACTCGCTTTACTGAATTTACTGTACGAGCTCGTGATAATTCATGAATAGGTGTGGCATATGGAACTAATTTCTGTTTTTTTGCAGGAGTCAATTTAAAACGTGAATTTGTAATATTATATGCAATTTCCACAAGTGCATGTATTTCTTCTGGATTTGCATGTTTAATTAAATTATACCGCTTTTTCGCACTTTTGGTTTTTGCTAATTTTTTAAGAAAATCATAATGATGAAGAACACAATCACCGACCTTACATTGATTAGGCATTTTTTAATAAATGAAGTTTTTTTATACCAAAAACATCAATTCATTTAAAATCAGCAATAATAAAAAGTAGGTGTGGCTTTGAATTTATGGGCAAAAAAAGAAATGTTTTACTTTTTCTAAAAAAACAGACACATTTTTTTATTAAAACTTTAAATTATATTCTTTATTCGAATTTTTTTCTTCAAAATTCCAAAATATTGTTTTTTTTACTTACACCAGCATTCAAAAGGGGTTAATATTATTCCGCAAACCAGGAAGAACATTAAAAAAAAGAAGATTTTGACAAAAACAATCCAAATTAATAATCTGGAAACTAAAATCTGTTTTATAATGGATGAAATAACAATTAATAAGAAAGCATTTCATCTTGGAATACCGTATTTTATTGGTACATATCCTATTGACAGAATCCCTACTCCCAATCGATTGCCTGTATGTTTTATTCTTAATCATGATGAAATGAACAAACCAGGAAGTCATTGGACAACTGTAATAATGTGTAAGGATAACACTGTAGAATATTACGATAGTTTAGGCGATAAACCTCCTTCTGAATTATACAATTGGCGAAAAAATATTGTTTACAATACAAAACCATCACAGAATATATTTACGGACACTTGTGGACATCACTGCTTATACTATTTATATCTCCGTTTAGTAATTGGTTTTAGTAGAACCGAAACTTTGACCCAGATATATAAACATGTCAACCCTGATAAATATATAAAAGAATTTATCAATAAATTTTAATAGCAAAAAAAACTATCAATTTTAACGTAAATGTCAGTAGATCAAAAGAATTCTTCAATTTTTTAGAAAGACTTATGCATGAAGAAAAGAAAAATCAACATTTATGCGCATCTGCTGTTAAATTTTTTTACGTTATTATTTTGTCCTTTTTTTAAAGACAAATGCAAAAGAAAGAGTTAAAAAAAGAGAAAAGGACATCAAGATGTCAAAAAACATTTTTTTTGTAAATTTGGTGAGCAACGATGTAAAAAGATGCTTTGTAAATTATTCATCATAATAATCGATGAATGATATCACCCTTGATTTGTAGAAAAAAATATAAAAGCAACAGAAAATACATTTGGTTTATTTTTATACAAGTCAAAAGATGAAGTACTCTAGTATTTTGTTGATTATTTTTTGTTTAATTCCATGCCATTGTATTGTTTGGGTTCCTGGTGGTAACTGTAGCAACTGCAAACCATTCATTGAAATGTGTCACAAGCCTTTGGGGTATTTTTAAAAGAGACATTAAGTAATAAATCACTTTTTCCAGCTTTAAAATTCCTACATTGTGCATTCCTCATAATATGGTAATAATGGATGATAGAATAATTGTTGAAGAAAAGACTGACTGGATGCAAATTTTACATTTTGCTGCTTCTCTTGTTAGTTCTGTTGGTATTATTGGCCTATGTGTTTATTTTGTCCTCCGGAAACCTCTTCCTCTCAATGAACATATTCGTACAACGTCTGAAATTGCAATGACAGGAATGCAATTTTAACATCTTTTCAAAAACAATATCTTTTGATTTGATTTTCTTTGTTATGTTTTAAAACTTGGTATGTTTTTTGTCGTAAATGATACTTGATTTTAAAAAACTTGGTATGTTTTTGTCGTAAATGATACAAACTACTACTAAACACTGTCTTTTCCACCTCTATCTCAAACATGTTCATAGAGTGTTTACAAAAGATGTCGAGATAAAAAAATGCAGATAAATATGTAAGACAATTTGTCCACAAAGTAAACGTTCCGGTACGAACAAAATACCAAAACCTTATCAGCGATTTATTTACAAGAAAATAAAAGTTTAAGTACTCTGCGTTGATACCACTGCTCAATAAAATTAATGTTTTTAATTCCTTCTTTCTTTCCTTCTTCTTTAATTTCCATAATAAATAAAAAACCAATCCAATTAAGATAATAATAATAATAATAAAAACAACATAAATCCAACATGAAGATGATAACTGGTTTTGGTATTTTGTTCGTACCGGAACGTTTACTTTGTGGACAAATTGTCTTACATATTTATCTGCATTTTTTTATCTCGACATCTTTTTCTAAACACTCTATGAACATGTTTGGTGGGGGTTCAAAAGGGCATTACTAAGTAGTAGTTTTTGAAACCTTTAAAATTGTGAACCAAATTTATTTTCTCATTTGTTCTTTATGTTCAAAAAAATCAAGTATCATTTACGACAAAAAACATACCAAGTTTTTAAAACATAACAAAGAAAATCAAATCAAAAGATATTGTTTTTGAAAAGATGTTAAAATTGCATTCCTGTCATTGCAATTTCAGACGTTGTACGAATATGTTCATTGAGAGGAAGAGGTTTGGGAGGACAAAATAAACACATAGGCCAATAATACCAACAGAACTAACAAGAGAAGCAGCAAAATGTAAAATTTGCATCCAGTCAGTCTTTTCTTCAACAATTATTCTATCATCCATTATTACCATATTATGAGGAATGCACAATGTAGGAATTTTAAAGCTGGAAAAAGTGATTTATTACTTAATGTCTCTTTTAAAAATACCCCAAAGGCTTGTGACACATTTCAATGAATGGTTTGCAGATTGCTACAGTTACCACCAGGAACCCAAACAATACAATGGCATGGAATTAAACAAAAAATAATCAACAAAATACTAGAGTACTTCATCTTTTGACTTGTATAAAAATAAACCAAATGTATTTTCTGTTGCTTTTATATTTTTTTCTACAAATCAAGGGTGATATCATTCATCGATTATTATGATGAATAATTTACAAAGCATCTTTTTACATCGTTGCTCACCAAATTTACAAAAAAATGTTTTTTGACATCTTGATGTCCTTTTCTCTTTTTTTAACTCTTTCTTTTGCATTTGTCTTTAAAAAAAGGACAAAATAATAACGTAAAAAAATTTAACAGCAGATGCGCATAAATGTTGATTTTTTCTTTTCTTCATGCATAAGTCTTTCTAAAAAATTGAAGAATTCTTTTGATCTACTGACATTTACGTTAAAATTGATAGTTTTTGCTATTAAAATTTATTGATAAATTCTTTTATATATTTATCAGGGTTGACATGTTTATATATCTGGGTCAAAGTTTCGGTTCTACTAAAACCAATTACTAAACGGAGATATAAATAGTATAAGCAGTGATGTCCACAAGTGTCCGTAAATATATTCTGTGATGGTTTTGTATTGTAAACAATATTTTTTCGCCAATTGTATAATTCAGAAGGAGGTTTATCGCCTAAACTATCGTAATATTCTACAGTGTTATCCTTACACATTATTACAGTTGTCCAATGACTTCCTGGTTTGTTCATTTCATCATGATTAAGAATAAAACATACAGGCAATCGATTGGGAGTAGGGATTCTGTCAATAGGATATGTACCAATAAAATACGGTATTCCAAGATGAAATGCTTTCTTATTAATTGTTATTTCATCCATTATGAACAATTAATTCTGACAATTAATTCGATTGTTTTAGAAATCTTGCTTTTTTTAATGTTCTTCCTGGTTTGCGGAATAATATTAACCCCTTTTGAATGCTGGTGTAAGTAAAAAAACAATATTTTGGAATTTTGAAGAAAAAAATTCGAATAAAGAATATAATTTAAAGTTTTAATAAAAAAGCAGTGGTATCAACGCAGAGTACTAAAAAGTAAAACATTTCTTTTTTTGCCCATAAATTCAAAGCCACACCTACTTTTTATTATTGCTGATTTTAAATGAATTGATGTTTTTGGTATAAAAAAACTTCATTTATTAAAAAATGCCTAATCAATGTAAGGTCGGTGATTGTGTTCTTCATCATTATGATTTTCTTAAAAAATTAGCAAAAACCAAAAGTGCGAAAAAGCGGTATAATTTAATTAAACATGCAAATCCAGAAGAAATACATGCACTTGTGGAAATTGCATATAATATTACAAATTCACGTTTTAAATTGACTCCTGCAAAAAAACAGAAATTAGTTCCATATGCCACACCTATTCATGAATTATCACGAGCTCGTACAGTAAATTCAGTAAAGCGAGTTTTACAAAGTGGAAATGGAATACCTCTTGCATCTTTATTATTACCTGTATTACTCTCTGTTGGACAGCAGCTCTTGAAATGAGTGCCGCAGAAAAATACTATTTAATTGGAGAAAATAAATATAATTCATTATTAAAAAATTCTATTTATGACCCTGAACATTTAGAAATTGCAAAAAATGATTTAAAAAATATATTAAAAAATCCAAATTTAAATACTTCTTCCAAAAATGCGTTTTATAATATGGCTTTAAGAAAAATGGTTAAAAAACGAAAACTTGTCAGAGAAAAACCAATAAAAGTTGAAGATTCAAAATTAACCAATGCAAATATTAACATGGAAAATACGTTAAAAGTTTTAGCAGATTTGATGGCAAAGCAGCAACCTTCTGTAACTAAACAATCACGCATGCAATTGCATGAAAATGATTACAATACACCATCAAAAATTCCCAAAGTTGATTCTGACGTTCCTATTAGCCCTCCGTCTAAAAGCAGTGGTATCAACGCAGAGTACTTCTTTCTGATGATACACAACTTTCGGAAGAATCAAACAACTATTCTCAGACATATTTATCCGATAATACACAGTCAGATGATTCCATACCAGATGCACAAAATTCAAATTTTTTTAATAACTTGGTTGCATCTATGAATCAGGGATATCCGGTGCAAAATGATAAGCGTGATAGAGATTCCAGTGTTGAAATTGATAAGAGAAAAACTGAAGAATTATCAAATTATTTAATAGGTCAAAGTGATTATGGATTTACAGGAGACCGGTGTACTTTATAAGTCCAAGAAGTAAAAGAGTTGTAGACGGAAGTAGTCATAGAGACATTGCAGACTATGCAGTTAATACTGTAGGTAAGAATACACCACCTGGTTATAAGAAAATTCAGAAAGATTAAACGAAGATCCTATAGTACAAGATATACGTGCAGATGCAAAAGGCAGATTTAAGGTCAACAAGTGGTAAGAAATATATGTATTTTACTTAACAGAAGGTAATAAATGAAAGATTTATCTGCGTGTATGTTATATGCCCTAATTAGTAAGGTATAAAACGTTAAAAAGGACAAAAAATATACAAATTACTGAATTATTTGTTGTTTTTTCTTAATTTTCAAACATTGTAATAAAAATGTTCATACTAAGTCTGTGAAGTGCATTGATAGGGTACCTTTTTTTGTCAGAAATATTATAAAAATCAATTAATTAAAGTAAAAAACAGTAAAATTTACGAAAAAATTTTTGAAAATAATAAAATTTGCAAAAAAAATTTCGAAAATAATAAAATTTGGAAAAAATTTTTTAGACAATTTGTAAAACATCTTTATAAATGTAAGGATTGTGATAAATACGTTAAGGCGTTTGTTAACAAATTTTAAGAATGTAAATAAAATTTTAAAAAAAATCATATATAAAAGAATTTAGTCAACTGCTGCCGCAGTCGAAAAAGAAAAACGAAAAAACAAGATTTTTATAAAGAGAGAAAATATTCAGAGGCACAAAAAAAAGACGTGTATGTACTAAAATGTAATTATGCATTACTTAAATAATGGTAAAAAAATTGACGCAGCGGTGACCGTTTAAGGTTTCTTAGCACAAAAATGAGGGCTTATTTCCAAAAAAAAGGAAGTTAAACAGAAAAACACTAGTAATGTCAAAACTGGTTTAGCAAGGGCTACAGTTTACCTCCAAAATGACGACCCTCGTCATTTTTTATACAGGGACTTTATAACTCTATACATAAAAAATGACGACCCTCGTCAGTTTTTATGAAGGGACTTCAAATACCCCTTTATAAAAAACTAGTTTTTATGAAGGGGTTTAAAATGACGACCCAGGTAAGTAAAAAACATGGTATATACTACTAAAAAAGATTCAAATCAGCTACACTTTTTTCTGTGGAGGAATTATAAAAGTAAATATATCAGATCATTTTATACACATTTTGGAATATTTTTTGCAAAAAAAAATTATTTAAATACTTCACGAATGCAGTCTAGCTGATTTGAAAGTTTTGGCTTAAAATCAAAAAAGATTCAAATCAGCTACACTTTTTTCTGTGAAGTAATTATAAAAGTAAATATTTCAGATCATTTTATACACATTTTGGAAGATTTTTTGCAAAATAAATTATTTAAATACTTCACGAATGCAGCCTAGCTGATTTGAAAGTTTTGGCTTAAAATCAAAAAAGATTCAAATCAGCTACACTTTTTTCTGTGAAGTAATTATAAAAGTAAATATTTCAGATCATTTTATACACATTTTGGAATAATTTTTGCAAAAAAAATTATTTAAATACTTCACGAATGCAGCCTAGCTGATTTGAAAGTTTTGGCTTAAAATCAAAAAAGATTCAAATCAGCTACACTTTTTTCTGTGGAGGAATTATAAAAGTAAATATATCAGATCATTTTATACACATTTTGGAAGATTTTTTGCAAAATAAATTATTTAAATACTTCACGAATGCAGCCTAGCTGATTTGAAAGTTTTGGCTTAAAATCAAAAAAGATTCAAATCAGCTACACTTTTTTCTGTGAAGTAATTATAAAAGTAAATATTTCAGATCATTTTATACACATTTTGGAATATTTTTTGCACAAAAAATTTTTTAAATACTTCACGAATGCAGTCTAGCTGATTTGAAAGTTTTGGCTTAAAATCAAAAAAGATTCAAATCAGCTACACTTTTTTCTGTGAAGTAATTATAAAAGTAAATATTTCAGATCATTTTATACACATTTTGGAAGATTTTTTGCAAAATAAATTATTTAAATACTTCACGAATGCAGCCTAGCTGATTTGAAAGTTTTGGCTTAAAATCAAAAAAGATTCAAATCAGCTACACTTTTTTCTGTGAAGTAATTATAAAAGTAAATATTTCAGATCATTTTATACACATTTTGGAATAATTTTTGCAAAAAAAATTATTTAAATACTTCACGAATGCAGCCTAGCTGATTTGAAAGTTTTGGCTTAAAATCTAAAAAGATTCAAATCAGCAACACTTTTTTCTGTGAAGTAATTATAAAAGTAAATATTTCAGATCATTTTATACACATTTTGGAATATTTTTTGCAAAATAAATTATTTAAATACTTCACGAATGCAGCCTAGCTGATTTGAAAGTTTTGGCTTAAAATCAAAAAAGATTCAAATCAGCTACACTTTTTTCTGTGAAGTAATTATAAAAGTAAATATTTCAGATCATTTTATACACATTTTGGAATATTTTTTGCAAAAAAAATTATTTAAATACTTCACGAATGCAGCCTAGCTGATTTGAAAGTCTTGGCTTAAAATCAAAAAAGATTCAAATCAGCTACAATTTTCTGTGGAGGAATTATAAAAGTAAATATATCAGATCATTTTATACACATTTTGGAATATTTTTTGCAAAAAAAAATTATTTAAATACTTCACGAATGCAGTCTAGCTGATTTGAAAGTTTTGGCTTAAAATCAAAAAAGATTCAAATCAGCTACACTTTTTTCTGTGAAGTAATTATAAAAGTAAATATTTCAGATCATTTTATACACATTTTGGAATATTTTTTGCAATAAAAATTATTTAAATACTTCACGAATGCAGCCTAGCTGATTTGAAAGTTTTGGCTTAAAATCAAAAAAGATTCAAATCAGCTACACTTTTTTCTGTGGAAGAATTATTAAAATGAATATATCAGATCATTTTATACACATTTTGGAATATTTTTTGCAAAATAAATTATTTAAATTTTTCACGAATGCAGCCTAGCTGATTTGAAAGTTTTGGCTTAAAATCAAAAAAGATTCAAATCAGCTACACTTTTTTCTGTGGAAGAATTATTAAAATGAATATATCAGATCATTTTATACACATTTTGGAATATTTTTTGCAAAAAAAATTATTTAGATACTTCACGAATGCAGTCTAGCTGATTTGAAAGTTTTGGCTTAAAATCAAAAAAGATTCAAATCAGCTACGCTTTTTTCTGTGAAGTAATTATAAAAGTAAATATATCAGATCATTTTATACACATTTTGGAATATTTTTTGCAAAAAAAAATTAATTAAATACTTCACGAATGCAGTCTAGCTGATTTGAAAGTTTTGGCTTAAAATCAAAAAAGATTCAAATCAGCTACACTTTTTTCTGTGAAGTAATTATAAAAGTAAATATTTCAGATCATTTTATACACATTTTGGAATATTTTTTGCAAAAAAAGTTATTTAAATACTTCACGAATGCAGTCTAGCTGATTTGAAAGTTTTGGCTTAAAATCAAAAAAGATTCAAATCAGCTACACTTTTTTCTGTGAAGTAATTATAAAAGTAAATATTTCAGATCATTTTATACACATTTTGGAATATTTTTTGCAAAAAAAATTATTTAAATACTTCACGAATGCAGCCTAGCTGATTTGAAAGTTTTGGCTTAAAATCAAAAAAAATTCAAATCAGCTACACTTTTTTCTGTGAAGTAATTATAAAAGTAAATATTTCAGATCATTTTATACACATTTTGGAATATTTTTTGCAAAAAAAATTATTTAAATACTTCACGAATGCAGCCTAGCTGATTTGAAAGTTTTGGCTTAAAATCAAAAAAGATTCAAATCAGCTACACTTTTTTCTGTGAAGTAATTATAAAAGTAAATATTTCAGATCATTTTATACACATTTTGGAATATTTTTTGCAAAAAAAAATTATTTAAATACTTCACGAATGCAGTCTAGCTGATTTGAAAGTTTTGGCTTAAAATCAAAAAAGATTCAAATCAGCTACACTTTTTTCTGTGAAGTAATTATAAAAGTAAATATTTCAGATCATTTTATACACATTTTGGAATATTTTTTGCAAAAAAAATTATTTAAATACTTCACGAATGCAGGCTAGCTGATTTGAAAGTTTTGGCTTAAAAACAAAAAAGATTCAAATCAGCTACACTTTTTTCTGTGGAAGAATTATTAAAATGAATATATCAGATCATTTTATACACATTTTGGAATATTTTTTGCAAAAAAAATTATTTAAATACTTCACGAATGCAGCCTAGCTGATTTGAAAGTTTTGGCTTAAAATCAAAAAAGATTCAAATCAGCTACACTTTTTTCTGTGGAAGAATTATTAAAATGAATATATCAGATCATTTTATACACATTTTGGAATATTTTTTGCAAAAAAAATTATTTAGATACTTCACGAATGCAGTCTAGCTGATTTGAAAGTTTTGGCTTAAAATCAAAAAAGATTCAAATCAGCTACGCTTTTTTCTGTGAAGTAATTATAAAAGTAAATATTTCAGATCATTTTATACACATTTTGGAATATTTTTTGCAAAAAAAGTTATTTAAATACTTCACGAATGCAGCCTAGCTGATTTGAAAGTTTTGGCTTAAAATCAAAAAAGATTCAAATCAGCTACACTTTTTTCTGTGAAGTAATTTTAAAAGTAAATATTTCAGATCATTTTATACACATTTTGGAATATTTTTTGCTAAAAAAATTATTTAAATACTTCACGAATGCAGTCTAGCTGATTTGAAAGTTTTGGCTTAAAATCAAAAAAGATTCAAATCAGCTACACTTTTTTCTGTGAAGTAATTATAAAAGTAAATATTTCAGATCATTTTATACACATTTTGGAATATTTTTTGCAAAAAAAATTATTTAAATACTTCACGAATGCAGCCTAGCTGATTTGAAAGTTTTGGCTTAAAATCAAAAAAGATTCAAAACAGCTACACTTTTTTCTGTGAAGTAATAATAAAAGTAAAATTTTCAGTTCATTTTATACACATTTTGGAATATTTTTTGCAAAAAAAATTATTTAAATACTTCACGAATGCAGCCTAGCTGATTTGAAAGTTTTGGCTTAAAATCAAAAAAGATTCAAATCAGCTACACTTTTTTCTGTGAAGTAATAATAAAAGTAAATATTTCAGATCATTTTATACAAATTTTGATATATTTTTTGCAAAAAAAATTATTTAAATACTTCACGAATGCAGTCTAGCTGATTTGAAAGTTTTGGCTTAAAATCAAAAAAGATTCAAATCAGCTACACTTTTTTCTGTGAAGTAATTATAAAAGTAAATATTTCAGATCATTTTATACAAATTTTGATATATTTTTTGCAAAAAAAATTATTTAAATACTTCACGAATGCAGCCTAGCTGATTTGAAAGTTTTGGCTTAAAATCAAAAAAGATTCAAATCAGCTACACTTTTTTCTGTGAAGTAATTATAAAAGTAAATATTTCAGATCATTTTATACACATTTTGGAATATTTTTTGCTAAAAAAATTATTTAAATACTTCACGAATGCAGTCTAGCTGATTTGAAAGTTTTGGCTTAAAATCAAAAAAGATTCAAATCAGCTACACTTTTTTCTGTGAAGTAATTATAAAAGTAAATATTTCAGATCATTTTATACACATTTTGGAATATTTTTTGCAAAAAAAATTATTTAAATACTTCACGAATGCAGCCTAGCTGATTTGAAAGTTTTGGCTTAAAATCAAAAAAGATTCAAAACAGCTACACTTTTTTCTGTGGAGGAATAATTAAAATGAATATATCAGATCATTTTATACACATTTTGGAATGTTTTTTGCAAAAAAAATTATTTAAATACTTCACGAATGCAGCCTAGCTGATTTGAAAGTTTTGGCTTAAAATCAAAAAAGATTCAAATCAGCTACACTTTTTTCTGTGAAGTAATTATAAAAGTAAATATTTCAGATCATTTTATACACATTTTGGAATATTTTTTGCAAAAAAAATTATTTAAATACTTCACGAATGCAGCCTAGCTGATTTGAAAGTTTTGGCTTAAAATCAAAAAAGATTCAAATCAGCTACACTTTTTTCTGTGAAGTAATAATAAAAGTAAAATTTTCACTTCATTTTATACACATTTTGGAATATTTTTTGCAAAAAAAATTATTTAAATACTTCACGAATGCAGCCTAGCTGATTTGAAAGTTTTGGCTTAAAATCAAAAAAGATTCAAATCAGCTACACTTTTTTCTGTGAAGTAATTATAAAAGTAAATATATCAGATCATTTTATACACATTTTGGAATATTTTTTGCAAAAAAAATTATTTAAATACTTCACGAATGCAGCCTAGCTGATTTGAAAGTTTTGGCTTAAAATCAAAAAAGATTCAAATCAGCTACACTTTTTTCTGTGGAGGAATAATTAAAATGAATATATCAGATCATTTTATACACATTTTGGAAGGTTTTTTGCAAAAAAAATTATTTAAATACTTCACGAATGCAGCCTAGCTGATTTGAAAGTTTTGGCTTAAAATCAAAAAAGATTCAAATCAGCTACACTTTTTTCTGTGGAAGAATTATTAAAATGAATATATCAGATCATTTTATACACATTTTGGAATATTTTTTGCAAAAAAAATTATTTAAATACTTCACGAATGCAGCCTAGCTGATTTGAAAGTTTTGGCTTAAAATCAAAAAAGATTCAAATCAGCTACACTTTTTTCTGTGAAGTAATTATAAAAGTAAATATTTCAGATCATTTTATACACATTTTGGAATATTTTTTGCAAAAAAAATTATTTAAATACTTCACGAATGCAGCCTAGCTGATTTGAAAGTTTTGGCTTAAAATCAAAAAAGATTCAAATCAGCTACACTTTTTTCTGTGAAGTAATTATAAAAGTAAATATTTCAGATCATTTTATACACATTTTGGAATATTTTTTGCAAAAAAAATTATTTAAATACTTCACGAATGCAGTCTAGCTGATTTGAAAGCTTTGGCTTAAAATCAAAAAAGATTCAAATCAGCTACACTTTTTTCTGTGAAGTAATTATAAAAGTAAATATTTCAGATCATTTTATACACATTTTGGAATATTTTTTGCAAAAAAAATTATTTAAATACTTTACGAATGCAGCCTAGCTGATTTGAAAGTTTTGGCTTAAAATCAAAAAAGATTCAAATCAGCTACACTTTTTTCTGTGAAGTAATTATAAAAGTAAATATTTCAGATCATTTTATACAAATTTTGATATATTTTTTGCAAAAAAAATTATTTAAATACTTCACGAATGCAGCCTAGCTGATTTGAAAGTTTTGGCTTAAAATCAAAAAAGATTCAAATCAGCTACACTTTTTTCTGTGAAGTAATTATAAAAGTAAATATTTCAGATCATTTTATACACATTTTGGAATATTTTTTGCTAAAAAAATTATTTAAATACTTCACGAATGCAGTCTAGCTGATTTGAAAGTTTTGGCTTAAAATCAAAAAAGATTCAAATCAGCTACACTTTTTTCTGTGAAGTAATTATAAAAGTAAATATTTCAGATCATTTTATACACATTTTGGAATATTTTTTGCAAAAAAAATTATTTAAATACTTCACGAATGCAGCCTAGCTGATTTGAAAGTTTTGGCTTAAAATCAAAAAAGATTCAAAACAGCTACACTTTTTTCTGTGGAGGAATAATTAAAATGAATATATCAGATCATTTTATACACATTTTGGAATGTTTTTTGCAAAAAAAATTATTTAAATACTTCACGAATGCAGCCTAGCTGATTTGAAAGTTTTGGCTTAAAATCAAAAAAGATTCAAATCAGCTACACTTTTTTCTGTGAAGTAATTATAAAAGTAAATATTTCAGATCATTTTATACACATTTTGGAATATTTTTTGCAAAAAAAATTATTTAAATACTTCACGAATGCAGCCTAGCTGATTTGAAAGTTTTGGCTTAAAATCAAAAAAGATTCAAATCAGCTACACTTTTTTCTGTGAAGTAATAATAAAAGTAAAATTTTCACTTCATTTTATACACATTTTGGAATATTTTTTGCAAAAAAAATTATTTAAATACTTCACGAATGCAGCCTAGCTGATTTGAAAGTTTTGGCTTAAAATCAAAAAAGATTCAAATCAGCTACACTTTTTTCTGTGAAGTAATTATAAAAGTAAATATATCAGATCATTTTATACACATTTTGGAATATTTTTTGCAAAAAAAATTATTTAAATACTTCACGAATGCAGCCTAGCTGATTTGAAAGTTTTGGCTTAAAATCAAAAAAGATTCAAATCAGCTACACTTTTTTCTGTGGAGGAATAATTAAAATGAATATATCAGATCATTTTATACACATTTTGGAAGGTATTTTGCAAAAAAAATTATTTAAATACTTCACGAATGCAGCCTAGCTGATTTGAAAGTTTTGGCTTAAAATCAAAAAAGATTCAAATCAGCTACACTTTTTTCTGTGAAGTAATAATAAAAGTAAAATTTTCAGTTCATTTTATACACATTTTGGAATATTTTTTGCAAAAAAAATTATTTAAATACTTCACGAATGCAGCCTAGCTGATTTGAAAGTTTTGGCTTAAAATCAAAAAAGATTCAAATCAGCTACACTTTTTTCTGTGGAAGAATTATTAAAATGAATATATCAGATCATTTTATACACATTTTGGAATATTTTTTGCAAAAAAAATTATTTAAATACTTCACGAATGCAGCCTAGCTGATTTGAAAGTTTTGGCTTAAAATCAAAAAAGATTCAAATCAGCTACACTTTTTTCTGTGAAGTAATTATAAAAGTAAATATTTCAGATCATTTTATACACATTTTGGAATATTTTTTGCAAAAAAAATTATTTAAATACTTCACGAATGCAGTCTAGCTGATTTGAAAGCTTTGGCTTAAAATCAAAAAAGATTCAAATCAGCTACACTTTTTTCTGTGAAGTAATTATAAAAGTAAATATTTCAGATCATTTTATACACATTTTGGAATATTTTTTGCAAAAAAAATTATTTAAATACTTTACGAATGCAGCCTAGCTGATTTGAAAGTTTTGGCTTAAAATCAAAAAAGATTCAAATCAGCTACACTTTTTTCTGTGAAGTAATTATAAAAGTAAATATTTCAGATCATTTTATACACATTTTGGAATGTTTTTTGCAAAAAAAATTATTTAAATACTTCACGAATGCAGCCTAGCTGATTTGAAAGTTTTGGCTTAAAATCAAAAAAGATTCAAATCAGCTACACTTTTTTCTGTGAAGTAATTATAAAAGTAAATATTTCAGATCATTTTATACACATTTTGGAATATTTTTTGCAAAAAAAATTATTTAAATACTTCACGAATGCAGCCTAGCTGATTTGAAAGTTTTGGCTTAAAATCAAAAAAGATTCAAATCAGCTACACTTTTTTCTGTGAAGTAATTATAAAAGTAAATATTTCAGATCATTTTATACACATTTTGGAATGTTTTTTGCAAAAAAAATTATTTAAATACTTCACGAATGCAGCCTAGCTGATTTGAAAGTTTTGGCTTAAAATCAAAAAAGATTCAAATCAGCTACACTTTTTTCTGTGAAGTAATTATAAAAGTAAATATTTCAGATCATTTTATACACATTTTGGAATGTTTTTTGCAAAAAAAATTATTTAAATACTTTACGAATGCAGCCTAGCTGATTTGAAAGTTTTGGCTTAAAATCAAAAAAGATTCAAATCAGCTACACTTTTTTCTGTGAAGTAATTATAAAAGTAAATATTTCAGATCATTTTATACACATTTTGGAATGTTTTTTGCAAAAAAAATTATTTAAATACTTCACGAATGCAGCCTAGCTGATTTGAAAGTTTTGGCTTAAAATCAAAAAAGATTCAAATCAGCTACACTTTTTTCTGTGAAGTAATTATAAAAGTAAATATTTCAGATCATTTTATACACATTTTGGAATATTTTTTGCAAAAAAAATTATTTAAATACTTCACGAATGCAGTCTAGCTGATTTGAAAGCTTTGGCTTAAAATCAAAAAAGATTCAAATCAGCTACACTTTTTTCTGTGAAGTAATTATAAAAGTAAATATTTCAGATCATTTTATACACATTTTGGAATATTTTTTGCAAAAAAAATTATTTAAATACTTTACGAATGCAGCCTAGCTGATTTGAAAGTTTTGGCTTAAAATCAAAAAAGATTCAAATCAGCTACACTTTTTTCTGTGAAGTAATTATAAAAGTAAATATTTCAGATCATTTTATACACATTTTGGAATGTTTTTTGCAAAAAAAATTATTTAAATACTTCACGAATGCAGCCTAGCTGATTTGAAAGTTTTGGCTTAAAATCAAAAAAGATTCAAATCATCTACACTTTTTTCTGTGAAGTAATTATAAAAGTAAATATTTCAGATCATTTTATACACATTTTGGAATATTTTTTGCAAAAAAAATTATTTAAATACTTCACGAATGCAGCCTAGCTGATTTGAAAGTTTTGGCTTAAAATCAAAAAAGATTCAAATCAGCTACACTTTTTTCTGTGAAATAATTATAAAAGTAAATATTTCAGATCATTTTATACACATTTTGGAATATTTTTTGCAAAAAAAATTATTTAAATACTTTACGAATGCAGCCTAGCTGATTTGAAAGTTTTGGCTTAAAATCAAAAAAGATTCAAATCAGCTACACTTTTTTCTGTGGAAGAATTATAAAAGTAAATATTTCAGATCATTTTATACACATTTTGGAATGTTTTTTGCAAAAAAAATTATTTAAATACTTTACGAATGCAGCCTAGCTGATTTGAAAGTTTTGGCTTAAAATCAAAAAAGATTCAAATCAGCTACACTTTTTTCTGTGAAGTAATTATAAAAGTAAATATTTCAGATCATTTTATACACATTTTGGAATGTTTTTTGCAAAAAAAATTATTTAAATACTTCACGAATGCAGCCTAGCTGATTTGAAAGTTTTGGCTTAAAATCAAAAAAGATTCAAATCAGCTACACTTTTTTCTGTGAAGTAATTATAAAAGTAAATATTTCAGATCATTTTTTACACATTTTGGAATGTTTTTTGCAAAAAAAATTATTTAAATACTTCACGAATGCAGTCTAGCTGATTTGAAAGTTTTGGCTTAAAATCAAAAAAGATTCAAATCAGCTACACTTTTTTCTGTGAAGTAATTATAAAAGTAAATATTTCAGATCATTTTATACACATTTTGGAATATTTTTTGCAAAAAAAGTTATTTAAATACTTCACGAATGCAGTCTAGCTGATTTGAAAGTTTTGGCTTAAAATCAAAAAAGATTCAAATCAGCTACACTTTTTTCTGTGAAGTAATTATAAAAGTAAATATTTCAGATCATTTTATACACATTTTGGAATATTTTTTGCAAAAAAAGTTATTTAAATAGAATGCAGTCTAGCTGATTTGAAAGTTTTGGCTTAAAATCAAAAAAGATTCAAATCAGCTACACTTTTTTCTGTGAAGTAATTATAAAAGTAAATATTTCAGATCATTTTATACACATTTTGGAATATTTTTTGCAAAAAAAGTTATTTAAATAGAATGCAGTCTAGCTGATTTGAAAGTTTTGGCTTAAAATCAAAAAAGAATCAAATCAGCTACACTTTTTTCTGTGAATTAATTATAAAAGTAAATATTTCAGATCATTTTATACACATTTTGGAATATTTTTTGCAAAAAAAGTTATTTAAATAGAATGCAGTCTAGCTGATTTGAAAGTTTTGGCTTAAAATCAAAAAAGATTCAAATCAGCTACACTTTTTTCTGTGGAGGAATTATTAAAATGAATATATCAGATCATTTTATACACATTTTGGAATATTTTTTGCAAAAAAAGTTATTTAAATAGAATGCAGTCTAGCTGATTTGAAAGTTTTGGCTTAAAATCAAAAAAGATTCAAATCAGCTACACTTTTTTCTGTGAAGTAATTATAAAAGTAAATATATCAGATCATTTTATACACATTTTGGAATATTTTTTGCAAAAAAAATTATTTAAATACTTCACGAATGCAGTCTAGCTGATTTGAAAGTTTTGGCTTAAAATCAAAAAAGATTCAAATCAGCTACACTTTTTTCTGTGAAGTAATTATAAAAGTAAATATTTCAGATCATTTTATACACATTTTGGAATATTTTTTGCAAAAAAAGTTATTTAAATAGAATGCAGTCTAGCTGATTTGAAAGTTTTGGCTTAAAATCAAAAAAGAATCAAATCAGCTACACTTTTTTCTGTGAATTAATTATAAAAGTAAATATTTCAGATCATTTTATACACATTTTGGAATATTTTTTGCAAAAAAAATTATTTAAATACTTTACGAATGCAGCCTAGCTGATTTAAAAGTTTTGGCTTAAAATCAAAAAAGATTCAAATCAGCTACACTTTTTTTTGTGAAGTAATTATAAAAGTA
This sequence comes from Panagrolaimus sp. PS1159, assembly GCA_963922195.1. Lineage (NCBI taxonomy): Eukaryota > Metazoa > Nematoda > Chromadorea > Rhabditida > Panagrolaimidae > Panagrolaimus > Panagrolaimus sp. PS1159. The sequence goes on from CAWUHW010000039.1 coordinate 416,793, forward strand.
AATATTTCAGATCATTTTATACACATTTTGGAATATTTTTTGCAAAAAAAGTTATTTAAATAGAATGCAGTCTAGCTGATTTGAAAGTTTTGGCTTAAAATCAAAAAAGAATCAAATCAGCTACACTTTTTTCTGTGAATTAATTATAAAAGTAAATATTTCAGATCATTTTATACACATTTTGGAATATTTTTTGCAAAAAAAGTTATTTAAATAGAATGCAGTCTAGCTGATTTGAAAGTTTTGGCTTAAAATCAAAAAAGATTCAAATCAGCTACACTTTTTTCTGTGGAGGAATTATTAAAATGAATATATCAGATCATTTTATAAAAATTTTGGAATATTTTTTGCAAAAAAAGTTATTATAATAGAATGCAGTCTAGCTGATTTGAAAGTTTTGGCTTAAAATCAAAAAAGATTCAAATCAGCTACACTTTTTTCTGTGAAGTAATTATAAAAGTAAATATATCAGATCATTTTATACACATTTTGGAATATTTTTTGCAAAAAAAATTATTTAAATACTTCACGAATGCAGTCTAGCTGATTTGAAAGTTTTGGCTTAAAATCAAAAAAGATTCAAATCAGCTACACTTTTTTTTGTGAAGTAATTATAAAAGTAAATATTTCAGATCATTTTATACACATTTTGGAATATTTTTTGCAAAAAAAGTTATTTAAATACTTCACGAATGCAGTCTAGCTGATTTGAAAGTTTTGGCTTAAAATCAAAAAAGATTCAAATCAGCTACACTTTTTTCTGTGAAGTAATTATAAAAGTAAATATTTCAGATCATTTTATACACATTTTGGAATATTTTTTGCAAAAATAGTTATTTAAATACTTCACGAATGCAGTCTAGCTGATTTGAAAGTTTTGGCTTAAAATCAAAAAAGATTCAAATCAGCTACACTTTTTTCTGTGAAGTAATTATAAAAGTAAATATTTCAGATCATTTTATACACATTTTAGAATATTTTTTGCAAAAAAAGTTATTTAAATAGAATGCAGTCTAGCTGATTTGAAAGTTTTGGCTTAAAATCAAAAAAGATTCAAATCAGCTACACTTTTTTCTGTGGAGGAATTATTAAAATGAATATATCAGATCATTTTATACACATTTTGGAATATTTTTTGCAAAAAAAATTATTTATATACTTCACGAATGCAGCCTAGCTGATTTGAAAGTTTTGGCTCAAAATCAAAAATGATTCAAATCAGCTACACTTTTTTCTGTGAAGTAATTATAAAAGTAAATATTTCAGATCATTTTATACACATTTTGGAATATTTTTTGCAAAAAAAACTATTTAAATACTTCACGAATGCAGCCTAGCTGATTTGAAAGTTTTGGCTCAAAATCAAAAAAGATTCAAATCAGCTACACTTTTTTCTGTGAAGTAATTATAAAAGTAAATATTTCAGATCATTTTATACACATTTTGGAATATTTTTTGCAAAAAAAATTATTTAAATACTTTAAGAATGCAGCCTAGCTGATTTGAAAGTTTTGGCTTAAAATCAAAAAAGATTCAAATCAGCTACACTTTTTTCTGTGGAGGAATTATTAAAACTAATATATCAGATCATTTTATACACATTTTGGAATATTTTTTGCAAAAAAAGTTATTTAAATAGAATGCAGTCTAGCTGATTTGAAAGTTTTGGCTTAAAATCAAAAAAGATTCAAATCAGCTACACTTTTTTCTGTGAAGTAATTATAAAAGTAAATATTTCAGATCATTTTATACACATTTTGGAATATTTTTTGCAAAAAAAGTTATTTAAATAGAATGCAGTCTAGCTGATTTGAAAGTTTTGGCTTAAAATCAAAAAAGATTCAAATCAGCTACACTTTTTTTTGTGAAGTAATTATAAAAGTAAATATTTCAGATCATTTTATACACATTTTGGAATATTTTTTGCAAAAACAGTTATTTAAATACTTCACGAATGCAGTCTAGCTGATTTGAAAGTTTTGGCTTAAAATCAAAAAAGATTCAAATCAGCTACACTTTTTTCTGTGAAGTAATTATAAAAGTAAATATTTCAGATCATTTTATACACATTTTGGAATATTTTTTGCAAAAAAAGTTATTTAAATACTTCACGAATGCAGTCTAGCTGATTTGAAAGTTTTGGCTTAAAATCAAAAAAGATTCAAATCAGCTACACTTTTTTCTGTGAAGTAATTATAAAAGTAAATATTTCAGATCATTTTATACACATTTTGGAATATTTTTTGCAAAAAAAGTTATTTAAATAGAATGCAGTCTAGCTGATTTGAAAGTTTTGGCTTAAAATCAAAAAAGATTCAAATCAGCTACACTTTTTTCTGTGGAGGAATTATTAAAATGAATATATCAGATCATTTTATACACATTTTGGAATATTTTTTGCAAAAAAAATTATTTATATACTTCACGAATGCAGCCTAGCTGATTTGAAAGTTTTGGCTTAAAATCAAAAAAGATTCAAATCAGCTACACTTTTTTCTGTGGAGGAATTATTAAAATGAATATATCAGATCTTTTTATACACATTTTGGAATATTTTTTGCAAAAAAAGTTATTTAAATACTTCACGAATGCAGTCTAGCTGATTTGAAAGTTTTGGCTTAAAATCAAAAAAGATTCAAATCAGCTACACTTTTTTCTGTGAAGTAATTATAAAAGTAAATATTTCAGATCATTTTATACACATTTTGGAATATTTTTTGCAAAAAAAATTCTTTATATACTTCACGAATGCAGCCTAGCTGATTTGAAAGTTTTGGCTTAATATCAAAAAAGATTCAAATCAGCTACACTTTTTTTTGTGAAGTAATTATAAAAGTAAATATTTCAGATCATTTTATACACATTTTGGAATATTTTTTGCAAAAAAAGTTATTTAAATACTTCACGAATGCAGTCTAGCTGATTTGAAAGTTTTGGCTTAAAATCAAAAAAGATTCAAATCAGCTACACTTTTTTCTGTGAAGTAATTATAAAAGTAAATATTTCAGATCATTTTATACACATTTTGGAATATTTTTTGCAAAAAAAATTATTTAAATACTTCACGAATGCAGTCTAGCTGATTTGAAAGTTTTGGCTTAAAATCAAAAAAGATTCAAATCAGCTACACTTTTTTCTGTGAAGTAATTATAAAAGTAAATATTTCAGATCATTTTATACACATTTTGGAATATTTTTTGCAAAAAAAGTTATTTAAATAGAATGCAGTCTAGCTGATTTGAAAGTTTTGGCTTAAAATCAAAAAAGATTCAAATCAGCTACACTTTTTTCTGTGGAGGAATTATTAAAATGAATATATCAGATCATTTTATACACATTTTGGAATATTTTTTGCAAAAAAAATTATTTATATACTTCACGAATGCAGCCTAGCTGATTTGAAAGTTTTGGCTTAAAATCAAAAAAGATTCAAATCAGCTACACTTTTTTCTGTGGAGGAATTATTAAAATGAATATATCAGATCTTTTTATACACATTTTGGAATATTTTTTGCAAAAAAAATTATTTAAATACTTCACGAATGCAGCCTAGCTGATTGGAAAGTTTTGGCTTAAAATCAAAAAAGATTCAAATCAGCTACACTTTTTTCTGTGAAGTAATTATAAAAGTAAATATTTCAGATCATTTTATACACATTTTGGAATATTTTTTGCAAAAAAAACTATTTAAATACTTCACGAATGCAGCCTAGCTGATTTGATAGTTTCGGCTTAAAATCAAAAAAGATTCAAATCAGCTACACTTTTTTCTGTGAAGCAGTTATAAAAGTAAATATATCAGATCATTTTATACACATTTTGGAATATTTTTTGCAAAAAAAATTATTTAAATACTTCACGAATGCAGCCTAGCTGATTTGAAAGCTTTGGCTTAAAATCAAAAAAGATTCAAATCAGCTACACTTTTTTCTGTGAAGTAATTATAAAAGTAAATATTTCAGATCATTTTATACACATTTTGGAATATTTTTTGCAAAAAAAATTATTTAAATACTTTAAGAATGCAGCCTAGCTGATTTGAAAGTTTTGGCTTAAAATCAAAAAAGATTCAAATCAGCTACACTTTTTTCTGTGGAGGAATTATTAAAACTAATATATCAGATCATTTTATACACATTTTGGAATGTTTTGAGCAAAAAAAATTATTTAAATACTTCACGAATGCAGCCTAGCTGATTTGAAAGTTTTGGCTTAAAATCAAAAAAGATTCAAATCAGCTACACTTTTTTCTGTGAAGTAATTATAAAAGTAAATATTTCAGATCATTTTATACACATTTTGGAATATTTTTTGCAAAAAAAATTATTTATATACTTCACGAATGCAGCCTAGCTGATTTGAAAGTTTTGGCTTAAAATCAAAAAAGATTCAAATCAGCTACACTTTTTTCTGTGGAGGAATTATTAAAATGAATATATCAGATCTTTTTATACACATTTTGGAATATTTTTTGCAAAAAAAGTTATTTAAATACTTCACGAATGCAGTCTAGCTGATTTGAAAGTTTTGGCTTAAAATCAAAAAAGATTCAAATCAGCTACACTTTTTTCTGTGAAGTAATTATAAAAGTAAATATTTCAGATCATTTTATACACATTTTGGAATATTTTTTGCAAAAAAAATTCTTTATATACTTCACGAATGCAGCCTAGCTGATTTGAAAGTTTTGGCTTAAAATCAAAAAAGATTCAAATCAGCTACACTTTTTTTTGTGAAGTAATTATAAAAGTAAATATTTCAGATCATTTTATACACATTTTGGAATATTTTTTGCAAAAAAAGTTATTTAAATACTTCACGAATGCAGTCTAGCTGATTTGAAAGTTTTGGCTTAAAATCAAAAAAGATTCAAATCAGCTACACTTTTTTCTGTGAAGTAATTATAAAAGTAAATATTTCAAATCATTTTATACACATTTTGGAATATTTTTTGCAAAAAAAGTTATTTAAATACTTCACGAATGCAGTCTAGCTGATTTGAAAGTTTTGGCTTAAAATCAAAAAAGATTCAAATCAGCTACACTTTTTTCTGTGAAGTAATTATAAAAGTAAATATTTCAGATCATTTTATACACATTTTGGAATATTTTTTGCAAAAAAAGTTATTTAAATAGAATGCAGTCTAGCTGATTTGAAAGTTTTGGCTTAAAATCAAAAAAGATTCAAATCAGCTACACTTTTTTCTGTGGAGGAATTATTAAAATGAATATATCAGATCATTTTATACACATTTTGGAATATTTTTTGCAAAAAAAATTATTTATATACTTCACGAATGCAGCCTAGCTGATTTGAAAGTTTTGGCTTAAAATCAAAAAAGATTCAAATCAGCTACACTTTTTTCTGTGGAGGAATTATTAAAATGAATATATCAGATCTTTTTATACACATTTTGGAATATTTTTTGCAAAAAAAATTATTTAAATACTTCACGAATGCAGCCTAGCTGATTGGAAAGTTTTGGCTTAAAATCAAAAAAGATTCAAATCAGCTACACTTTTTTCTGTGAAGTAATTATAAAAGTAAATATTTCAGATCATTTTATACACATTTTGGAATATTTTTTGCAAAAAAAACTATTTAAATACTTCACGAATGCAGCCTAGCTGATTTGATAGTTTCGGCTTAAAATCAAAAAAGATTCAAATCAGCTACACTTTTTTCTGTGAAGCAGTTATAAAAGTAAATATATCAGATCATTTTATACACATTTTGGAATATTTTTTGCAAAAAAAATTATTTAAATACTTCACGAATGCAGCCTAGCTGATTTGAAAGCTTTGGCTTAAAATCAAAAAAGATTCAAATCAGCTACACTTTTTTCTGTGAAGTAATTATAAAAGTAAATATTTCAAATCATTTTATACACATTTTGGAATATTTTTTGCAAAAAAAGTTATTTAAATACTTCACGAATGCAGTCTAGCTGATTTGAAAGTTTTGGCTTAAAATCAAAAAAGATTCAAATCAGCTACACTTTTTTCTGTGAAGTAATTATAAAAGTAAATATTTCAGATCATTTTATACACATTTTGGAATATTTTTTGCAAAAAAAGTTATTTAAATAGAATGCAGTCTAGCTGATTTGAAAGTTTTGGCTTAAAATCAAAAAAGATTCAAATCAGCTACACTTTTTTCTGTGGAGGAATTATTAAAATGAATATATCAGATCATTTTATACACATTTTGGAATATTTTTTGCAAAAAAAATTATTTATATACTTCACGAATGCAGCCTAGCTGATTTGAAAGTTTTGGCTTAAAATCAAAAAAGATTCAAATCAGCTACACTTTTTTCTGTGGAGGAATTATTAAAATGAATATATCAGATCTTTTTATACACATTTTGGAATATTTTTTGCAAAAAAAATTATTTAAATACTTCACGAATGCAGCCTAGCTGATTGGAAAGTTTTGGCTTAAAATCAAAAAAGATTCAAATCAGCTACACTTTTTTCTGTGAAGCAGTTATAAAAGTAAATATATCAGATCATTTTATACACATTTTGGAATATTTTTTGCAAAAAAAATTATTTAAATACTTCACGAATGCAGCCTAGCTGATTTGAAAGCTTTGGCTTAAAATCAAAAAAGATTCAAATCAGCTACACTTTTTTCTGTGAAGTAATTATAAAAGTAAATATTTCAGATCATTTTATACACATTTTGGAATATTTTTTGCAAAAAAAATTATTTAAATACTTTAAGAATGCAGCCTAGCTGATTTGAAAGTTTTGGCTTAAAATCAAAAAAGATTCAAATCAGCTACACTTTTTTCTGTGGAGGAATTATTAAAACTAATATATCAGATCATTTTATACACATTTTGGAATGTTTTTAGCAAAAAAAATTATTTAAATACTTCACGAATGCAGCCTAGCTGATTTGAAAGTTTTGGCTTAAAATCAAAAAAGATTCAAATCAGCTACACTTTTTTCTGTGAAGTAATTATAAAAGTAAATATTTCAGATCATTTTATACACATTTTGGAATATTTTTTGCAAAAAAAGTTATTTAAATACTTCACGAATGCAGTCTAGCTGATTTGAAAGTTTTGGCTTAAAATCAAAAAAGATTCAAATCAGCTACACTTTTTTCTGTGAAGTAATTATAAAAGTAAATATTTCAGATCATTTTATACACATTTTGGAATATTTTTTGCAAAAAAAGTTATTTAAATAGAATGCAGTCTAGCTGATTTGAAAGTTTTGGCTTAAAATCAAAAAAGATTCAAATCAGCTACACTTTTTTCTGTGGAGGAATTATTAAAATGAATATATCAGATCATTTTATACACATTTTGGAATATTTTTTGCAAAAAAAATTATTTATATACTTCACGAATGCAGCCTAGCTGATTTGAAAGTTTTGGCTTAAAATCAAAAAAGATTCAAATCAGCTACACTTTTTTCTGTGGAGGAATTATTAAAATGAATATATCAGATCTTTTTATACACATTTTGGAATATTTTTTGCAAAAAAAATTATTTAAATACTTCACGAATGCAGCCTAGCTGATTGGAAAGTTTTGGCTTAAAATCAAAAAAGATTCAAATCAGCTACACTTTTTTCTGTGAAGTAATTATAAAAGTAAATATTTCAGATCATTTTATACACATTTTGGAATATTTTTTGCAAAAAAAACTATTTAAATACTTCACGAATGCAGCCTAGCTGATTTGATAGTTTCGGCTTAAAATCAAAAAAGATTCAAATCAGCTACACTTTTTTCTGTGAAGCAGTTATAAAAGTAAATATATCAGATCATTTTATACACATTTTGGAATATTTTTTGCAAAAAAAATTATTTAAATACTTCACGAATGCAGCCTAGCTGATTTGAAAGCTTTGGCTTAAAATCAAAAAAGATTCAAATCAGCTACACTTTTTTCTGTGAAGTAATTATAAAAGTAAATATTTCAAATCATTTTATACACATTTTGGAATATTTTTTGCAAAAAAAGTTATTTAAATACTTCACGAATGCAGTCTAGCTGATTTGAAAGTTTTGGCTTAAAATCAAAAAAGATTCAAATCAGCTACACTTTTTTCTGTGAAGTAATTATAAAAGTAAATATTTCAGATCATTTTATACACATTTTGGAATATTTTTTGCAAAAAAAGTTATTTAAATAGAATGCAGTCTAGCTGATTTGAAAGTTTTGGCTTAAAATCAAAAAAGATTCAAATCAGCTACACTTTTTTCTGTGGAGGAATTATTAAAATGAATATATCAGATCATTTTATACACATTTTGGAATATTTTTTGCAAAAAAAATTATTTATATACTTCACGAATGCAGCCTAGCTGATTTGAAAGTTTTGGCTTAAAATCAAAAAAGATTCAAATCAGCTACACTTTTTTCTGTGGAGGAATTATTAAAATGAATATATCAGATCTTTTTATACACATTTTGGAATATTTTTTGCAAAAAAAATTATTTAAATACTTCACGAATGCAGCCTAGCTGATTGGAAAGTTTTGGCTTAAAATCAAAAAAGATTCAAATCAGCTACACTTTTTTCTGTGAAGTAATTATAAAAGTAAATATTTCAGATCATTTTATACACATTTTGGAATATTTTTTGCAAAAAAAACTATTTAAATACTTCACGAATGCAGCCTAGCTGATTTGATAGTTTCGGCTTAAAATCAAAAAAGATTCAAATCAGCTACACTTTTTTCTGTGAAGCAGTTATAAAAGTAAATATATCAGATCATTTTATACACATTTTGGAATATTTTTTGCAAAAAAAATTATTTAAATACTTCACGAATGCAGCCTAGCTGATTTGAAAGCTTTGGCTTAAAATCAAAAAAGATTCAAATCAGCTACACTTTTTTCTGTGAAGTAATTATAAAAGTAAATATTTCAGATCATTTTATACACATTTTGGAATATTTTTTGCAAAAAAAATTATTTAAATACTTTAAGAATGCAGCCTAGCTGATTTGAAAGTTTTGGCTTAAAATCAAAAAAGATTCAAATCAGCTACACTTTTTTCTGTGGAGGAATTATTAAAACTAATATATCAGATCATTTTATACACATTTTGGAATGTTTTTAGCAAAAAAAATTATTTAAATACTTCACGAATGCAGCCTAGCTGATTTGAAAGTTTTGGCTTAAAATCAAAAAAGATTCAAATCAGCTACACTTTTTTCTGTGAAGTAATTATAAAAGTAAATATTTCAGATCATTTTATACACATTTTGGAATATTTTTTGCAAAAAAAGTTATTTAAATAGAATGCAGTCTAGCTGATTTGAAAGTTTTGGCTTAAAATCAAAAAAGATTCAAATCAGCTACACTTTTTTCTGTGAAGTAATTATAAAAGTAAATATATCAGATCATTTTATACACATTTTGGAATATTTTTTGCAAAAAAAATTATTTAAATACTTCACGAATGCAGTCTAGCTGATTTGAAAGTTTTGGCTTAAAATCAAAAAAGATTCAAATCAGCTACACTTTTTTCTGTGGAGGAATTATTAAAACTAATATATCAGATCATTTTATACACATTTTGGAATATTTTTTGCAAAAAAAGTTATTTAAATAGAATGCAGTCTAGCTGATTTGAAAGTTTTGGCTTAAAATCAAAAAAGATTCAAATCAGCTACACTTTTTTTTGTGAAGTAATTATAAAAGTAAATATTTCAGATCATTTTATACACATTTTGGAATATTTTTTGCAAAAAAAGTTATTTAAATACTTCACGAATGCAGTCTAGCTGATTTGAAAGTTTTGGCTTAAAATCAAAAAAGATTCAAATCAGCTACACTTTTTTTTGTGAAGTAATTATAAAAGTAAATATATCAGATCATTTTATACACATTTTGGAATATTTTTTGCAAAAAAAATTCTTTATATACTTCACGAATGCAGCCTAGCTTATTTGAAAGTTTTGGCTTAAAATCAAAAAAGATTCAAATCAGCTACACTTTTTTTTGTGAAGTAATTATAAAAGTAAATATTTCAGATCATTTTATACACATTTTGGAATATTTTTTGCAAAAAAAGTTATTTAAATACTTCACGAATGCAGTCTAGCTGATTTGAAAGTTTTGGCTTAAAATCAAAAAAGATTCAAATCAGCTACACTTTTTTCTGTGAAGTAATTATAAAAGTAAATATTTCAGATCATTTTATACACATTTTGGAATATTTTTTGCAAAAAAAGTTATTTAAATACTTCACGAATGCAGTCTAGCTGATTTGAAAGTTTTGGCTTAAAATCAAAAAAGATTCAAATCAGCTACACTTTTTTCTGTGAAGTAATTATAAAAGTAAATATTTCAGATCATTTTATACACATTTTGGAATATTTTTTGCAAAAAAAGTTATTTAAATAGAATGCAGTCTAGCTGATTTGAAAGTTTTGGCTTAAAATCAAAAAAGATTCAAATCAGCTACACTTTTTTCTGTGGAGGAATTATTAAAATGAATATATCAGATCATTTTATACACATTTTGGAATATTTTTTGCAAAAAAAATTATTTATATACTTCACGAATGCAGCCTAGCTGATTTGAAAGTTTTGGCTTAAAATCAAAAAAGATTCAAATCAGCTACACTTTTTTCTGTGGAGGAATTATTAAAATGAATATATCAGATCTTTTTATACACATTTTGGAATATTTTTTGCAAAAAAAATTATTTAAATACTTCACGAATGCAGCCTAGCTGATTTGAAAGCTTTGGCTTAAAATCAAAAAAGATTCAAATCAGCTACATTTTTTTCTGTGAAGTAATTATAAAAGTAAATATTTCAGATCATTTTATACACATTTTGGAATATTTTTTGCAAAAAAAACTATTTAAATACTTCACGAATGCAGCCTAGCTGATTTGATAGTTTTGGCTTAAAATCAAAAAAGATTCAAATCAGCTACACTTTTTTCTGTGAAGCAGTTATAAAAGTAAATATATCAGATCATTTTATACACATTTTGGAATATTTTTTGCAAAAAAAATTATTTAAATACTTCACGAATGCAGCCTAGCTGATTTGAAAGCTTTGGCTTAAAATCAAAAAAGATTCAAATCAGCTACACTTTTTTCTGTGAAGTAATTATAAAAGTAAATATTTCAGATCATTTTATACACATTTTGGAATATTTTTTGCAAAAAAAATTATTTAAATACTTTAAGAATGCAGCCTAGCTGATTTGAAAGTTTTGGCTTAAAATCAAAAAAGATTCAAATCAGCTACACTTTTTTCTGTGGAGGAATTATTAAAATGAATATATCAGATCATTTTATACACATTTTGGAATGTTTTTTGCAAAAAAAATTATTTAAATACTTCACGAATGCAGCCTAGCTGATTTGAAAGTTTTGGCTTAAAATCAAAAAAGATTCAAATCAGCTACACTTTTTTCTGTGGAGGAATTATTAAAATGAATATATCAGATCATTTTATACACATTTTGGAATGTTTTTTGCAAAAAAAATTATTTAAATACTTCACGAATGCAGCCTAGCTGATTTGAAAGTTTTGGCTTAAAATCAAAAAAGATTCAAATCAGCTACACTTTTTTCTGTGAAGTAATTATAAAAGTAAATATTTCAGATCATTTTATACACATTTTGGAATGTTTTTTGCAAAAAAAATTATTTAAATACTTTACGAATGCAGCCTAGCTGATTTGAAAGTTTTGGCTTAAAATCAAAAAAGATTCAAATCAGCTACACTTTTTTCTGTGGAGGAATTATTAAAATGAATATATCAGATCATTTTATACACATTTTGGAATGTTTTTTGCAAAAAAAATTATTTAAATACTTCACGAATGCAGCCTAGCTGATTTGAAAGTTTTGGCTTAAAATCAAAAAAGATTCAAATCAGCTACACTTTTTTCTGTGAAGTAATTATAAAAGTAAATATTTCAGATCATTTTATACACATTTTGGAATGTTTTTTGCAAAAAAAAATTATTTAAATACTTTACGAATGCAGCCTAGCTGATTTGAAAGTTTTGGCTTAAAATCAAAAAAGATTCAAATCAGCTACACTTTTTTCTGTGAAGTAATTATAAAAGTAAATATTTCAGATCATTTTATACACATTTTGGAATATTTTTTGCAAAAAAAATTATTTAAATACTTCACGAATGCAGCCTAGCTGATTTGAAAGTTTTGGCTTAAAATCAAAAAAGATTCAAATCAGCTACACTTTTTTCTGTGAAGTAATTATAAAAGTAAATATTTCAGATCATTTTATACACATTTTGGAATATTTTTTGCAAAAAAAATTATTTAAATACTTCACGAATGCAGCCTAGCTGATTTGAAAGTTTTTGCTTAAAATCAAAAAAGATTCAAATCAGCTACACTTTTTTCTGTGAAGTAATTATAAAAGTAAATATTTCAGATCATTTTATACACATTTTGGAATATTTTTTGCAAAAAAAGTTATTTAAATACTTCACGAATGCAGTCTAGCTGATTTGAAAGTTTTGGCTTAAAATCAAAAAAGATTCAAATCAGCTACACTTTTTTCTGTGAAGTAATTATAAAAGTAAATATTTAAGATCATTTTATACACATTTTGGAATATTTTTTGCAAAAAAAGTTATTTAAATACTTCACGAATGCAGTCTAGCTGATTTGAAAGTTTTGGCTTAAAATCAAAAAAGATTCAAATCAGCTACACTTTTTTCTGTGAAGTAATTATAAAAGTAAATATTTCAGATCATTTTATACACATTTTGGAATATTTTTTGCAAAAAAAGTTATTTAAATACTTCACGAATGCAGTCTAGCTGATTTGAAAGTTTTGGCTTAAAATCAAAAAAGATTCAAATCAGCTACACTTTTTTCTGTGAAGTAATTATAAAAGTAAATATATCAGATCATTTTATACACATTTTGGAATATTTTTTGCAAAAAAAATTATTTAAATACTTCAAGAATGCAGCCTAGCTGATTTGATAGTTTTGGCTTAAAATCGAAAAAGATTCAAATCAGCTACACTTTTTTCTGTGAAGTAATTATAAAAGTAAATATTTCAGATCATTTTATACACATTTTGGAATATTTTTTGCAAAAAAAGTTATTTAAATACTTCACGAATGCAGTCTAGCTGATTTGAAAGTTTTGGCTTAAAATCAAAAAAGATTCAAATCAGCTACACTTTTTTCTGTGAAGTAATTATAAAAGTAAATATTTCAGATCATTTTATACACATTTTGGAATATTTTTTGCAAAAAAAATTATTTAAATACTTCAAGAATGCAGCCTAGCTGATTTGATAGTTTTGGCTTAAAATCGAAAAAGATTCAAATCAGCTACACTTTTTTCTGTGAAGTAATTATAAAAGTAAATATTTCAGATCATTTTATACACATTTTGGAATATTTTTTGCAAAAAAAGTTATTTTAATACTTCACGAATGCAGTCTAGCTGATTTGAAAGTTTTGGCTTAAAATCAAAAAAGATTCAAATCAGCTACACTTTTTTCTGTGAAGTAATTATAAAAGTAAATATTTAAGATCATTTTATACACATTTTGGAATATTTTTTGCAAAAAAAGTTATTTAAATACTTCACGAATGCAGTCTAGCTGATTTGAAAGTTTTGGCTTAAAATCAAAAAAGATTCAAATCAGCTACACTTTTTTCTGTGAAGTAATTATAAAAGTAAATATTTAAGATCATTTTATACACATTTTGGAATATTTTTTGCAAAAAAAGTTATTTAAATACTTCACGAATGCAGTCTAGCTGATTTGAAAGTTTTGGCTTAAAATCAAAAAAGATTCAAATCAGCTACACTTTTTTCTGTGAAGTAATTATAAAAGTAAATATTTCAGATCATTTTATACACATTTTGGAATATTTTTTGCAAAAAAAGTTATTTAAATACTTCACGAATGCAGTCTAGCTGATTTGAAAGTTTTGGCTTAAAATCAAAAAAGATTCAAATCAGCTACACTTTTTTCTGTGAAGTAATTATAAAAGTAAATATATCAGATCATTTTATACACATTTTGGAATATTTTTTGCAAAAAAAATTATTTAAATACTTCACGAATGCAGCCTAGCTGATTTGAAAGTTTTGGCTTAAAATCAAAAAAGATTCAAATCAGCTACACTTTTTTCTGTGAAGTAATTATAAAAGTAAATATTTCAGATCATTTTATACACATTTTGGAATATTTTTTGCAAAAAAAGTTATTTAAATACTTCACGAATGCAGTCAAGCTGATTTGAAAGTTTTGGCTTAAAATCAAAAAAGATTCAAATCAGCTACACTTTTTTCTGTGAAGTAATTATAAAAGTAAATATTTCAGATCATTTTATACACATTTTGGAATATTTTTTGCAAAAAAAATTATTTAAATACTTCACGAATGCAGTCTAGCTGATTTGAAAGCTTTGGCTTAAAATCAAAAAAGATTCAAATCAGCTACACTTTTTTTTGTGAAGTAATTATAAAAGTAAATATTTCAGATCATTTTATACACATTTTGGAATATTTGTTGCAAAAAAAAAATTTTTTAAATACTTCACGAATGCAGTCTAGCTGATTTGAAAGTTTTGGCTTAAAATCAAAAAAGATTCAAATCAGCTACACTTTTTTTTGTGAAGTAATTATAAAAGTAAATATTTCAGATCATTTTATACACATTTTGGAATATTTTTTGCAAAAAAAGTTATTTAAATACTTCACGAATGCAGTCTAGCTGATTTGAAAGTTTTGGCTTAAAATCAAAAAAGATTCAAATCAGCTACACTTTTTTCTGTGAAGTAATTATAAAAGTAAATATTTCAGATCATTTTATACACATTTTGGAATATTTTTTGCAAAAAAAATTATTTAAATACTTCACGAATGCAGCCTAGCTGATTTGAAAGCTTTGGCTTAAAATCAAAAAAGATTCAAATCAGCTACACTTTTTTCTGTGAAGTAATTATAAAAGTAAATATTTCAGATCATTTTATACACATTTTGGAATATTTTTTGCAAAAAAAGTTATTTAAATACTTTACGAATGCAGTCTAGCTGATTTGAAAGTTTTGGCTTAAAATCAAAAAAGATTCAAATCAGCTACATTTTTTTCTGTGAAGTAATTATAAAAGTAAATATTTCAGATCATTTTATACACATTTTGGAATATTTTTTGCAAAAAAAATTATTTAAATACTTCACGAATGCAGTCTAGCTGATTTGAAAGTTTTGGCTTAAAATCAAAAAAGATTCAAATCAGCTACACTTTTTTTTGTGAAGTAATTATAAAAGTTAATATTTCAGATCATTTTATACACATTTTGGAATATTTTTTGCAAAAAAAGTTATTTAAATACTTCACGAATGCAGTCTAGCTGATTTGAAAGTTTTGGCTTAAAATCAAAAAAGATTCAAATCAGCTACACTTTTTTTTGTGAAGTAATTATAAAAGTAAATATTTCAGATCATTTTATACACATTTTGGAATATTTTTTGCAAAAAAAGTTTTTTAAATACTTCACGAATGCAGTCTAGCTGATTTGAAAGTTTTGGCTTAAAATCAAAAAAGATTCAAATCAGCTACACTTTTTTTTGTGAAGTAATTATAAAAGTAAATATTTCAGATCATTTTATACACATTTTGGAATATTTTTTGCAAAAAAAGTTATTTAAATACTTCACGAATGCAGTCTAGCAAATTTGAAAGTTTTGGCTTAAAATCAAAAAAGATTCAAATCAGCTACACTTTTTTTTGTGAAGTAATTATAAAAGTAAATATTTCAGATCATTTTATACACATTTTGGAATATTTTTTGCAAAAAAAGTTATTTAAATACTTTACGAATGCAGTCTAGCTGATTTGAAAGTTTTGGCTTAAAATCAAAAAAGATTCAAATCAGCTACACTTTTTTTTGTGAAGTAATTATAAAAGTAAATATTTCAGATCATTTTATACACATTTTGGAATATTTTTTGCAAAAAAAGTTATTTAAATACTTCACGAATGCAGTCTAGCTGATTTGAAAGTTTTGGCTTAAAATCAAAAAAGATTCAAATCAGCTACACTTTTTTTTGTGAAGTAATTATAAAAGTAAATATTTCAGATCATTTTATACACATTTTGGAACATTTTTTGCAAAAAAAGTTATTTAAATACTTCACGAATGCAGTCTAGCTGATTTGAAACTTTTGGCTTAAAATCAAAAAAGATTCAAATCAGCTACACTTTTTTCTGTGAAGTAATTATAAAAGTAAATATTTCAGATCATTTTATACACATTTTGGAATATTTTTTGCAAAAAAAAAATTTTTTAAATACTTCACGAATGCAGTCTAGCTGATTTGAAAGTTTTGGCTTAAAATCAAAAAAGATTCAAATCAGCTACACTTTTTTCTGTGAAGTAATTATAAAAGTAAATATTTCAGATCATTTTATACACATTTTGGAATATTTTTTGCAAAAAAAGTTTTTTAAATACTTCGCGAATGCAGTCTAGCTGATTTGAAAGTTTTGGCTTAAAATCAAAAAAGATTCAAATCAGCTACACTTTTTTCTGTGAAGTAATTATAAAAGTAAATATTTCAGATCATTTTATACACATTTTGGAATATTTTTTGCAAAAAAAGTTATTTAAATACTTCACGAATGCAGTCTAGCTGATTTGAAAGTTTTGGCTTAAAATCAAAAAAGATTCAAATCAGCTACACTTTTTTCTGTGAAGTAATTATAAAAGTAAATATTTCAGATCATTTTATACACATTTTGGAATATTTTTTGCAAAAAAAGTTATTTAAATACTTCACGAATGCAGTCTAGCTGATTTGAAAGTTTTGGCTTAAAATCAAAAAAGATTCAAATCAGCTACTTTTTTCTGTGAAGTAATTATAAAAGTAAATATTTCAGATCATTTTATACACATTTTGGAATATTTTTTACAAAAAAAGTTATTTAAATACTTCACGAATGCAGTCTAGCTGATTTGAAAGTTTTGGCTTAAAATCAAAAAAGATTCAAATCAGCTACACTTTTTTTTGTGAAGTAATTATAAAAGTAAATATTTCAGATCATTTTATACACATTTTGGAATATTTTTTGCAAAAAAAAAATTTTTTAAATACTTCACGAATGCAGTCTAGCTGATTTGAAAGTTTTGGCTTAAAATCAAAAAAGATTCAAATCAGCTACACTTTTTTCTGTGAAGTAATTATAAAAGTAAATATTTCAGATCATTTTATACACATTTTGGAATATTTTTTGCAAAAAAAGTTTTTTAAATACTTCGCGAATGCAGTCTAGCTGATTTGAAAGTTTTGGCTTAAAATCAAAAAAGATTCAAATCAGCTACACTTTTTTCTGTGAAGTAATTATAAAAGTAAATATTTCAGATCATTTTATACACATTTTGGAATATTTTTTGCAAAAAAAGTTATTTAAATACTTCACGAATGCAGTCTAGCTGATTTGAAAGTTTTGGCTTAAAATCAAAAAAGATTCAAATCAGCTACACTTTTTTCTGTGAAGTAATTATAAAAGTAAATATTTCAGATCATTTTATACACATTTTGGAATATTTTTTGCAAAAAAAGTTATTTAAATACTTCACGAATGCAGTCTAGCTGATTTGAAAGTTTTGGCTTAAAATCAAAAAAGATTCAAATCAGCTACTTTTTTCTGTGAAGTAATTATAAAAGTAAATATTTCAGATCATTTTATACACATTTTGGAATATTTTTTGCAAAAAAAGTTATTTAAATACTTCACGAATGCAGTCTAGCTGATTTGAAAGTTTTGGCTTAAAATCAAAAAAGATTCAAATCAGCTACACTTTTTTTTGTGAAGTAATTATAAAAGTAAATATTTCAGATCATTTTATACACATTTTGGAATATTTTTTGCAAAAAAAGTTATTTAAATACTTTACGAATGCAGTCTAGCTGATTTGAAAGTTTTGGCTTAAAATCAAAAAAGATTCAAATCAGCTACACTTTTTTCTGTGAAGTAATTATAAAAGTAAATATTTCAGATCATTTTATACACATTTTGGAATATTTTTTGCAAAAAAAGTTATTTAAATACTTCACGAATGCAGTCTAGCTGATTTGAAAGTTTTGGCTTAAAATCAAAAAAGACTCAAATCAGCTACACTTTTTTCTGTGAAGTAATTATAAAAGTAAATATTTCAGATCATTTTATACACATTTCGGAATATTTTTTGCAAAAAAAGTTATTTAAATACTTCACGAATGCAGTCTAGCTGATTTGAAAGTTTTGGCTTAAAATCAAAAAAGATTCAAATCAGCTACACTTTTTTCTGTGAAGTAATTATAAAAGTAAATATTTCAGATCATTTTATACACATTTTGGAATATTTTTTGCAAAAAAAAAATTTTTTAAATACTTCACGAATGCAGTCTAGCTGATTTGAAAGTTTTGGCTTAAAATCAAAAAAGATTCAAATCAGCTACACTTTTTTCTGTGAAGTAATTATAAAAGTAAATATTTCAGATCATTTTATACACATTTTGGAATATTTTTTGCAAAAAAAGTTATTTAAATACTTCACGAATGCAGTCTAGCTGATTTGAAAGTTTTGGCTTAAAATCAAAAAAGATTCAAATCAGCTACACTTTTTTCTGTGAAGTAATTATAAAAGTAAATAATTCAGATCATTTTATACACATTTTGGAATATTTTTTGCAAAAAAAGTTATTTAAATAGAATGCAGTCTAGCTGATTTGAAAGTTTTGGCTTAAAATCAAAAAAGATTCAAATCAGCTACACTTTTTTCTGTGAAGTAATTATAAAAGTAAATATTTCAGATCATTTTATACACATTTTAGAATATTTTTTGCAAAAAAAATTATTTAAATACTTCACGAATGCAGTCTAGCTGATTTGAAAGTTTTGGCTTAAAATCAAAAAAGATTCAAATCAGCTACACTTTTTTCTGTGAAGTAATTATAAAAGTAAATATTTCAGATCATTTTATACACATTTTGGAATATTTTTTGCAAAAAAAGTTATTTAAATACTTCACGAATGCAGTCTAGCTGATTTGAAAGTTTTGGCTTAAAATCAAAAAAGATTCAAATCAGCTACACTTTTTTCTGTGAAGTAATTATAAAAGTAAATATTTCAGATCATTTTATACACATTTCGGAATATTTTTTTGCAAAAAAAGTTATTTAAATACTTCACGAATGCAGTCTAGCTGATTTGAAAGTTTTGGCTTAAAATCAAAAAAAGATTCAAATCAGCTACACTTTTTTCTGTGAAGTAATTATAAAAGTAAATATTTCAGATCATTTTATACACATTTTGGAACATTTTTTGCAAAAAAAGTTATTTAAATACTTCACGAATGCAGTCTAGCTGATTTGAAAGTTTTGGCTTAAAATCAAAAAAGATTCAAATCAGCTACTTTTTTCTGTGAAGTAATTATAAAAGTAAATATTTCAGATCATTTTATACACATTTTGGAATATTTTTTGCAAAAAAAAAATTTTTTAAATACTTCACGAATGCAGTCTAGCTGATTTGAAAGTTTTGGCTTAAAATCAAAAAAGATTCAAATCAGCTACACTTTTTTCTGTGAAGTAATTATAAAAGTAAATATTTCAGATCATTTTATACACATTTTGGAATATTTTTTGCAAAAAAAGTTATTTAAATACTTCACGAATGCAGTCTAGCTGATTTGAAAGTTTTGGCTTAAAATCAAAAAAGATTCAAATCAGCTACACTTTTTTTTGTGAAGTAATTATAAAAGTAAATATTTCAGATCATTTTATACACATTTTGGAATATTTTTTGCAAAAAAAAAATTTTTTAAATACTTCACGAATGCAGTCTAGCTGATTTGAAAGTTTTGGCTTAAAATCAAAAAAGATTCAAATCAGCTACACTTTTTTCTGTGAAGTAATTATAAAAGTAAATATTTCAGATCATTTTATACACATTTTGGAATATTTTTTGCAAAAAAAGTTATTTAAATACTTCACGAATGCAGTCTAGCTGATTTGAAAGTTTTGGCTTAAAATCAAAAAAGATTCAAATCAGCTACACTTTTTTCTGTGAAGTAATTATAAAAGTAAATATTTCAGATTATTTTATACACATTTTGGAATATTTTTTGCAAAAAAAGTTATTTAAATACTTCACGAATGCAGTCTAGCTGATTTGAAAGTTTTGGCTTAAAATCAAAAAAGATTCAAATCAGCTACTTTTTTCTGTGAAGTAATAATAAAAGTAAATATTTCAGATCATTTTATACACATTTTGGAATATTTTTTGCAAAAAAAGTTATTTAAATACTTCACGAATGCAGTCTAGCTGATTTGAAAGTTTTGGCTTAAAATCAAAAAAGATTCAAATCAGCTACACTTTTTTCTGTGAAGTAATTATAAAAGTAAATATTTCAGATCATTTTATACACATTTTGGAATATTTTTTGCAAAAAAAGTTATTTAAATACTTCACGAATGCAGTTTAGCTGATTTGAAAGTTTTGGCTTAAAATCAAAAAAGATTCAAATCAGCTACACTTTTTTCTGTGAAGTAATTATAAAAGTAAATATTTCAGATCATTTTATACACATTTTGGAATATTTTTTGCAAAAAAAGTTATTTAAATACTTCACGAATGCAGTCTAGCTGATTTGAAAGTTTTGGCTTAAAATCAAAAAAGATTCAAATCAGCTACACTTTTTTTTGTGAAGTAATTATAAAAGTAAATATTTCAGATCATTTTATACACATTTTGGAATATTTTTTGCAAAAAAAGTTTTTAAATACTTCACGAATGCAGTCTAGCTGATTTGAAAGTTTTGGCTTAAAATCAAAAAAGATTCAAATCAGCTACACTTTTTTTTGTGAAGTAATTATAAAAGTAAATATTTCAGATCATTTTATACACATTTTGGAATATTTTTTGCAAAAAAAGTTATTTAAATACTTCAGGAATGCAGTCTAGCAAATTTGAAAGTTTTGGCTTAAAATCAAAAAAGATTCAAATCAGCTACACTTTTTTTTGTGAAGTAATTATAAAAGTAAATATTTCAGATCATTTTATACACATTTTGGAATATTTTTTGCAAAAAAAGTTATTTAAATACTTTACGAATGCAGTCTAGCTGATTTGAAAGTTTTGGCTTAAAATCAAAAAAGATTCAAATCAGCTACACTTTTTTTTGTGAAGTAATTATAAAAGTAAATATTTCAGATCATTTTATACACATTTTGGAATATTTTTTGCAAAAAAAGTTATTTAAATACTTCACGAATGCAGTCTAGCTGATTTGAAAGTTTTGGCTTAAAATCAAAAAAGATTCAAATCAGCTACACTTTTTTCTGTGAAGTAATTATAAAAGTAAATATTTCAGATCATTTTATACACATTTTGGAACATTTTTTGCAAAAAAAAAATTTTTTAAATACTTCACGAATGCAGTCTAGCTGATTTGAAAGTTTTGGCTTAAAATCAAAAAAGATTCAAATCAGCTACACTTTTTTCTGTGAAGTAATTATAAAAGTAAATATTTCAGATCATTTTATACACATTTTGGAATATTTTTTGCAAAAAAAGTTTTTTAAATACTTCGCGAATGCAGTCTAGCTGATTTGAAAGTTTTGGCTTAAAATCAAAAAAGATTCAAATCAGCTACACTTTTTTCTGTGAAGTAATTATAAAAGTAAATATTTCAGATCATTTTATACACATTTTGGAATATTTTTTGCAAAAAAAGTTATTTAAATACTTCACGAATGCAGTCTAGCTGATTTGAAAGTTTTGGCTTAAAATCAAAAAAGATTCAAATCAGCTACACTTTTTTCTGTGAAGTAATTATAAAAGTAAATATTTCAGATCATTTTATACACATTTTGGAATATTTTTTGCAAAAAAAGTTATTTAAATACTTCACGAATGCAGTCTAGCTGATTTGAAAGTTTTGGCTTAAAATCAAAAAAGATTCAAATCAGCTACTTTTTTCTGTGAAGTAATTATAAAAGTAAATATTTCAGATCATTTTATACACATTTTGGAATATTTTTTACAAAAAAAGTTATTTAAATACTTCACGAATGCAGTCTAGCTGATTTGAAAGTTTTGGCTTAAAATCAAAAAAGATTCAAATCAGCTACACTTTTTTCTGTGAAGTAATTATAAAAGTAAATATTTCAGATTATTTTATACACATTTTGGAATATTTTTTGCAAAAAAAGTTATTTAAATACTTCACGAATGCAGTCTAGCTGATTTGAAAGTTTTGGCTTAAAATCAAAAAAGATTCAAATCAGCTACTTTTTTCTGTGAAGTAATAATAAAAGTAAATATTTCAGATCATTTTATACACATTTTGGAATATTTTTTGCAAAAAAAGTTATTTAAATACTTCACGAATGCAGTCTAGCTGATTTGAAAGTTTTGGCTTAAAATCAAAAAAGATTCAAATCAGCTACACTTTTTTCTGTGAAGTAATTATAAAAGTAAATATTTCAGATCATTTTATACACATTTTGGAATATTTTTTGCAAAAAAAGTTATTTAAATACTTCACGAATGCAGTTTAGCTGATTTGAAAGTTTTGGCTTAAAATCAAAAAAGATTCAAATCAGCTACACTTTTTTCTGTGAAGTAATTATAAAAGTAAATATTTCAGATCATTTTATACACATTTTGGAATATTTTTTGCAAAAAAAGTTATTTAAATACTTCACGAATGCAGTCTAGCTGATTTGAAAGTTTTGGCTTAAAATCAAAAAAGATTCAAATCAGCTACACTTTTTTCTGTGAAGTAATTATAAAAGTAAATATTTCAGATCATTTTATACACATTTTGGAACATTTTTTGCAAAAAAAAAATTTTTTAAATACTTCACGAATGCAGTCTAGCTGATTTGAAAGTTTTGGCTTAAAATCAAAAAAGATTCAAATCAGCTACACTTTTTTCTGTGAAGTAATTATAAAAGTAAATATTTCAGATCATTTTATACACATTTTGGAATATTTTTTGCAAAAAAAGTTTTTTAAATACTTCGCGAATGCAGTCTAGCTGATTTGAAAGTTTTGGCTTAAAATCAAAAAAGATTCAAATCAGCTACACTTTTTTCTGTGAAGTAATTATAAAAGTAAATATTTCAGATCATTTTATACACATTTTGGAATATTTTTTGCAAAAAAAGTTATTTAAATACTTCACGAATGCAGTCTAGCTGATTTGAAAGTTTTGGCTTAAAATCAAAAAAGATTCAAATCAGCTACACTTTTTTCTGTGAAGTAATTATAAAAGTAAATATTTCAGATCATTTTATACACATTTTGGAATATTTTTTGCAAAAAAAGTTATTTAAATACTTCACGAATGCAGTCTAGCTGATTTGAAAGTTTTGGCTTAAAATCAAAAAAGATTCAAATCAGCTACTTTTTTCTGTGAAGTAATTATAAAAGTAAATATTTCAGATCATTTTATACACATTTTGGAATATTTTTTACAAAAAAAGTTATTTAAATACTTCACGAATGCAGTCTAGCTGATTTGAAAGTTTTGGCTTAAAATCAAAAAAGATTCAAATCAGCTACACTTTTTTTTGTGAAGTAATTATAAAAGTAAATATTTCAGATCATTTTATACACATTTTGGAATATTTTTTGCAAAAAAAAAATTTTTTAAATACTTCACGAATGCAGTCTAGCTGATTTGAAAGTTTTGGCTTAAAATCAAAAAAGATTCAAATCAGCTACACTTTTTTCTGTGAAGTAATTATAAAAGTAAATATTTCAGATCATTTTATACACATTTTGGAATATTTTTTGCAAAAAAAGTTTTTTAAATACTTCGCGAATGCAGTCTAGCTGATTTGAAAGTTTTGGCTTAAAATCAAAAAAGATTCAAATCAGCTACACTTTTTTCTGTGAAGTAATTATAAAAGTAAATATTTCAGATCATTTTATACACATTTTGGAATATTTTTTGCAAAAAAAGTTATTTAAATACTTCACGAATGCAGTCTAGCTGATTTGAAAGTTTTGGCTTAAAATCAAAAAAGATTCAAATCAGCTACACTTTTTTCTGTGAAGTAATTATAAAAGTAAATATTTCAGATCATTTTATACACATTTTGGAATATTTTTTGCAAAAAAAGTTATTTAAATACTTCACGAATGCAGTCTAGCTGATTTGAAAGTTTTGGCTTAAAATCAAAAAAGATTCAAATCAGCTACTTTTTTCTGTGAAGTAATTATAAAAGTAAATATTTCAGATCATTTTATACACATTTTGGAATATTTTTTGCAAAAAAAGTTATTTAAATACTTCACGAATGCAGTCTAGCTGATTTGAAAGTTTTGGCTTAAAATCAAAAAAGATTCAAATCAGCTACACTTTTTTTTGTGAAGTAATTATAAAAGTAAATATTTCAGATCATTTTATACACATTTTGGAATATTTTTTGCAAAAAAAGTTATTTAAATACTTTACGAATGCAGTCTAGCTGATTTGAAAGTTTTGGCTTAAAATCAAAAAAGATTCAAATCAGCTACACTTTTTTCTGTGAAGTAATTATAAAAGTAAATATTTCAGATCATTTTATACACATTTTGGAATATTTTTTGCAAAAAAAGTTATTTAAATACTTCACGAATGCAGTCTAGCTGATTTGAAAGTTTTGGCTTAAAATCAAAAAAGATTCAAATCAGCTACACTTTTTTTTGTGAAGTAATTATAAAAGTAAATATTTCAGATCATTTTATACACATTTTGGAATATTTTTTGCAAAAAAAGTTATTTAAATACTTCACGAATGCAGTCTAGCTGATTTGAAAGTTTTGGCTTAAAATCAAAAAAGATTCAAATCAGCTACACTTTTTTCTGTGATATAATTATAAAAGTAAATATTTCAGATCATTTTATACACATTTTGGAATATTTTTTGCAAAAAAAGTTATTTAAATACTTTACGAATGCAGTCTAGCTGATTTGAAAGTTTTGGCTTAAAATCAAAAAAGATTCAAATCAGCTACACTTTTTTCTGTGAAGTAATTATAAAAGTAAATATTTCAGATCATTTTATACACATTTTGGAATATTTTTTGCAAAAAAAATTATTTAAATACTTCAAGAATGCAGCCTAGCTGATTTGATAGTTTTGGCTTAAAATCAAAAAAGATTCAAATCAGCTACACTTTTTTCTGTGAAGTAATTATAAAAGTAAATATTTCAGATCATTTTATACACATTTTGGAATATTTTTTGCAAAAAAAGTTATTTAAATACTTCACGAATGCAGTCTAGCTGATTTGAAAGTTTTGGCTTAAAATCAAAAAAGATTCAAATCAGCTACACTTTTTTCTGTGAAGTAATTATAAAAGTAAATATTTCAGATCATTTTATACACATTTTGGAATATTTTTTGCAAAAAAAATTATTTAAATACTTCAAGAATGCAGCCTAGCTGATTTGATAGTTTTGGCTTAAAATCAAAAAAGATTCAAATCAGCTACACTTTTTTTTGTGAAGTAATTATAAAAGTAAATATTTCAGATCATTTTATACACATTTTGGAATATTTTTTGCAAAAAAAGTTATTTAAATACTTCACGAATGCAGTCTAGCTGATTTGAAAGTTTTGGCTTAAAATCAAAAAAGATTCAAATCAGCTACACTTTTTTCTGTGATATAATTATAAAAGTAAATATTTCAGATCATTTTATACACATTTTGGAATATTTTTTGCAAAAAAAATTATTTAAATACTTCAAGAATGCAGCCTAGCTGATTTGATAGTTTTGGCTTAAAATCAAAAAAGATTCAAATCAGCTACACTTTTTTTTGTGAAGTAATTATAAAAGTTAATATTTCAGATCATTTTATACACATTTTGGAATATTTTTTGCAAAAAAAGTTATTTAAATACTTCACGAATGCAGTCTAGCTGATTTGAAAGTTTTGGCTTAAAATCAAAAAAGATTCAAATCAGCTACACTTTTTTCTGTGAAGTAATTATAAAAGTAAATATTTCAGATCATTTTATACACATTTTGGAATATTTTTTGCAAAAAAAGTTATTTAAATACTTCAAGAATGCAGCCTAGCTGATTTGATAGTTTTGGCTTAAAATCAAAAAAGATTCAAATCAGCTACACTTTTTTCTGTGAAGCAATTATAAAAGTAAATATATCAGATCATTTTATACACATTTTGGAATATTTTTTGCAAAAAAAAAATTTTTTAAATACTTCACGAATGCAGTCTAGCTGATTTGAAAGTTTTGGCTTAAAATCAAAAAAGATTCAAATCAGCTACACTTTTTTCTGTGAAGTAATTATAAAAGTAAATATTTCAGATCATTTTATACACATTTTGGAATATTTTTTGCAAAAAAAAAATTTTTTAAATACTTCACGAATGCAGTCTAGCTGATTTGAAAGTTTTGGCTTAAAATCAAAAAAGATTCAAATCAGCTACACTTTTTTCTGTGAAGTAATTATAAAAGTAAATATTTCAGATCATTTTATACACATTTTGGAATATTTTTTGCAAAAAAAGTTATTTAAATACTTCGCGAATGCAGTCTAGCTGATTTGAAAGTTTTGGCTTAAAATCAAAAAAGATTCAAATCAGCTACACTTTTTTCTGTGAAGTAATTATAAAAGTAAATATTTCAGATCATTTTATACACATTTTGGAATATTTTTTGCAAAAAAAATTATTTAAATACTTCAAGAATGCAGCCTAGCTGATTTGATAGTTTTGGCTTAAAATCAAAAAAGATTCAAATCAGCTACACTTTTTTCTGTGAAGCAATTATAAAAGTAAATATTTCAGATCATTTTATACACATTTTGGAATATTTTTTGCAAAAAAAGTTATTTAAATACTTCACGAATGCAGTCTAGCTGATTTGAAAGTTTTGGCTTAAAATCAAAAAAGATTCAAATCAGCTACACTTTTTTCTGTGAAGTAATTATAAAAGTAAATATTTCAGATCATTTTATACACATTTTGGAATATTTTTTGCAAAAAAAGTTATTTAAATACTTCACGAATGCAGTCTAGCTGATTTGAAAGTTTTGGCTTAAAATCAAAAAAGATTCAAATCAGCTACACTTTTTTTTGTGAAGTAATTATAAAAGTAAATATTTCAGATCATTTTATACACATTTTGGAATATTTTTTGCAAAAAAAGTTGTTTAAATACTTTACGAATGCAGTCTAGCTGATTTGAAAGTTTTGGCTTAAAATCAAAAAAGATTCAAATCAGCTACACTTTTTTCTGTGAAGTAATTATAAAAGTAAATATTTCAGATCATTTTATACACATTTTGGAATATTTTTTGCAAAAAAAGTTATTTAAATACTTCACGAATGCAGTCTAGCTGATTTGAAAGTTTTGGCTTAAAATCAAAAAAGATTCAAATCAGCTACACTTTTTTTTGTGAAGTAATTATAAAAGTAAATATTTCAGATCATTTTATACACATTTTGGAATATTTTTTGCAAAAAAAGTTATTTAAATACTTCACGAATGCAGTCTAGCTGATTTGAAAGTTTTGGCTTAAAATCAAAAAAGATTCAAATCAGCTACACTTTTTTCTGTGAAGTAATTATAAAAGTAAATATTTCAGATCATTTTATACACATTTTGGAATATTTTTTGCAAAAAAAGTTATTTAAATACTTCACGAATGCAGTCTAGCTGATTTGAAAGTTTTGGCTTAAAATCAAAAAAGATTCAAATCAGCTACACTTTTTTTTGTGAAGTAATTATAAAAGTAAATATTTCAGATCATTTTATACACATTTTGGAATATTTTTTGCAAAAAAAGTTATTTAAATACTTCACGAATGCAGTCTAGCTGATTTGAAAGTTTTGGCTTTAAATCAAAAAAGATTCAAATCAGCTACACTTTTTTCTGTGAAGTAATTATAAAAGTAAATATTTCAGATCATTTTATACACATTTTGGAATATTTTTTGCAAAAAAAATTATTTAAATACTTCAAGAATGCAGCCTAGCTGATTTGATAGTTTTGGCTTAAAATCAAAAAAGATTCAAATCAGCTACACTTTTTTCTGTGAAGCAATTATAAAAGTAAATATTTCAGATCATTTTATACACATTTTGGAATATTTTTTGCAAAAAAAGTTATTTAAATACTTCACGAATGCAGTCTAGCTGATTTGAAAGTTTTGGCTTAAAATCAAAAAAGATTCAAATCAGCTACACTTTTTTCTGTGAAGTAATTATAAAAGTAAATATTTCAGATCATTTTATACAAATTTTGGAATATTTTTTGCAAAAAAAGTTATTTAAATACTTCACGAATGCAGTCTAGCTGATTTGAAAGTTTTGGCTTAAAATCAAAAAAGATTCAAATCAGCTACACTTTTTTTTGTGAAGTAATTATAAAAGTAAATATTTCAGATCATTTTATACACATTTTGGAATATTTTTTGCAAAAAAAGTTATTTAAATACTTCACGAATGCAGTCTAGCTGATTTGAAAGTTTTGGCTTAAAATCAAAAAATGATTCAAATCAGCTACACTTTTTTCTGTGAAGTAATTATAAAAGTAAATATTTCAGATCATTTTATACACATTTTGGAATATTTTTTGCAAAAAAAATTATTTAAATACTTCACGAATGCAGTCTAGCTGATTTGAAAGTTTTGGCTTAAAATCAAAAAAGATTCAAATCAGCTACACTTTTTTCTGTGAAGTAATTATAAAAGTAAATATTTCAGATCATTTTATACACATTTTGGAATATTTTTTGCAAAAAAAGTTATTTAAATACTTCACGAATGCAGTCTAGCTGATTTGAAAGTTTTGGCTTAAAATCAAAAAAGATTCAAATCAGCTACACTTTTTTCTGTGAAGTAATTATAAAAGTAAATATTTCCTATCATTTTATACACATTTTGGAATATTTTTTGCAAAAAAAAATTTTTTAAATACTTCACGAATGCAGTCTAGCTGATTTGAAAGTTTTGGCTTAAAATCAAAAAAGATTCAAATCAGCTGCACTTTTTTCTGTGAAGTAATTATAAAAGTAAATATTTCAGATCATTTTATACACATTTTGGAATATTTTTTGCAAAAAAAGTTATTTAAATACTTCACGAATGCAGTCTAGCTGATTTGAAAGTTTTGGCTTAAAATCAAAAAAGATTCAAATCAGCTACACTTTTTTCTGTGAAGTAATTATAAAAGTAAATATTTCAGATTATTTTATACACATTTTGGAATATTTTTTGCAAAAAAAGTTATTTAAATACTTCAGGAATGCAGTCTAGCTGATTTGAAAGTTTTGGCTTAAAATCAAAAAAGATTCAAATCAGCTACTTTTTTCTGTGAAGTAATTATAAAAGTAAATATTTCAGATCATTTTATACACATTTTGGAATATTTTTTGCAAAAAAAGTTATTTAAATACTTCACGAATGCAGTCTAGCTGATTTGAAAGTTTTGGCTTAAAATCAAAAAAGATTCAAATCAGCTACACTTTTTTCTGTGAAGTAATTATAAAAGTAAATATTTCAGATCATTTTATACACATTTTGGAATATTTTTTGCAAAAAAAATTATTTAAATACTTCACGAATGCAGTCTAGCTGATTTGAAAGTTTTGGCTTAAAATCAAAAAAGATTCAAATCAGCTACACTTTTTTCTGTGAAGTAATTATAAAAGTAAATATTTCAGATCATTTTATACACATTTTGGAATATTTTTTGCAAAAAAAGTTATTTAAATACTTCACGAATGCAGTCTAGCTGATTTGAAAGTTTTGGCTTAAAATCAAAAAAGATTCAAATCAGCTACACTTTTTTCTGTGAAGTAATTATAAAAGTAAATATTTCAGATCATTTTATACACATTTTGGAATATTTTTTGCAAAAAAAGTTTTTTAAATACTTCACGAATGCAGTCTAGCTGATTTGAAAGTTTTGGCTTAAAATCAAAAAAGATTCAAATCAGCTACACTTTTTTTTGTGAAGTAATTATAAAAGTAAATATTTCAGATCATTTTATACACATTTTGGAATATTTTTTGCAAAAAAAAAATGTTTTAAATACTTCACGAATGCAGTCTAGCTGATTTGAAAGTTTTGGCTTAAAATCAAAAAAGATTCAAATCAGCTACACTTTTTTCTGTGAAGTAATTATAAAAGTTAATATTTCAGATCATTTTATACACATTTTGGAATATTTTTTGCAAAAAAAGTTATTTAAATACTTCACGAATGCAGTCTAGCTGATTTGAAAGTTTTGGCTTAAAATCAAAAAAGATTCAAATCAGCTACACTTTTTTCTGTGAAGTAATTATAAAAGTAAATATTTCAGATCATTTTATACACATTTCGGAATATTTTTTTGCAAAAAAAGTTATTTAAATACTTCACGAATGCAGTCTAGCTGATTTGAAAGTTTTGGCTTAAAATCAAAAAAAGATTCAAATCAGCTACACTTTTTTCTGTGAAGTAATTATAAAAGTAAATATTTCAGATCATTTTATACACATTTTGGAACATTTTTTGCAAAAAAAGTTATTTAAATACTTCACGAATGCAGTCTAGCTGATTTGAAAGTTTTGGCTTAAAATCAAAAAAGATTCAAATCAGCTACTTTTTTCTGTGAAGTAATTATAAAAGTAAATATTTCAGATCATTTTATACACATTTTGGAATATTTTTTGCAAAAAAAATTATTTAAATACTTCACGAATGCAGCCTAGCTGATTTGAAAGTTTTGGCTTAAAATCAAAAAAGATTCAAATCAGCTACACTTTTTTCTGTGAAGTAATTATAAAAGTAAATATTTCAGATCATTTTATACACATTTTGGAATATTTTTTGCAAAAAAAATTATTTAAATACTTCACGAATGCAGCCTAGCTGATTTGAAAGTTTTGGCTTAAAATCAAAAAAGATTCAAATCAGCTACACTTTTTTCTGTGAAGTAATTATAAAAGTAAATATTTCAGATCATTTTATACACATTTTGGAATATTTTTTGCAAAAAAAATTATTTAAATACTTCACGAATGCAGCCTAGCTGATTTGAAAGTTTTGGCTTAAAATCAAAAAAGATTCAAAACAGCTACACTTTTTTCTGTGAAGTAATTATAAAAGTAAATATTTCAGATCATTTTATACACATTTTGGAATATTTTTTGCAAAAAAAGTTATTTAAATACTTCACGAATGCAGTCTAGCTGATTTGAAAGTTTTGGCTTAAAATCAAAAAAGATTCAAATCAGCTACACTTTTTTCTGTGAAGTAATTATAAAAGTAAATATTTCAGATCATTTTATACACATTTTGGAATATTTTTTGCAAAAAAAATTATTTAAATACTTCACGAATGCAGCCTAGCTGATTTGAAAGTTTTGGCTTAAAATCAAAAAAGATTCAAATCAGCTACACTTTTTTCTGTAAAGTAATTATAAAAGTAAATATTTCAGATCATTTTATACACATTTTGGAATATTTTTTGCAAAAAAAGTTATTTAAATACTTCACGAATGCAGTCTAGCTGATTTGAAAGTTTTGGCTTAAAATCAAAAAAGATTCAAATCAGCTACACTTTTTTCTGTGAAGTAATTATAAAAGTAAATATTTCAGATCATTTTATACACATTTTGGAATATTTTTTGCAAAAAAAATTATTTAAATACTTCACGAATGCAGTCTAGCTGATTTGAAAGTTTTGGCTTAAAATCAAAAAAGATTCAAATCAGCTACACTTTTTTCTGTGAAGTAATTATAAAAGTAAATATTTCAGATCATTTTATACACATTTTGGAATATTTTTTGCAAAAAAAGTTATTTAAATACTTCACGAATGCAGTCTAGCTGATTTGAAAGTTTTGGCTTAAAATCAAAAAAGATTCAAATCAGCTACACTTTTTTCTGTGAAGTAATTATAAAAGTAAATATTTCAGATCATTTTATACACATTTTGGAATATTTTTTGCAAAAAAAGTTTTTTAAATACTTCACGAATGCAGTCTAGCTGATTTGAAAGTTTTGGCTTAAAATCAAAAAAGATTCAAATCAGCTACACTTTTTTTTGTGAAGTAATTATAAAAGTAAATATTTCAGATCATTTTATACACATTTTGGAATATTTTTTGCAAAAAAAAAATGTTTTAAATACTTCACGAATGCAGTCTAGCTGATTTGAAAGTTTTGGCTTAAAATCAAAAAAGATTCAAATCAGCTACACTTTTTTCTGTGAAGTAATTATAAAAGTTAATATTTCAGATCATTTTATACACATTTTGGAATATTTTTTGCAAAAAAAGTTATTTAAATACTTCACGAATGCAGTCTAGCTGATTTGAAAGTTTTGGCTTAAAATCAAAAAAGATTCAAATCAGCTACACTTTTTTCTGTGAAGTAATTATAAAAGTAAATATTTCAGATCATTTTATACACATTTCGGAATATTTTTTTGCAAAAAAAGTTATTTAAATACTTCACGAATGCAGTCTAGCTGATTTGAAAGTTTTGGCTTAAAATCAAAAAAAGATTCAAATCAGCTACACTTTTTTCTGTGAAGTAATTATAAAAGTAAATATTTCAGATCATTTTATACACATTTTGGAACATTTTTTGCAAAAAAAGTTATTTAAATACTTCACGAATGCAGTCTAGCTGATTTGAAAGTTTTGGCTTAAAATCAAAAAAGATTCAAATCAGCTACTTTTTTCTGTGAAGTAATTATAAAAGTAAATATTTCAGATCATTTTATACACATTTTGGAATATTTTTTGCAAAAAAAATTATTTAAATACTTCACGAATGCAGCCTAGCTGATTTGAAAGTTTTGGCTTAAAATCAAAAAAGATTCAAATCAGCTACACTTTTTTCTGTGAAGTAATTATAAAAGTAAATATTTCAGATCATTTTATACACATTTTGGAATATTTTTTGCAAAAAAAATTATTTAAATACTTCACGAATGCAGCCTAGCTGATTTGAAAGTTTTGGCTTAAAATCAAAAAAGATTCAAATCAGCTACACTTTTTTCTGTGAAGTAATTATAAAAGTAAATATTTCAGATCATTTTATACACATTTTGGAATATTTTTTGCAAAAAAAATTATTTAAATACTTCACGAATGCAGCCTAGCTGATTTGAAAGTTTTGGCTTAAAATCAAAAAAGATTCAAAACAGCTACACTTTTTTCTGTGAAGTAATTATAAAAGTAAATATTTCAGATCATTTTATACACATTTTGGAATATTTTTTGCAAAAAAAGTTATTTAAATACTTCACGAATGCAGTCTAGCTGATTTGAAAGTTTTGGCTTAAAATCAAAAAAGATTCAAATCAGCTACACTTTTTTCTGTGAAGTAATTATAAAAGTAAATATTTCAGATCATTTTATACACATTTTGGAATATTTTTTGCAAAAAAAATTATTTAAATACTTCACGAATGCAGCCTAGCTGATTTGAAAGTTTTGGCTTAAAATCAAAAAAGATTCAAATCAGCTACACTTTTTTCTGTAAAGTAATTATAAAAGTAAATATTTCAGATCATTTTATACACATTTTGGAATATTTTTTGCAAAAAAAGTTATTTAAATACTTCACGAATGCAGTCTAGCTGATTTGAAAGTTTTGGCTTAAAATCAAAAAAGATTCAAATCAGCTACACTTTTTTCTGTGAAGTAATTATAAAAGTAAATATTTCAGATCATTTTATACACATTTTGGAATATTTTTTGCAAAAAAAATTATTTAAATACTTCGCGAATGCAGTCTAGCTGATTTGAAAGTTTTGGCTTAAAATCAAAAAAGATTCAAATCAGCTACACTTTTTTCTGTGAAGTAATTATAAAAGTAAATATTTCAGATCATTTTATACACATTTTGGAATATTTTTTGCAAAAAAAATTATTTAAATACTTCACGAATGCAGCCTAGCTGATTTGAAAGTTTTGGCTTAAAATCAAAAAATATTCAAATCAGCTACACTTTTTTCTGTGAAGTAATTATAAAAGTAAATATTTCAGATCATTTTATACACATTTTGGAATATTTTTTGCAAAAAAAATTATTTAAATACTTCACGAATGCAGCCTAGCTGATTTGATAGTTTTGGCTTAAAATCAAAAAAGATTCAAATCAGCTACACTTTTTTCTGTGAAGCAATTATAAAAGTAAATATATCAGATCATTTTATACACATTTTGGAATATTTTTTGCAAAAAAAATTATTTAAATACTTCACGAATGCAGTCTAGCTGATTTGAAAGTTTTGGCTTAAAATCAAAAAAGATTCAAATCAGCTACACTTTTTTCTGTGAAGTAATTATAAAAGTAAATATTTCAGATCATTTTATACACATTTTGGAATATTTTTTGCAAAAAAAATTATTTAAATACTTCACGAATGCAGTCTAGCTGATTTGAAAGTTTTGGCTTAAAATCAAAAAAGATTCAAATCAGCTACACTTTTTTCTGTGAAGTAATTATAAAAGTAAATCTTTCAGATCATTTTATACACATTTTGGAATATTTTTTGCAAAAAAAGTTATTTAAATACTTCACGAATGCAGTCTAGCTTATTTGAAAGTTTTGGCTTAAAATCAAAAAAGATTCAAAACAGCTACACTTTTTTCTGTGAAGTAATTATAAAAGTAAATATTTCAGATCATTTTATACACATTTTGGAATATTTTTTGCAAAAAAAATTATTTAAATACTTCACGAATGCAGCCTAGCTGATTTGAAAGTTTTGGCTTAAAATCAAAAAAGATTCAAATCAGCTACACTTTTTTCTGTGAAGTAATTATAAAAGTAAATATTTCAGATCATTTTATACACATTTTGGAATATTTTTTGCAAAAAAAGTTATTTAAATACTTCACGAATGCAGTCTAGCTGATTTGAAAGTTTTGGCTTAAAATCAAAAAAGATTCAAATCAGCTACACTTTTTTCTGTGAAGTAATTATAAAAGTAAATATTTCAGATCATTTTATACACATTTTGGAATATTTTTTGCAAAAAAAATTATTTAAATACTTCACGAATGCAGTCTAGCTGATTTGAAAGTTTTGGCTTAAAATCAAAAAAGATTCAAATCAGCTACACTTTTTTCTGTGAAGTAATTATAAAAGTAAATATTTCAGATCATTTTATACACATTTTGGAATATTTTTTGCAAAAAAAGTTATTTAAATACTTCACGAATGCAGTCTAGCTGATTTGAAAGTTTTGGCTTAAAATCAAAAAAGATTCAAATCAGCTACACTTTTTTCTGTGAAGTAATTATAAAAGTAAATATTTCAGATCATTTTATACACATTTTGGAATATAAGACGAGGATATAAAAAAAATTCTGGCGAGGGTCCGAAAAAGGCACAAATTATGAAATATGCGGCACCCCTGTTTCAACTTGAGTTTTGAAGGGAATCGTGAAATGGCGTATGGCGATTTTGCCCAACTTGAGTTTTGAAGCAAATTGTAAAATGGCGTATAGCGATTTTGCCCAACTTGAGTTTTGAAGGAAATCGTAAAATGGCGTATAGCGATTTTGCCCAACTTGAGTTTTAAGCTTTTTGAAAAAATGAATTTTAGCAGTTTTTTTTCAAGTTTGAAAACTGCAAAATTTTCGAAAAAAACGCAGTTTTTCAATATTTTCGTATTATTGCCGATTTTGAAGTTGAAAATAGGTCAAAATGGGAATTAAACATTTTTGTGAAATTTCCAACGGTTGGAAAAATTTGGATTTCCAACCGTTGGAAATTTTTTTGCATTTCCAACCGTTGGCAATTTTTTTGCATTTCCAACCGTTGGAAATTTTTTTGCAAAAAAGTAAGAAAGTACGCAGAATAAAGACTTACGGACTAGACGATTAAAAACAATCAACATGCATTTCAATTAGGAGATGGAGATCATGAAGAGTTTTGTTCTTTTGCATTGCACCAAAAATGGAATATTTTCCAACAGAAATGTTGAAGCTAATCGACAAGCTTTATCATGTGCAGCACTAGAGAGTTTTTGAAATCGTTATTCTTCTTGACAATCAAGCAGTTCTGGAATACATACAATTGCAGCTACTGTCACAGTCGGGATTTCGTTAATAATAGAATCTGAGATAAAAATACAGTACATAAAAATAAATAATATAACTTACACTACGATCATGAATCACAATAAAATCATACGGGCTAAAAGACGCAACAGTATTTCCAAGAAACCAAACATTGAAGCATTTCTTTGAAGTTCATTCCAATTAATAGATTTTTTCATTCTTGAATAATTGATGGCATACTTAAAAATATAGAAATAATAACCATTAATATAATTAACACAAATTACCGTGAATCAAAAGTATCTGCTTAACTGCAGAGAAATCCTCTACCTGAAAATGCAATAAGTTAGAAAAGCAGTACTACGGTCAAACATAAACAGAAATACACGGATGTTAAAAAATAAACAACATAAATATATATTTGTGCGACAAAAACAGATGCAAAAAAAGAGAAAAAAAGTTGCAAAAAATGGGAAAGAAAAACAAAGTTTTTTTGCTGTTGGCAAAATGTTGCCAAAGCAATGTTTTATTTTTCTTCAATTGATTCATCGAAGACAATTGTTTCGTGAGCGTTGTAGGTGTTTTTCGTTAATTAATTAATTAATTAATTAATTAATTAATTGTTCTTTTAACATCCGTGTATTTTTGCTTTTGATTCACGGTAATTTGTGTTAATTATATTAATGGTTATTATTTCTATATTTTTAAGTATGCCATCAAATATTCAAGAATGAAAAAATCTATTAATTGGAATGAACTTCAAAGAAATGCTTCAATGTTTGGTTTCTTGGAAATACTGTTGCGTCTTTTAGCCCGTATGATTTTATTGTGATTCATGATCGTAGTGTAAGTTATATTATTTATTTTTATGTACTGTATTTTTATCTCAGATTCTATTATTAACGAAATCCCGACTGTGACAGTAGCTGCAATTGTATGTATTCCAGAACTGCTTGATTGTCAAGAAGAATAACGATTTCAAAAGCTTGTCGATAAGCAGTGGTATCAACGCAGAGTACTATTCCATTTTTGGTGCAATGCAAAAGAACAAAATTCTTTATGATCTCCATCTCCTAATTGAAATGCATGTTGATTGTTTTTAAATCGTCTAGTCCGTAAGTCTTTATTCTGCGTACTTTCTTACTTTTTTGCAAAAAAATTTCCAACGGTTGGAAATGCAAAAAAATTTCCAACGGTTGGAAATGCAAAAAAATTTACAACGGTTGGAAATCCAAATTTTTTCCAACGGTTGGAAATGCAAAATTTCCAACGGTTGGAAATCCAAATTTTTTCCAACGGTTGGAAATGCAAAATTTCCAACGGTTGGAAATCCAAATTTTTTCCAACGGTTGGAAATGCAAAATTTCCAACGGTTGGAAATCCAAATTTTTCCAACCGTTGGAAATTTCCAAAAAATTTTAATTTTCGTTCTGACCGCTTGTCAACTTTAAAATCACCTATGATTTTTGCATTTTATGTCGAATATTTTGAACGTATTAAAATTTGTTCACCGTCAACAATTTGTAAAAAAATATTTTACGATTTGCTTCAAAACTCAAGTTGGGCTAAATCGCTATTCGCCATTTTACGATTTGCTTCAAAACTCAAGTTGGGCAAAGTTGCCATACGCCATTTTAAGATTTGCTTCAAAACTCAAGTTGACCAAAATCGCTATACGCCGTTTTACGATTTCATTCAAAACTCAAGTTGGGCAAAAAAAAAAGAGCCCAAATTGAGAAACTACCGAAAAAGTGTCAAGTGCTGGCACTTTGCTTTTAAACGGCTTTTTTCGGACCCTCGCCAGAAATTTTTTTATATCCTCATCTTATATTTTTTGCAAAAAAAAATTATTTAAATACTTCACGAATGCAGTCCAGCTGATTTGAAAGTTTTGGCTTAAAATCAAAAAAGATTCAAATCAGCTTCACTTTTTTCTGTGAAGTAATTATAAAAGTAAATATTTCAGATCATTTTATACACATTTTGGAATATTTTTTGCAAAAAAAATTATTTAAATACTTCACGAATGCAGTCTAGCTGATTTGAAAGTTTTGGCTTAAAATCAAAAAAGATTCAAATCAGCTACACTTTTTTCTGTGAAGTATTTATAAAAGTAAATATTTCAGATCATTTTATACACATTTTGGAATATTTTTTGCAAAAAAAATTATTTAAATACTTCACGAATGCAGTCCAGCTGATTTGAAAGTTTTGGCTTAAAATCAAAAAAGATTCAAATCAGCTTCACTTTTTTCTGTGAAGTAATTATAAAAGTAAATATTTCAGATCATTTTATACACATTTTGGAATATTTTTTGCAAAAAAAATTATTTATATACTTCACGAATGCAGTCCAGCTGATTTGAAAGTTTTGGCTTAAAATCAAAAAAGATTCAAATCAGCTTCACTTTTTTCTGTGAAGTAATTATAAAAGTAAATATTTCAGATCATTTTATACACATTTTGGAATATTTTTTGCAAAAAAAATTATTTAAATACTTCACGAATGCAGTCTAGCTGATTTGAAAGTTTTGGCTTGAAATCAAAAAAGATTCAAATTAAACGTGAAAATGAAACCGTAGAAGAAAAATAGCAAAGATTAAATGATGATAAAAATGAAAAAGCTATAAAACGCACAATAAACAGAATTGAAAAGCAAGAAAAGTTGAAAAATGAAAGAGCAGAACGGCTTAAAAATGCAAAACCAAAATCATCTTTTACTCCACAAAAAGCAGCAAATTATAAAGGTGCTAAACCATTTAGATTAGGAAAAAGAGATGTCATTTGTAATGGATGTGGGGCAAAACATTTTTTAGCATCACCTATTTTTGTAATTGTTGAAGATCCAAACAATTTTAAAATTAAAGAAGGAGCAGAACCTCTTCCATTGATTCATGTCCTCCAAAGTAACAAAGCTACCAAACGAAAAAGCTGTGGGCAATTATCTGATGGACCTTCTCAACCCAAAGTGAAGAAACCAGAATAATTTGGATAAACCAACAAGTTGCATATTTCATATGTTAAATTTATGTATTATTATTTAATTTTATATAATAAATTATTTATATTTTTTACATTTTATGGATAAAAAAATATATAAGTTTTTGGGTTTTAAGTTATAAGTGTTTTATTTTGGGCTCATTTTTTATGGTTAAAATAAAAATAAATAACTTATGGTTTTTTGTTAGAATTATCATTATAAACACATAAGGTTTTCTTAAGTTATTAGCCAACAAAAATAAGTTAATTTATTTTGAAGATAAACAATAGATATGAGTTGATTAAAAATTTTGTTGTAAAAATTTTTAATGGTTATGATATATTTTTACTTTTGACTGAAAAAAAATATATGATTGTAGTTGTTATATTAGTAGAAGTACCGGCATCGCCGGGGCTTCGCTTGTTCTGTTGTGTTTGACGTTTTTCTTCATCTGGATCATAAAGATTTTTTCCATGCATTGACATTAATGGAGAAACTTCAGCAGCTTTATTCCATGGGTTTAAATCGTTTTTTGTTTGTGAATTTTGAAAGTCTAACATTTTTATTAAGACTGCAGTCCTTTTTATGAGTTTAAGTAATGCTCATCGAAAAATAGAATAATTTGTACTTTAGCATTAAAATGCGTGGTTCTCTAATCTGGACGTCGGTTCTCGAATATGGACTTCGGTTCTCAAATATGGACGTCCAGATTGAAGAACAACTAGTAATTCTAAAACCGGTTCTAAAATATGGACGTCCAGATTAAAGAACAACTAATTTTTGAACGGTTCTCAAATATGGACGTCCAGTTCCGAGAACCGGACGGTTCTCTAATCTGGACACAACATATATATTTATATTTGTTTTAGGATGACTATACCAAAGATGATAGTGTTATCAAAGAATTAGTAGAATATATGGTTACAAATGTTTCTGAAGCTCAAGAAGTTGATGATTCTATTGTTGAAATATCTGATGCCACATCTGATGCTTCTGTACAAGAAGCCGTCCTTCCTTCAACTGATGAACAAACAAATGATGCAACTTCAAATGAACCACCGAATCTTTTATCTCCAGAATTTTAAGGTATGTTCTTTTACTATTTGTTAGATGTTTTGTTAACTACAATAGCTTTTGACGAACGAATATAGTTAAATGATTTGATTGTTTGTTGTTGTTAGATAATTTTCTACCAAGCTGCATCCTTTTTTTTCATTTACAGTATCAATTTTTATTAATTTTTGCCTCTATTTCAGCACATTTTCTTGCATCATTATTCACAAATCAACAACTTCCGCCACCACCAATCTTTTTTTCACCAAATACTGAACAAGCTCAACTTGCTGCCCTTCAAGCTTATGAAAATAGTTGCAAATGGATAACATATAAAACGCAACTTGAAATTGAAGTTTTAAAGAATAGCAATACTTTCAACAATTAATTTTTATTTGTTTATTTATTTGTTTAATATTGTTGTACTTTTTCTTTGTTAAATTATTATTCAAAATAAATGTAATATAGATCAAAAAAATTAGACTTTTGTAGAAGATGTATTTTATCGTTGCTTACCTTTTTTGTTTATATTTTTAAAATTAGAGTTGTCAAGGAGTTTTTGTGAGTCATGCAAGTCATATTTGATCTTTAAAATATCTTTGCTGTTCTCTTTTCTTTCCTTGTTTCTTTTATGTAAATTCCCTCACCACGAAATAATACGGTAGTGGAATTTCTTATGCGCAATTTTATTCTTTCCATTTTGCCTTGCACTGTTTTTGGTGAGCTTCTTCTTTCTCTCTTCAGCTTTATTGTAATTTCATATTTTTGTATGAATCTTTAATAAACTTAATATTATTATATCCTGGTTACGGTAAACTGTTTCTCCCTAACATTAAAATTAATTACTGATTTATGATATTTATAGGATCATCTGCAATGATTATTGAAAAAGAATTTTATGATCGCTGTTGCCGTGCTTATCAAAGAGTCATTGATAGGGTTGTCGATTTCCCGGGAAATCGAAAAAAGCGGGAAATTTCCCGGGAATTGCCCGGGAATTTCTGTCGTCGCGGATGCTCCGCCTTTCACATTAACCCGCCTTCTTTCTATTTTCTCCTTTCTCTTTTCTCTTTGCTTTTATTCAATTCCTTTTAACGCTTTAAAAAGAGACTATTTTTAGTCGATCATTTATTTTGTAATAAATTTGTAATCGTTTGTATTTTATCTTTTTATCGCGTTTATTTTTAATAAAGGTTTAATTACCCAAGTTTGAGGTCCCTCAGCCATAACACCAGAACCCATCAATAAAAGTAATCCAAAGTTACTATAAATTACATGGTGCATCGATAGGTCAAATATGGCATCAACGCTTCAAGCTCGGTATGCAAGAGCCAAAAAGGTGGCAACGACAAGATTAGAAGAAGCCGATCGAATTAATATTAATCAAGAATTCAATGATTTTCATGAAGCATCGCAAAATTCCATTAATTTAAATTCATTATCAATGAAATTAATGGATTCCTTTCATAATCTTCAAAGCCTTCACCATGAATGGGAAAATTTGATCGAAGAAATGTCAAATGCTGGAGCAAATGAAGCACAAGATGAGCAAGAAAAGTTAGATGAAGAAATTAAAAATGAGAAAGGATTTACATATTTTTATAATCAACTAACAACAGCTCAAACCAAACTTCAACAAGCTCTCCAAAATGGTTTGACTAAGCAAATGCAATTTTTCCCGACTCAAGAAGGTGGTAGTACTGAAAAATCGACAACTGGAGATGTTCCAGCTGATCAACAAAATACAGGTACGAGTGAAGAAGTTAATCCACAACAGCAAGCTCGTGATGATCAAGATAGAGATATCAATATTTTTGATACTCCTTTTAATCAAACTCGTCCACAACCACAAGAAAATAGCTTTAATATTTTTGATCAGCAACCTCGTCCACAATCACAAGCAGGTAGCTTTAATATTTTTGGTAATCAAACTCGTCCTTTAAATTTTGATCCTGCTTCAAAAATTTCCTATAACCCTGCTTCAAAAATTTCCAAAAGTCCGCAAAATATTTTTGCACCTTCACCACCACCAGGGATTAGGCCACCAATTACCGTATCCCCAAATCCTTTGGCACAAAATTTTTTTCAACCAGTAACAACGTATCAACAATTGCCAAAAAATCAATTTGTTCCACAAAATCAATTTGTTACACAAAATTCATTTATTCCACAAACGAATACTGGAGGCACAAGTATGTTTAATCGTAATCAATTTGTTCCACAAATTAATACTACAATGCCGCAACAACAAGGATGGAATTACCAATTTGCTCCAACACAAATGTATCAACAACCACAACATATTTCATTTGCTGTGCCAAAAATTCCTCCACCAAGATTTAATGGAAATGGTGCAAAATTCCGTAACTTTTGGCAAATTTACTCTTTAGTGCATAATAATCCAAATTACTCGGATGCTGAAAAATTAGCTTTTCTTTTATCATGTTTGGAAGGAGAAGCAAAGCAAGCATTTGAAGGATATGATATTTGTGATGTTAATTATCAGCCGGTTGTTGATCTTTTACATAAAATGTATGGTCAACCAAATCAAATTTTAACAGCCCTTTATCAACAATATGATGAAGTTCCAAAAGCAAATGATTCAATAACTTCGATTGCAAGCACAATTAATCAAATGGAATGCTATTTGCGTCAACTTCATGCTCTTGGTATTAATGTCGAAGATATGGGACTTCAACAAAATTATTTAAAAAAGTTACCAAATTCCTTTTTATTGAAAGCTTGCTCAACTGGTATGCCATTAACTTTCCAAGGCCTTCGAGATACTGTAATTCGGCAAATGCAATTGGAAATGCAATTTAAAACTTCGGTGCCTAGCAAAGAAAAAACGCAGACAAATGCAACATCTGCGGCGCCAGTTCAAAAGGGCAAACCTTCGCAAAATGAATTTTCAAAAACGGAACAAAGAAAGTCACAGCAAAAGAAATGCATTTTTTGTGAAGGAAGTGATCATCGTCCAGCACATTGTAAAAAATATGCAACACTTGAAGAAAGAAAAAATTGTTTAAAAAAAAGAGCAATTTGTGAAAACTGCTTTAAACAACATGATTCATCAAAAAGATGTTCACCATTGAGTTGCTTTATTTGCAAAAAATGGGAACATCCAACAGTTCTTTGCAGTAAAAGTCGACTATATCAACAAAAAGCACCTGATTCAAAAACAAATGCAAAAATTGTAACAAAAGCATATGCAGTAAAAGTTGATGTACAAGTTTCTAAACGTAAGGAAATTGCTATGCCAATAACTCAAGCAAAAATTTATAATCCAAAAAATGCACATTTTGAAAAAGTAGATATTTTGCTGGATTCAGCTTCAGCTTCAACTTTTATCAATGAAAAATTAGCAGCAAGTTTACAACTTCCAATTATTAAAGAAAATATTTTGCTTGAAATTTCTCGTTTTGGTGATTCAGATAATTTGCAAACAGAATCAAAAGTTGTTATTTTTCATGTTGAAGCAGAAAATGGGGAATTTATTGAACTTGATGCTTATACAATTCCAACTTTAACTCAAGCTTTACCAAAGATGGATAAAGATAGCAATCAAAAAGTAATGGTTTTACCAGAAATATTAATTGGAAATGATCATTATGGCAAAATTGTTTTATCAGAAGAACTTGCAAATGGTTTTTCAAAAATTCCTTCAAGACTCGGTCCAATTATTTGTGGCACTGGAACTTTTGTCCATTCTTTTTCAACAAAAGTTATGAAAGAGGAAGAGGATTCAAAAGAAATAAAAGGATCACATCATGAAATTCCAAAATTTTGGGATACGGAGAATTTTGCATCAGATAATTGGCAAGACGATGAATTAGTTCAGCATTTTTGTAAAACTGCAAAAATTATTGATGGAAGAATACAAATTGAATTACCTTTTGCAAAAGATCCTGCAACTTTACCATCAAATAAACTTTATGCGACGAAATGTATTGAATCATCTTTAAAAAGACTAGCTGCAAATCCAGATTATTTGATGGAATATGATTCTCAAATCAATTATTTAAAAGATAATTTAATGGTTGAAAGAAT
The DNA here is from genome assembly GCA_963922195.1 of Panagrolaimus sp. PS1159. NCBI lineage: Eukaryota > Metazoa > Nematoda > Chromadorea > Rhabditida > Panagrolaimidae > Panagrolaimus > Panagrolaimus sp. PS1159. The sequence continues at coordinate 460,907 of CAWUHW010000039.1, forward strand.
CCCTGATAATGAAAGATTTTTGAAAGGACATTATCTTAGCCATCATGGTGTTATTACTCCTGGTAAAACGACTCCTTTACGTGTTGTCTTTAATTGTTCTGGAAGAATGTCAAAAAATTCACCATGTTTAAATGATTTCCTTGACGCTGGACCTCCATTAATGCCAAAAATTGTCGATGTTTTATTACGGTATCGTATGGCAAAAATTATTGTTATGGGAGATGTTCAAAAAGCTTTTCTTCAAATAAAAGTTGCACCACAACATCGTCAATATCTTCGTTTTTTCTGGTTAAAAAGTGCTCAAGAATATTTAGAAAAAGGTTTTGATCCAACAAATATTATTGCCTATCAATTTGGTGTTGTTCTTTTTGGATGTAAAATTTCACCATTTTTTATGAATATTGCTTTAATGGTTTTATTTGATAGCATGGAAGATAAAAAATTGGAAGAAGAATTAAAAGTTCATACATATGCGGATAATGGAGCAATTAAAGCTGAAACTGAAGAAGAAGCTATTTATAAAGCTCAAACAACCATTGATGCATTTGCTTCCGTAAAAATGAATTTTCGTGGAATTATGTCAAACAGTGATACAGTAAGAAAGCATTTTAAAGTTGAACCATCAATCATGTCCATGCTTGGCCTTAAATGGGATCCAAGAGCAGATGTTCTTTCAATCAATCTTACAGCAGCAGTAAATTTGCTCAAACTTCCTGTAACAAAGCGATCAGTTACCGCTGAAATTGGAAAGAAATATGATCCACTTGGATTTATTGCACCGGTGGTATTACGGTATAAAATTTTTTTACAAAAACTATGGACTTCCAATCTTGAATGGGATAAACCATTACCACCTGAAATGGCTGAAGAATGGAAAGAAATGCTAAAAGAAGAAATCGAATTTGAAACTCCAAGATTTACTGGATCACCATTTAAAAATTCAACAACTGATATTCAAGGATTTGTTGATGCATCAAAGGGAGCTTATGCAGTTGTAATTTATTTGGTACATAAAGATTTGGATAGTGATCAACAAAAGGTGGAATTTTTAATTTGTAAAACCAAAGTGGCACCGCTAAAACCAATATCAATACCACGAATCGAATTATTGGCTGCTCTTCTTGGTGCAAAAGTACTCAAATATATTTTGCAAATTTTGCCTCAATTAATTGGATGTAAAATGTATTTATGGACCGATTCATCTGCAGTTTTTTATTGGCTTCAAACTGATAAACATTTAAAAACATTTGTAAAAAATCGTGTTAATATTATAAAGGAATCAAATTTAATCATTCGACATGTACCAACAAAAGATAATCCAGCTGATGTTGCTTCAAGAGGATGTACAATGGATGAATTAAAGAATAATAAATTGTGGAGAAATGGTCCATCATGGCTTACAACAAGCAATTGGCCATCAAACATTAAATTCAATCCCAAAATTGAAATTCCTGAAATTATTAATGAAGTTGTATGTGCCGTAAAAGCTACAGTAACAGAACCTCCAGAATTATTATATTCCGCTGAAAAAACAAGTTCATGGATAAAAATGGTTCGAGTAATTGGTCAATGTATCAAATTTGGCAATCTTTGTCGAAAAAAGGATAAATCTGGACAATTGACTGCAGCAGATATTGAAAAAGCTGAAAAAGCAATTATAAAGCAACTTCAACAAAAACATCCACCAACAAAACATACTGCTGAAAATTTAAATCTTTTTTTGGATGATGATGGATTAATTCGTATAAAATCTCGAATTCAACATTGTAGTGATAGTGAACTTGCAAATCCAATTTTTTTGCCTGATTGTCCAGAAGTAAGACTTTTAATTCATCACAATCATCAAAAAATTTTACATGGTGGACCTAAAGCAACATTAACGAAAATCCGCGAAAGATTTTGGATTCCCAAAGGCTTACTTGTTGTTCGAAAATCAATTTCAAAATGTCGGGCTTGTGTACGGTATAAGGCTCGACCATATAGCCTGCCAATTATGCCAAATCTTCCATCTTCGAGAGTTAAAGAATTTTCACCATTTGATTTTTGTGGTATTGATGCTGCTGGTCCTTGGAGTATTAAAGGAAAAGATGAACATAAAAGATGGATATTACTTATCACTTGTCTCACAACACGAGCAGTATTTTTGGAAGTTCTTGAAGATATGTCTGCAAAATGTTGTATAAATGCAATTATTAGATTTATGGGAACATTTAAAACTCCACAACAATTTTTAAGCGATCATGGCAGCAACTTCAAAGCCGCTTCGAAATTAGTCATTCAATGGCAAAAAGTAATACATGATCCTGAACTTATTGATTTTAATGCAAATCATAAAATTGAATGGAAATTTATTACTGAAAGATCACCTTGGAAAGGAGGGGTCTATGAACGTTTAATTGGAATAATGAAAAATTGTTTAAAATTTGCATTTGGTCGTCGAAAAATGTTACAAGAAGATTTTCTTACTGTTGTGAAACAAATCCAAGGCATTATGAATTCAAGACCAATTGTTGAAATTGATCCTGAAAAAGAACCTTTACGACCAATTGATTTTATTATTCCAAATGCTAAACTTACAGTACCTGAAATGGAAGATAGAGATGATCCAAAAGATCCAGAATATTTACCGCAACTTTCAACTGCAGATAAACTTCGAGCAAATTTTAAACAAATTAATGATTGTTTAAATAAATATTGGGATCGCTGGCAAAAAGAATATCTTTCACAACTTCGGGATACATGTGCAACTCTTCACAAGCAAAAAGGTCTTGATGTTCGGCCAGCAATTGATGATGTTGTACTAATAGAAGAAGAAGAATTAGTCCCGCGTGGCTCATGGCGACTTGGAAGAATTGTTGAAGTAAAAGAAAGCTCTGATGGAAAAATTCGAGAAGCTTCAGTTAAAGTTGGAAACGGCAATATTTTAAATCGTTCTCCAAGCCATCTTTACCCCCTTGAAGCAAATTTGGAACCAAAAACTTCATCAAGACCTAAAACAACAATTAGTCCATTATATTTAACTGTAGTAATGTTAATATGTTTACCAATGATTAATGCTTATCCAGTTATTTCACAAGCTGTTTGTGCAGCTGATAATATGATGATAAATGTTACCGATATTGCAAAAATGGTTATTCGTTTTCCTCATCGAACAAAGGATTTTACAATAAATTCAACACAATTTAATATCACTTTACCATTGGAAATCGCAATTGCTGGTGGTCCTGTAGATTTAATTGGTTATTCAAAAGAAGGAATATATGTACAACAAGAAGTTATTTGTGAAACACATGATGATTACTGTAAAATGATTGATTGTAATTGGTGTTTCCGTAAACTTATTAATTTTGAATGTTGGCATTGGCTTCTATGGATTTTAATGGCTTTAATATTTCTTCTTATTACCCTTGGTTTATCTAAACTTTGCAAAAAATCCAAGAAGAAGAGTCTTTTTGCGGCGGGAGCGGCTCGCTTATTTAATATTGCAAAGCGATCAAATAAACATGAAGAAAGGGATCTTGAAATGGATCCAATTCCACGTCCAAAAGTATGTTTGACTTGCAAAGCAGGACCGTATAAAAGGGATGAAGCTGTTGAAAAACCAGATCCTGAAAGAGGCAATGAAGTTGAAGAATCAAAGGATGTTAAAGCTAAACTTTTAAGAAGTAAAGAAAAACGAGCTCCAGCAGAAAGATCATTAAAATATATGCGAAGAACTTCACATCTTTCAATCCTTGTTGCTATGATCGTCTTAGTTTTAATTCCAGCAACTGAAGCTTGCTCAAATTCTGTTGTAATTCAAGCCGGAAAGGAAAGCTGCATTATTGATAAGGATGGCTGGACAAAATGTTATTTTACTGAACAAAATCTTATAACTGCACATTCTGAAACTGAAGTATGTTTATTGTTTCAAAGTGATAATGTACCAGTCTCAACACTTACCTTTAAAACTTTGGTTCAAGCTAAATGTGTTAAAACTGATCATTTCGTTACTGCACTTGGAAAAATAGATGTACAATCTTATAAACATTGTCCTGGTGTTGGCCTTTGCTTTGATCAAATGTGCGCTGAAATTGCTCCAGATAAAATGGTAGAAGAACTGGATCGAGCAAATAAACATATTGGTGTTACAAGCTGCGTCGAATCCTGTGGATCTGCAACTTGTATGTGTCTTTTACCTGGTACTGGCTGCACATTTTACAGATATTTTATTGAAGTAACTGAACCGGATTTAACCGTATTTTCATGTGAAGAATGGAAGCCTGAAATTCAAGTTATGGTTAAACTTCGATCAAGCAAGGAAGAAAGAAATGAAACTTTTAATTTATATGAAGGTGAAACATTTAAATATGAAAATATTAGCTTCCATTTAAAACGATTAACTTTGCCATTTATGGATTTATTTCGTGCTGAAACTTTTTTCCTTCAAAATGAAACTCATTTGGCATGGATTAATCAAGATGCCAAAAAGGAAACTGATATTGTTACGTGCAATAAAAATAAAGAATGTTCGTTAAAGCCTGATATTTGCCGTTGTCAAGCTGCTGATTCAACAGTAAAATGTATGTGTGGATCCCAACATGAACTACAAAAGCAATGGAAAGAACATATTTTACCATCAAATGTTGGCCAACATATGATTTTTCCTGATTCAAATTTTGTTCCGATGGTACATTTACCAGCTTTCTTTGATATGGTTGTTGAAACAACTGGATTTAAAGCATCAGAATATATTCAAAATGCTTCTTGTGAAATTATGCATGCTACTTTGAAAGGCCGTATTGGTCCAGAAGGTGCCATTTTAAATGTTACTTGTCAATCATCATTTGGACAAATATTGGGTCATATTGGATGTGAAAAACAATCATTTTATGTTAAATGTTCTCCAAATGGAACACATATTACTCATCGCTGGTATTCAAATAGCAAAGTCGTTAATGAAAATTGTAATTTAAAATGTTTTACGACCTCAACTTCTTTTCAAGTATACGGTATTTTGGCTTATATTGAACATGATATTTCTTGGAATTTTATTCATGGAAATGGAACAAATATTGGAGGTGGTATTATTGATGCGGTTGTTCATGCATTTCAATTTGTTTATGATCGAGTATTATGGGTTATTGGCGGATTAGGAGCTGTTGCCATTATTGTATTTATTTTAAAATGATAATCTCATCGCCCCCGGGAGTGTCGTCGCGGATGCTCCGCCTTTCACATTAACCCGCCTTCTTTCTATTTTCTCCTTTCTCTTTTCTCTTTGCTTTTATTCAATTCCTTTTAACGCTTTAAAAAGAGACTATTTTTAGTCGATCATTTATTTTGTAATAAATTTGTAATCGTTTGTATTTTATCTTTTTATCGCGTTTATTTTTAATAAAGGTTTAATTACCCAAGTTTGAGGTCCCTCAGCCATAACACCAGAACCCATCAATAAAAGTAATCCAAAGTTACTATAAATTACAATTTCCCGTTGATTTCCCGCAAACGTAATTTTGGTAATTTTGCTTTTTTTAATACCTAAAATTACTAAAAGCTTGTAATTTGATGATTTTTCGATGAATTTTTCAACTAATGACTTTTTATAACAACAACTGCCTTATTCTATGCTAAATGAGCTTAAAATAGCAAAAAATGTTGTCTTTTTTTTTTCCTGCGGCCATTCTATTCATTCTTCATGTGCTTCACCAGGAAAGAGAAAGCGGCTGTTTTAGACGCTTGCGACTATTTACATAGAGAAACATTTCGCCAATGCGACTATTTTTTTAAAATAGTCGCTTTTTTCAACATTGAAAATAATGCATTAAATTTTAAGAACTTCCACTAACTTTGGAAAATAAGAAATAAATTAGCTATACAATCGATTTTTTTCTACTTCTATATACTCAATCTTTAAAACAATCATGACAAAAGCTAGTTAATTTATAATACAAAGATGAATGACTCATCTTCAGTAATTATGTTATACTGTAATCCATAAATAAAAAAATATAAAAATTTTATTATCCTATTTTTTGGACGTACAAGTAAATACAATTCATTCATTAATAATAAATCAAGCACATCCTTTCTTATATACGTCTTCTGGCAGCAAACAACCAATTGCTCGATTTGTCATTACTGTCGTTAATCCCCATATTCTTATTCGATGATCAGGAAAATGACAAGCTATTGAAGTTGTCCAATCACTTACAATAATGAAAGACATTACTTATTCTTACAAAACATGATTTTATTTACAAAGAAAAAAATAAATCCATCTACTTTTCACTTTCATTTTGGTAATCATTATATTCTTCATCTGCATCAACATAATCATCAGATTCTTTCGGCTTCTTCTTTTTTTTTTAACAATATATTCTTCAATTGTTTCAGGAACTTTTATACCATCTTTAAGAGCCAGTTCTTTAGACTTGTTCTTTAACAACGTTAGCATATTTATCATTTTTACCATTCTGCCAATCACGATACATAACCGATGCATCAACATTTACAGGAGATGAAATATTTGGTTCATTGAGCAAACATACAAAATTTTTTACAAAAACGAAAAAAAAATTTTATGGCGCCATTTCCTATATAAAAGTATGATAGTATGGGAGAAAAAGAATGTCGTTTCACTATTTATAAGCATTTGCAAAGATTGTTATAAATTAGCATGTTCATTCGCGATCTCTGTGACAATTCCCTCACCACGAAAGAATAAGGTAGCTACTTACACCGGTACTCAAATGAGATTGTACACATTACGCCAAAATGCGTATATATTTAAAATATTGGTGTTATAGATAAAGTGATAATTACCAAAACAGCTAAAACTTGTTTAATGTACTAATTTTTTGTTTTAAGAACCATAAGGAAGCATTTTTGAAACTGAAAAAACCAATCCTGACTTTTAACTAGAGACTTTAAAACACAAATTTGATGTATGTGATATTTCTCCTTATCAAAGAATATATACCTTGATTCTTTACTATTGGTACCAAATCTTATGTTACTAACAAAATTATCGAATCCGATTTTTGATTTAAGTAAAATGCGAAAAATTTAAAGTAAAAATATACAAAAAACGCTAATTTTTCCTTGCATGAACAAACTTCTGGGGAAAATTTGAGCATTTTGAGAAAGTTATAGAATATGAAACTTTCCATACCTACGTAAAAAGACCTGGAAAAAATTATTATCAAAAGGGATTTTTAAATAAACGTAATTATAATGAGAATTTTTAAAGAATCTATAAAAAATTATCATTTCCTTCAACAAAAAATTCAGCTATGTTTGGCGTTGTGTTTACAACTCGTTTTGAGTAGGTAGCAAATTTCTTATGCGCAATTTTATTCTTTCTTTTTGACATTCCACTGTTTGGTGAGCTCATTTTCATCGTTTCTTACCTTTTTTTGTTTATTTTATTAAAATATGACTTTTTAACTTAATTACCGATTTATAATATTTACAGGATCATCTGCAATGATTATTCAAAAAGAATTATATGATCGCTGTTGCCGTGCTTATCAAAGAGTCATTGATGAACTTGAAAAAAAGCTTATTGCCATTAATGCTCCTGCAGACGATATTCCTACCCTCAAACAACGGCTTTCAATTATAATGGAAACTTCACAAAGTTATCTTTTGCCAATATTGGAGATATTGTCTTGATTTTCTTTAGTAATATTTGTACTCTTATAAAAATTTTTAATTTCGATTGTTTTTTAGCGATATTGAATCTTTTGAGGCTGAAGATGATATGGATTTTCTTTGTTCTTCAACTGCTAAAAGAGCACTTTTTCATTTACATTTTGATGAACATTGGGATCACATCGGATTCAGGGCAAGTGTATTATCTTTTGTACCTTTTTTAAATTTACATTTTTAGGATGATGATGGCGAATTGTTTTTTTTTGAGCCATATGGTAAAAAGCATTTCAAATTTATGAATTTTTATCATACTCAAGGTATTGACAACTATGGTCATGATGCTGAAGAAAAAGATTTGTGTTTTCCACATTCACGTCTTAAAGAATGTCTTCGCTATTTTGAAAGTATTGCATGTAAGCGTTTTTTTTAATTTAGTTTGAAGTAAAATTAACGTTCATTGCAATTTTTTGAGGCATCGAACCAGGGGTGTGCGTTCGGTCAGTCTTGACTGACTTTGACACAAGTTCGTCGGTCAAAATTTAACCTCGGTCAATGATTGACCGAAAAAAATTCGGTTAAACATTAACCGAGTCAAGCTTTAACAAAAAAAAGTTTGGCAAAATGTTAACTCTGTCAAACGATGACTTGGTCAAAGTTTAACGCAGCATGTCAAAGCTTACCCTTAACGGTTTAGCTTTAACATGCTGCGTTAAACTTTGACCCGGTCAAACGTTGACCGAATTCGGTTAAACATTAACCGAGTCAAACGTTGACCGAATTTTTTTTGGTTTGGTCAATGACTGACAGAAGAAATACTTTGCCAAAAATAGGTTTGGGCTTGACCTAACCATAGGGAAAAAAATGCGTTACGTTATTGACTAACCGCTGTTTGACTGACCGAACGCACAGGCCTGCATCGAACACATGTTTTGAGCAACACTGTTGTGCTGCTTTTACAAGGTATACTTCGCTTGTTTTTTAGCATGTCTTCCATCACAGAAACTTATCAAGCGATGTGAAGAAATGATGAAACTTTATCCTATTATTGTATCAGCTTATGAAGATGTTGATAAATGGTTTAATCTTCTACTTGAAGTTGATGATTTTGCTTTTATTAAAGATAATATTGAATACCGTCTTGGAAAAGATTTCGTTAATGTTCGTCTTTGGAAGATTTATTTTGGGTTTTTGAAGAAGCATGATGAATACAAATCTCTTCTTAAAGCTTACTCAAAATACTGCCGCTTTTTTCTTGATGATAAAGAAATGTTGGATGAATACAAAAAAGAAATGATTGAATATGGTACTGTAAAACTTGATTGGAAAAATTTATTTGATTTTGAAGTTAAAAATAATATTGAAGATGTAGCTGAAAATGAAAGTGCAGATGTTGAAATGGAAGAAGTTGAACCATTAGAAAATGAAAGTGCAGATGATGAAAAGGAAGAAGTTGAACCATTTGATAAACAGATTTGTACCCTTTTTTATGATACATTTCAACGTCAAAATTTCTCTCTTCCTGGACCTCAAATTCTTTATATTCTCAACAATGCTGACCATCGAATGTTACGAAAATTATTTGCTTCATGCAAATATTTTTTTGTAAAACATCCAACTCCAATCTGTTATGGACTTTCTATGAGCTATCAAATATCTTTTAAAAATGAAAATCTTGATTTAAGCCGTAAATCAAATCAAATCATGTTTGTCAAAAATATTTTCATTACTGGTTGTATTACAGTTTGTCGCTGGAATACTTTGAATTTATCAGCTAATGATCCAAGAAGATTATGTATTTCATCTCTTATTCCTCATCTTTTTCGCTGTGAAGCTAAATATTTGTTTATTTGTGATCAATCTTTATCATTTGATGAAGTAAAGTTTCTAATTGCTCACGGAAATGTCGTTGAATTTCGTTTATCAACTTCAAAAATTTTGGATGAAAATGGTCAATACATGCATTTGGAAGAAATTATGAAATATTTACCGAATATTGAAAATTTGGCGTAAGTTTCTTTTCACGCAAAACTGTAATTCTTTTAATCTTTTAGTTTACCAAATGTTAAAGTCAATTCAAAGACTGGTCATGCTTTAACAAAGTTGAATTTCAATGGCAAAATTTTCATTTTTTCAATTGGTGAAATTTTTGGTGATCCATTTGATGTGAATGAATTTTTGAAATTTGTTAAAGTATGTTTGATAATGTTTTTCTTAATTAATTATATATGGATTTTTAGGAAAACAGAGATGATAAATTGTACAATGGGTGACAATAATTTCAATACGTTTTTTTTCAAGATTTTTCAAGATCTTTCAAGATCTTTCAAGAACATTTCGCCAAAAACAATAGCTTGAAACATCTTGAAAAATGTTGAAAAAAATAAAAATAGTTTATTTTGTTAAATATTTTTTCTCGTTTTTATAATTATGCAAATTATATTTTTACCAGTAATTTTTTTACAGTAATAAGTAATTTGTGGTAAAATGTTTAAAAGTTTGGAAAAAAAAGTTTTTTGCACTTTTTTGGGGTAATCTGAGGCGGGGAATCCGAATATGAAGGTCATTTAACTTCAGGAGGATTCTGAATTCCAGATTCTGAATCCTGAATTCCAAAAAATCCGCAAAGTTAAATTTTTTATTGTTTATGGGGTATTCAAATACGGGGAATCAAAATATGCAAATCTTTTTTTGGGTAATAAGTAATTTCTGGTAAAGTATCATACTTTATAAATATTTTAACATTTTCATATTTTTTGATATTTTTATTTTAACTATCTTTGAAACATAACAGGGCAACAAATACAGTAATACAGATGAGTTATCATCATCATCAAAATTTTCATCAGATGAATAAGTCTTATCAGGTACATGTAAAATACTTCTTTTTTGATTTTTTGATGAAGTTGAATATGATGCTGTTGCTTTTCGTTTCTTCTTAGACAAAAATTTTTAATATATTTAAAAGGAACTTAGACAAAAATAAAAAACTACTTAAAATGTTGGTTAAACAACTTCCAAAAATTTCAGGATAATCACAAAGCACATGTATCCTTTGATACCCTTGAATTTCTTAAAAAACATGGAATTAACACATATGATTGGCCACCACAATGCCCCGAATTGAATCCAATCGAATTCGTTTGGCGGGATCTCAAAGCATACATTGCGTAGGTTTTTTTTCTCACAAATAAGACGATCAGCATCATTATGACATTTTCAGTGAAAATTCTCCAACATCATTGGCGGCTTTGAAACATTTGATTGAAGTTTTTTGGGAACAAAGAGTTACCCCACAATATTGCCGTCTCGTAATTGAACATGCAAAAAAAAATGTTAAAAAGTCTTTCGATGGACTTAACCATGAAAAGGATGATGCAACTGATAAATTATATCAAAAATAATTTGTTTTTTCTAATCTTCTTTATTACTGTATTTGTTGCCCTGTTATGTTTCAAAGATAGTTAAAATAAAAATATCAAAAAATATGAAAATGTTAAAATATTTATAAAGTATGATACTTTACCAGAAATTACTTATTACCCAAAAAAAGATTTGCATATTTTGATTCCCCGTATTTGAATACCCCATAAACAATAAAAAATTTAACTTTGCGGATTTTTTGGAATTCAGGATTCAGAATCTGGAATTCAGAATCCTCCTGAAGTTAAATGACCTTCATATTCGGATTCCCCGCCTCAGATTACCCCAAAAAAGTGCAAAAAACTTTTTTTTCCAAACTTTTAAACATTTTACCACAAATTACTTTTTACTGTAAAAAAATTACTGGTAAAAATATAATTTGCATAATTATAAAAACGAGAAAAAATATTTAACAAAATAAACTATTTTTATTTTTTTCAACATTTTTCAAGATGTTTCAAGCTATTGTTTTTGGCGAAATGTTCTTGAAAGATCTTGAAAGATCTTGAAAAATCTTGAAAGATTTTCAAAGAAAAAGAGTTTGAAATTTTTGTCACCCATTGTATTTAGAAATGTCTTTCAATGAAGAATTTAATCCTGATTTTGTAGCTAAATTCATTGAAATTATGGATGATTATGAAATGTCTTGCGGTTACGTTGAAACTGACTTTTACATCGGATCTGTTTAATAAATTGTGTTGATTTCTCTTGTTTTAATAAAAGTATATGTTATGTAAAAAAGCATTTTTTATCTGTTGATTGGCTGGGGATATTGCCTTAATTTGTTTTAGTATTAACTAAATCGATTTAGTTTATTTTTTTCGCAGATCTTAAATTTTTATAACAAAAGGAAAAGTTATTTAAAAACGTTAAAAACGAACACAAAGTTTCACGATTTAAGTAAAGGCACGAAATATAAAAAATAAATGAATTTAATGTAAAAATGTATAAATATCGATGTTTGCCTTTTAAATAGCATTGTGCATGCGCGACTCAAACGTCAGTGTTCCCCTTCATTTTTTTCAGTCAAAAGAAAATGCAAGTGAGGTATACTGTAGAAATTTAAACTTTTTTTTTTAAAATTTAGATTTTTATCCTAATATATGTAAAAAAATACGGAGATTCCAAAAATCCAACTTTTGGATATCGTTTTCTTGCAAAAAAATAAAAATTTTCAGAGAAAACCGTATTTTTTTACGTTTTTTTGAAAATGATGTATTACACATTTTCAGTAACCTTCTAGGGACCTCACCTATTCGATTCAGAATTTTTTTCTGCATCGAATAGTATTTTTAAAATTATCGCGAAAGATAGCGGTCAAAAGTTTGCGTCTATGGCGCAGTGGTGGAAGCGCAGTCTATCAGTCCTTCGGTCACTGGTTCGACTCCAACAATCGTAAACTTTTTTTAAAAAAAGAACTGCTGTTATTTTTGGATTCTCCATTGTCGAAAGCATATATGTACCAAAAACCAGCTTAATCGGAGATAAAAAATATTTTTGTGTTTCTGGTGGGATTTGAACCTTGAAAAATAAAATTTTCTTTTGCTGCAAAAAAAGTGTTGTTTGCGAACGCGACACGAAAATTTGTATAAAGAAAATGTGTTCCCCGGCTGAAAAAAAATTCTTTTTTTTATTTTTTAACAGTAATATTAAGCAGTAATATTACTTTTTTTTACTCATTTCTTTTTTACTTTCCATCAATATTTTTACTGCGCATCTAATGATACCAAATTTATTGCATTTGGCGACCTTTGAAAAAACCCTGCACATTGCTACTTTTAAAGTCATTAAAAATAAATTATTATTTAGCCAAATAAATTTAGGACATCAACGTTTAAGAATAAATTATTTCAAAGACATTTGTTTCGTTTTTTGTATTGTTGTGTTACATTTACAGAAAACTAAAATCTATTGTTTTATAAATATTTTATAATTTATTTTAAAATCTGATAAAAATTTGAATCAAACTGTGACCTAAAATGCTAAAATGTGAAAGAAAGAAAAAGTTGTTTTTCATTCAATTTTTAATTAATACCTTTTTTCTTTTCGAACTAGTTTTAAAATAATTTTTATGGTTCTTTATTTTCATTAAAAAAAGAACCGCAAAACTGTTATTTTATAAATTTTTATTGCAGTTCAATTTTTTGTTTTAAAAAATGAAAGTGTTCTTTATTTTTGGTTTTTTGGTAATAAATTTATTTTAGTTTCATTTTTTATAAAGTTATTTTAAGGGATTTGTACATTTTTGTTACAGTAAAAATGCTGAAAAACGAGCAGAAAGTTGGTTCTCGTTTTTTTTCCGTGGTTAAAAATTTTTAATTTTAGCTTGTATTGACAAATTTTGTCCACCTGGAACATTTTGTGCAACTTTAAATGTGGTACATTGCGTAAAAGAACCTTGTAAGCCATTACTTGCCTGTCTTCCAGTTGATGTTAATGGTATGAGATTTTTGTTGCCGTTTTTTCAACATTTTAAATAAATAAATATTTAAATTTGTTTTTTAAGGATGTGCAAATCATCAATGCCCAAAAGATATGATTTGTGTTGAACATTCAACTCGATGCATTGGAAGAAGTTGTAAAAAAGTACCAAAATGTGCAACACCAGGAAGTTAGTTTCATTCCAGCAAAAACACAATTTAGAACTTTTTTTAGCTTGTGCCGCTTTAAGATGTCCACCATCACATAAATGTCAAGCAAGCCCAAAACCAAAATGTGTTAAAACAATTTTTACTGAATCTGATATCACTGAACTTGATCGAGCTGCAGAAGAATAATAAAAAACAATTGTTTTTAAATTTTTATTTCTAATAAATTTCAATTTTATTTTGATTTTATAAATATTAAAAATGCCCGTTTTTTTAAGGAGTATAAAAGAGAGAGAGAGAGTTTAACAAAGTTTTAACAAAATCGGCAAGTCCTTTTACAATTAATTTCCATATATCTGCTATGTCCACAATAGCTTAGCCAACCAAAGCAACGACCTGGGGGATCTCGATCAGCACAGATTGGACCTTCTTGACGGAACTGTTGTTGCTGTTGCTGTTGTTGGCGGAAAGTTGAAATTTGGCGATTTAATTGCATCATTCTTTGAAATTGTTGTTGTTGTTGGGAGGCAATCATTCGAGTTGGTGCAATTGTTACCAAAGTTGGAGAAGATGGAGAAGGTTGTGAAAATGATGGGACGGGGTTAGGAGCTAAAAATTTGCATAAGTATAAATTATTGAAAAATATGGAAAAAATTTACTTCGTCGATTCATTTCCATATTTGCTAATGGAATAATATGTGTTAATCGTTGACGTAAATGTGTTTGAGGTTGCGCTTGTGGCTGCGGTTGGGGCATTTGAGGTTGGGGTTGGGGTCGTTGGGGTTGAACTTGGAAAACTGGTCGAGAAGTTTGGGATGGAATCACTTGAATCGGCGCTAATGTTGGACGTGGTTGGGGTGGGAGTGGTGGCCGGGTTTGTGGGGGAAAAATTGGCTGACGATTTATCTGAAAGAGTAATCATAGTATTTGGTGAGTCTTTAACAGGGATTAAAATATCAAATCATTCGTACTTTAAAATTTTAAATCTTACCGAAACATCTCCACTAATTTCTCGAAGACCGGGATTTTGAAGTTGTGCTGAAACAGCTGTTACAAACACTGGTGCAGGCGCAGGTGCAGGAGTTGGCCTTTGAATAATCACTGGTACAAAGGGCTTTTCTGTTGGTCGTGGCAAAGCTTTAAAACTTCCATCTTCTTCATTAAAGCTTGCAATTGAACGTGGAAAAGTTCCAGAAGATTCATGATTAAAAATTCTCCATGTATCCATTTTAAATTGTCCAACTGGTGGTGGAACACGAGGAATTGGTTTTGCCCATGGCCCTGCTTCCCTTTCAACTTTACAGGGTGGAAGTGGTGGAGAAAGAACAGATTTAACCCAAAACTTTTTTAAATTTACAACAACTGTTGCAACAAATTGTACATATTGTGTATCATCATCATTATTCTTCCACCACATTTTCATTTGTATCTTTGGTTCATCATGTGAATGTGTGATTGAATCCTTTTTTCGGAAACATTGAAATTGCCATGATCCATTATCATCTAATCGAACAAAGGATCCAATTCTAAAACTTTTTTGAAACGACTTTTTAATAATTTTGTTTTACAAACCTTTGCCCAAATTTAGAACCCTTCCAAACAATTGGTTGAATTTGAAAACCTTTAAATTTTGTCTTTGTTGTATTTCCTTTTAATTGAACTAAAAAAAGAAACATTTTTTTTAAAGAGAAAACTGGAAAAAAAAGGTTAAAAAATTATTTACGTCCAATTGGTTGATTGAGCCAATAACATTTTCGATCAAGTTCAATTTGAAATGGTGGTTCTGTCAACTGAAAAAATAAGAGATAAGGAGTTAAAAAAAGAGGATTAAAAATGGTTCCAAAAAAGGTTTGAAAAAAAATAAGCAAAAGCTAATTAAGAGGAAAATTGATTTTTAAAGAAAAAAAAGTAATCCATGGGAAAATCGAAAACATTTGATTAAAGCGAAAAAAATAACATTATTTTTAATTGCGGAAATTGAAAACGGTTAATTTGGAAAATAGGGATATCTCTCACAAGTGTCAGCAGAAAAACTGAAGCGATAAATTTATGTAAAAAATAAAAAAATAGAAATATTTAAAAAAAATGAATTATTCTTGTTTTTCAACTGTTTTTTGAAACTCATATTTTTTAATCAAAAACAATAAAGTTTACAAAAAAAAACTGCCGCATTTAAGATTTTTTAAAATCAAATTTAGAAATAAATAAATAAATCTGAAAAATTTCTAGGAACTTTAATGAAAAAGTTGAATTTACGCAAAAAAAAATTTTTTAAACTTAATATAAAAATGTATCATTTGAAACAATTTTTATTTACATGCTTATAACTGAACGACCTTTTTGTCAAGTAGTCTACTACTATTGACAAACAAAAACTTCAACAAATAAACCACTTTTTTTAATAAAAACTTACTTGAAGTCCACCTTGATGTTCAACGGCTTCAAGTGGATTCATTGATTCATATGCGGCATGAATGCATGGAGCTCCATCGGGCCATCCAAAACTTTTTGGAAGTAACAAAAAAGAACTCAATAAAATGCTAATAATCCAAATTGCAGCCATTTATAAAAAACTGCTGCTAATTTGAATGAATTTCAAAAAATGGGCATCAGAGAAGAAAAAATAACTGTTACACAAAAATCTACTTTTTTTACCCCTTGATTGGAAACCTAAAACAGTGAAACCAATCAATAAAAAAATAAAAATTACAAAAATGAAAGATAGAAAAGGAATTGTTTCATCGAAAAAAGAAAGGTTGCAAAAAAAGGAAGTGTTTTTTGAATAAAATAAGAAAGAAATTTGCCGAGAAAGAAATTGACACAAAAAAACTGTTAATTTAAAAAAAATGAAAGGGAAAGTGTTTCAAAAAAGAAAAAGGAAGAAAAGAATGTCCTCACTTTTTTACCTCTCTGTTTCAAGTACCTCGCTAGATTTTCAAAGAAAAACGCTTTAGGGCATTTAGTTTTTTTTGTTGCAACTGCGCAAAACAGAAAAAATCACGCTTTTAAATTTTTTTGAGAAAAAACAAAAAAACAGAAAAAATCAAAAAGCGAACAAGGCCACACACATTTGGGATCTTTTTGCAGAACGGAAGAAATCAAAAAGCTTTTTTTGAAGTTGCTTCTGTTTCTGCTGATAGCTGTATGCTTTCTATCGGTAGCTTTTTTCAGTTTTCACTTTCACTCATTTTAGGAAATCAATTCACAGTCAAAAAAAAATGAAGCAGCTGAAAAGAAACAAGTCTTATTTATGAAAAAATCGAAGATCTTTATCTCGGATTTTATTGGAGGGAAAAAATCGAAGCTGCTTTTGATTCAAAAAAAAAACAAAGAAAAGTATTTCATTTTTTGGAGTTTTGAATTAAAAGTTTTTTTGTTCCAGTTATTGCTCGCTTTTTTTTCTAATTTTTAACGGGTTTACTTTCACCTTTTTTTTATTTCCCTATCATTTTTCTTGTCTCTCTCTCTTTTTTATGGCCTTGTTTTAAAAAAACTTTTGATTATTTATTGTTATTCTTTCTTTCCACTAATTTTTTTCTTTTGTTTAAAGTTATTAAAACTTTTAAAACAATAAAAGACAGTTTCTTGAAACGGCAATTTTACGCTTGTTTTAAAAAGAAACAAAAACATACATCAAAAAAGGCACCAACAAAAAAATTCTTAGAAATATATATTCGTGTTAAAAATAAACAACAGTTATTTTTCAAAAGGTGCAAAAACAACTATGACATTATTTTTGAAAAAATGTTTGTCACCGTTTCTGTGTTCAAAGATTATTTCAATAAAATTCAGATTTGATATATCTCTTTTAAAATATTGTAGAAATGAAAATGAAATTGAAAAAAGGCAATAAAAAAATACAGAATCTTTGCAGGAAAAAAGGAAAAAGCATAGTGCAACAAAAATTGCAGATTTAAATTAAATATTTTTAATTTTACCTGCATTTAAAATTTGATTTTTTTAACGTTTTAAAAAAACGGCTGAAAACTGGGATGAATATATTTCAAACTAAAAATCAAACTCAAATCAATTTTTCGAGTTACAGTAATTTTCATTAAAATTTCACATGATTCTGAGAATTTCAACTCCAAAAATTTTCAAATTTTTATCATGCTTCTGAAACCCATTAGTTTCGTTTTCTCACAATACCAATTTAATTACCTATCTTTTTTCTATCACCTCTTTGTTCCAAAAACATTCCAAAAAAACCTGTTATACCAACTCTTTTTTTTTAAATGTTTAATTTTTCATAAAGTTTTATTTATTGGAGTTGTTTTTTCGTTACTTTCTTTTCTCTCTTTCTTTTCTTCAATATTCGATCTTTATCATTTTTAATGTTTTTGTTCCAACTTTTCTCTGACATAAAAGCTAACAAATTATTTGTGACAAATTTTTTTGTCAGTTTTTTAATCGTTTTATAATTTTTTTGCGTGGGTTTTCTTTCTTTGATCTGAAAAAATTTGTGATTCAAAAATGTTGCTGCAAATTAATGTGATAAAAAACTTGTTTTTGAGCTTTATTTTGAAACATTGGTGTTCTTGTAACACTTTTTTTTAAAAAAGTTATTTAATTTATTTTTTTTATTGTTACTTTCTGATATGAAACATTGTTAAAAATTTACAAAACATTTTAAATTATTAAAAAATACAAAACTAGTAAAGGATATAAATAGAAAAGATTAAAAGTGGTAAAATCGCGTCAAGATTTTGAATTCCAAGACATGATGAAATTTCGTTCTAAGACTGATTTACCATTTTTTTTATTTTGAATAAACATGGAAAAAACAGATAAATATTCAAAAAAATAAACACTGATATAAATACAAGTTTCAAGTCAAATTAAAATTATTATGTTTAAAAAAATAATGCCATTAATAACCGGGAAAAATACAGTAATTGTTAGATAGGACAAAGTCATATCTATAAAAATAGTTTTAGCGCGAAAGTCTGGCACTGTCTAGAACTTTCTAGTACGGTATTAGATGAGTATAAAAGCGAGCACCTCTCGTTCATTTTAGTCAGTCTTGTCTTAGAATTTAGTCTTGGTTTTGTTTTGTATATATTCACTTGTATTATTTATTCTTAATAAATATTATCAAGTCAAATATTTATCAGTGGCGTACTCGAATATTAGTCAAAAAATGGCTGAACTCGCGGATATTTTGAAAATAATGGTGGAACAGCAGAAAATGATGGCTGAAGAAATGAAGAAACGTGATGAAGAAATGAAGGAAGAAAAGAAGAAGCGTGATGAAGAAATGAAGGAAGAAAAGAAGAAACGTGATGAAGAAATGCGGATCCTGATACAAGAAGTGAAAGAACTTAGAACAGGTAAACTTTCTTCTACTGAAACTGTTTCTGCTCCTTTTATTTCTAGCGATCTTCTAAAGAAAGCCGTGGATTCAAAGTTCGTTTATGATCCTGACTCAGTCAACACTTTCGACTTCTGGTATGAAAGATATAAGAAATCTTTTGAAGTGGATTATGCGGATGTTGCTGACGCAAAGAAGGCTGAAATTCTTCTTGGTGCTATGGATTCAGAAGTGTTCCGTCGCTGCTTAAATCAACTCAGTGATGAAGAAAGAAGCAAATTTGCTACCGTGAAAG
This sequence comes from Panagrolaimus sp. PS1159, assembly GCA_963922195.1. Classification (NCBI taxonomy): domain Eukaryota; kingdom Metazoa; phylum Nematoda; class Chromadorea; order Rhabditida; family Panagrolaimidae; genus Panagrolaimus; species Panagrolaimus sp. PS1159. The sequence continues at coordinate 480,156 of CAWUHW010000039.1, forward strand.
GATTTTTGGAGAAGACCTTCGGTGATGCTTCAGTGTCTGAATTCCTCAGAATCAGCAATATTTCAAAATTCAAAGATGATCCACGTCTCAAAGCATCAGAAGTATTAGCAAGCTACACTGGATTATTCCGAAAGCTGCCGAAAGAATTGGATCTCAAACGCTTCCATGCCTACAACTTTATCTTCTTATTAAGCTGTCATCGTGAACGTCGACCAATGGTTCAAGCATTAAGGAACATGATGTGTAAAGATGAAAGCCGTGAAATTAATATTGAAAATCTTTACAACTATGTTGCCGAGATTGAAGCTGAACTTCAAAATAGTACTAGTATGGACCTTACGAAAATTGCTGCTGTCAAAGTACATCATCGAAGACGGAGAAATAAGAAAGGAAATGGAAGTAGTGCATCTGAAGAAAGGTGTTTTATTTGCAAAGAAAATGGTCATTGGAGAAAGGATTGTCCACAAAACCTCAAAAGAAAGACCAGATCTCGCGGACTTCAATTCCAAAAGAAAGCTCATGTACGCAGAATAACGTTGCCCCGAAAGGAACCTCTACTTCACATCACAGTGCATATTGAAGGAACTCCTACTAAACTCGTGTTCGATACTGGTGCTGAAGCAAGTATGATTTCGCGTAAAACATGGGAAGCTCTTGGAAAACCTGCACTTCGTCCGTCTAATGTTCAACTGGTAGCTGCAAATGGTGAGCAAATAAAGACATATGGTGAACTTGATGTTGAATTCCGTTCGGATGGAAATTCAAGACTTCATCGAGGAACATGTTGTGTTACCGAAAATCTGGATATTTTTGGTTTAAATTGGATGAAAATGTGTCCTCAGATTAGGAAGTCACTCAAAGCCTGCTTTGTATCCAGCATACAATGTGGCAGTAAAGAAGACAAGTACTCTTCGGAAAAGCTGATCTCAAAGTTTCCGAAAGCTTTTGAACCAGGACTTGGAAGAAGTAGAAAAAGCAAAGTTCACCTACGATTGAAAGATGATGCGAAACCTGAATGCACAAAAGCTCGTCCTGTTCCATTTCCACCAAAAGGAAAACCAATTCCGTGGTCAAAACCTTCGAAATCATGGTCAAGAATTCATATTAATTATGCTGGTCCGGTACAAAATCGATATTTCTTAGTCGTCGTAGATGCTTATTCAAAATGGCCTGAAATTGTACCAACAAGAACCATATCGGCTAAAGCAACCGTGGATATTCTTCGTCAAATATTCGGAAGATATGGAATGCCTGAAGAAGTTATTTCTGACAATGGAACGCAGTTTACTTCCAGATTATTCAAAGAATTCTGCGAAATGAATGGCATTACACATCACTTCTCTCCGGCATATCATCCACAAAGCAATGGTCAAGCTGAAAGATTTGTTGATAGTTTCAAACGTGCTCTTTTGAAACTAGAAGGGGAAGGAGATATAGAAGAAAGACTTCAAATGTTCCTGTTAACATATCGAGCTACTCCGAATCGACAAGTAAAAAACGATAAGAGTCCAGCAGAAACAATGTTTGGTCGCAAAATTAGATGGAATTTGGAATTACTTCGTCCAAAATCTAAGAACGCTTCATCCAACTTGCAACCGAAAAGAGAATTCAAAACTGGTGCTGCTGTGTATTATCGAAAACATGACTACAATTCGGAAACATGGATAGCCGCAACTGTAGTAGAACGAATAGGCAAATGTTTATATCAACTAAAACTGCCAAATGGAACTATTCGTGCTCATATCAATCAACTTCGTGAAAGGATTTCAAATGTTTCAGATGAATATGATGAAATGATGAAATGTTTGATTTCATTCATGTGCCAAAAATTCATCATGCAGAAACATCAAATGCAAAAGAAGCCGAAGAAAGAAATTCTGTCGGAACTGAAATCTCAACTGAAGCTCGTGAAGAAGTCTCAACTGGAACTCATGAAGAAGTTGAATTTGTCACACCAATGACATCTCCTGTGCCTCCAGAACAAGAATCTCTTCAACAAGTCGAACCTGCAGAAAATGTTCCTGACCAAGTACCTGAACGTAGATATCCAGGTAGAAATCGACATCAAACTAACCGCTTGAATGTGAACAGAAATTCAAAGAAATCTTATCAAAATTAGTTATATTGTTGAGTTGCCCCTTTAGGCTAGTTTAATTGTTTAGATTTCCCTTTTCTATTGTATATAAGTGTATCCCAATTTAGTTTTTATTGTTAAGTGTTAGACACTTGAAGGGGAGGTGTTAGATAGGACAAAGTCATATCTATAAAAATAGTTTTAGCGCGAAAGTCTGGCACTGTCTAGAACTTTCTAGTACGGTATTAGATGAGTATAAAAGCGAGCACCTCTCGTTCATTTTAGTCAGTCTTGTCTTAGAATTTAGTCTTGGTTTTGTTTTGTATATATTCACTTGTATTATTTATTCTTAATAAATATTATCAAGTCAAATATTTATCAGTAATTATATATTGTTTTTATGCAAGCTCTTCAAATTGTTGATAATTATTAAATCTTGTATGATTATTTGTTACAACATTTCCACCACTGCCGTTACTATTAATTGGAATAATTGTTGGTTCATCCATATCATATCCAAATGAAGAATCACCTCGAAGTCGAAGAAGTGCAGAACGTCTTCGATTTGTTGTTTCAGTTGTTGATTCAACATCTTGTGAATATCCTCGTAACATTGGATTTCGGAAATTATTTCGTCGTTGATTCAATTTTGGTGAACTTCTTTGTTGTTGGGACATTGGTGGAGAACCCCATGGTGCAAGGGTAGTTGGAGATGAATGATTAGAAATTATTGATGTGGTTGGATGTGAATAAATTGGTGGTTGGCCATAATTACATTGTACCTTAAAAGAATAGTAAGTATAGATTTGTAAAAAAGTGCAAGATAAAAGCATACTTGATAAAGTGCAATATGCCCACAATTTCTTGCTCTTAATCTCTCACACATATCCAAAGCTTGAATTGTATTTGATGGATGTAAAATATTTCCAAATTCACAAAGTAAAACATATCCAAATGTTCGAATTTTTCCATTCCTGCAAAAATTGAAAGGGTATTATTATATTAAATCTTGGCACTTGTTGATATCTAATTTTTTAAGTACGGCATTTTTCTTAGCTTTTGTGCAAAATGTTTTGCCGGACTTTCTTTTTAACTGCGATGTCACATGCTCCCTTCGATCCTTTGAACAAAGAGATCAAAGGCGGCAAGTGGATTATGTTAATCCTGAAGTCGGAATGACAAAATCGCTGCCTTACCAATTCCATTTTTTACTAAAAACTTACATAACAGAATGTCGATGAAGTGTGATCTTTCGTAAATTCCAATTTCTTGGTGAATATTTATAAATTTCTCTTGCACCAGTCCAGCTGAGCCAAGATTTTTCCAAAGTGTGTTGTTTAAAATTTTCATCCAACAATTTAAAGCATGAAACAATAAATCCGGCATGACGATTTGAAGGAAGTGAAGTATCCGGCGATGAAGCGGATTTTTGAATTGCAAATAATTCTTCAAATGCACCATATTGGGATTTTGGGGAAGGATCACATTGTCCAATAAGATTATTAATTCTTGGGGCAGAACCAGATTGAAAAAGGGCATAATGAAGATACGTAAACATTGCTGAAAAATGTTAAAAAATTAGAAAAGTCAAAGATTGCATCAGTGAAAGAAAGAAAGAAAATAATCCCCTTGGGACCCAAAAACCAAAAAAAGAGACTTACGCTTTGAATCAATACATTTAAGAAGGACGCCATCTCGAAAGCCATCTCGATTTTTAATTGTATTACATTCTGCCAAAACTTTATCCAAGCAATAATCATCTCGTGTAAAACCATTAAATTGATGTTCAGAATTATTATGTCCGCTACCATTTGAATTTTGTTGATTTACAGATGGATTATGTATAAAACCAAAAAATACTGAATACAAATTTGTCATAGAACTATCCGCAACTTCAATAACGTCTTCGCTGTTCTATAAAAATGTTAAATTTAAACTTTGTAAAACGAGATTTTGTAAATCTTAATGTAATTCTACTGGTACTAAAAACCTTTAATTTTAGGTAAACAGAAAAATCATTTTAAGACATTCAACTTCCCTGATAATATTTTGACCTAATATTTACCGCGTAAATTCTTTTAATAAAAGCTCAATTAATTTTTTTCAAAATGTATGAAAATGTATTTTGTCTCAGAGTGATAATGTATAAATTCTAATCCCCAAATATCCAAATCCAAAAGTCAAAGTTTAAAAAGTAAATATACCTGTAAAAACCATGATTGATCTCTTGACGGTTTTAAAAAACAAAATTCTGAACTCAACATTTTTAACACTCTTTTTTTGACCAAAGATATTTTTTTTGCAACAATAAAAAAAAGCAAAGACAAAAAAAATTTTTGCCGAAAAATAAAGAAATTTGTAAAAACAAAAGAAGGCGGTCACCCTTGGCAATCAGCGCTCTCTTTTGTTTTTCTTTTTGCTTTTGTTTTTGCCAGAAAAAAAAAACGATGAAGAAGCAGAACGGAGGAATTTTCTTTGAAAAAAATGAAGAAGCTGAAAGCACAGAAGAAAAAGAAGATGGAAAGGATTCTGGAGAGGAATGTAAGCAAGTTGAGAAAAGGAAGAAGTAAGCGAGAAGTGATTGATGAAATTTAAAAGACAGAAAACAAAAAAATGTTAAAAAGTTTCAAAAGTGTGAGATACGAAAAAAAGTTGCGGTGTTTATGATACAAAAAATATTGCAAAAAAATATGCTGTCAAGGGAAAAAATATTTTCAGATGCCAAGTTTCTGTTGTTGTTGGAAGAAATTCAAAGCAAATTTGTTGGAGGTCAAAGGCTTTCCTTCTTTTTTCTGCCGTTCTTTGTTTTAAACTGCTGCTATTTCTTTTCCTTGAGGCACAAATCAAATTCAAATTTCCTTTCTTTTTTGTTTTTTTTTGTTTCGAATAAACGTCTTTTTTAAAAACAGTTAATCTTTTTGACGCCGTTCTTTTAAACACAAAAATTTTATAAAACCTGGTGCCCGTAGAAATAAAATAAAATTTCGAAAAGCCGGAAAAATACAAATAAATTCAAGGAGGCGTATATTTATTTATATGTAAGTGTGAACAATAAAATAAACATATGTGAAGCCTTTTCAATTTTAAAAAAAATTTTTAGTGGTTTTTGAAAAGCGACTACTAAACAATAATTTTTCAGGAAAAAACATCAATTTTGTTTTTTCAATGGGTTTCAGACAAGTAAAAAAGTGGAAAAAAAATGTGTAATTCATGGCATTTAAATGATTTTTTTTACTAAAAAGTGGTCACAAAAACTATAGCTGGTGGTTTGTTTGAAATCCGCTTTTTTCATGTGCCCTTAAACGTACTTTTACAAAAATAAAAATTACTAGTTTTTGGTATAAAATGAGTTCCATTTTTTTAAAATGCCAAAAAAAGAGTTAATTAAATTTCTGTGTCATTTTTTAACTCAAATTTGACCTTCAAAAAAAAAAAGGAATGGCGTCATTTTTTTCAATGTCCATTATTTTTTGTTTTTCAAAAGCGAGGGTGGAAAAAAGGAAACCATTTAAAAATATTTGATCCATGAATTTTCTATTTTTGCTGAATACATTTTTTCAATGTCCATTTCTGTGTTTGTGTAAAAAAAAGTAATAAATAAAATTTGTTTCAAAAAAAAATGTGGCACTTTACAAGAAAAGAGAAGTAGTTTTTTAAACACATTTTTTAAAAGATTGCCATTTTCTAAGAAATTTACAAAAAAAAATAGGAAAAATGAAATATGTACTGCTACTACTTTTTTGATGTTGTCCTTTGCAAACAAGTTTTTTTTGCATAGAGAAGGAACTTCTTTTTGGAAGTGAATGTATGTGGCGAAAGTCGTTTAATGTTTTTTTTAGAAAATTCCCTTTGGGATAAAAGCACATTGAAGTTGTTGGAGAATGGAATGGCAATCTTCACAAATCACCCATATGTGTTTTTTTTCTGTTTGAAGTTGTTTGTTTTAAATTTTGAAAAAGAGGGTAGTAATAAAAGAAGCAAAGATCATATTTTTCAGGGATGCCTCAAAGTGACTCAACAAGAAAAAAGTTATAGTATTTTTATGGGTCATTGAATCTTTATGATAGAAATTTAAAATTCAAATGTAAACATGGATTATATTATTTTTTCTTTTTTTTTTCAAGTATTCTCTTTTAAAACCAAAACAAATCGTTTTACAAAACTTTTTAAAGTCAGTTACTTTTTATAACTTTGTTCTATTTTTTGAAAACATTTAAAAACAATTGTAAAAAAAGCAGCAGCAAAAGTCATTTATCACAAAAGTAGTCACATGTTTTATTTAAAAAAAGAAAGAGAAGAGGATTTACTTCAAAAAAGAGCTTAAAAAGAGAGAATAGCTTCCTGATTATCAAAAAAACATTTTATTTTTTGCTGTGCCGAAAATGAGTCAAAAACAAAGTAGAAAAAAAGAAGAATTGATTCCATGTGTGTTTTTGACAAGGCTTAACTTTTTTTACAAATTTAACATTTTAAAGAACAAAGCCCCTATCACAAGATTTGTTATTTAAAGATTTAAATTTAAAAGAAGTAGTAAATAAAGGGAAAAACTTACAATAGCAAAGGAAGTAGCCGCATGAAATGGCGCAGATAACGGGGAGATTGAATTTTCAAAAAATGATTCCAAATTTTTTGATAAACGCATAATTTTTAAATTTCGAAATAAATTTTGATACAAACTCTTTAATTCCAAAAAATATTTTAAAAACAAATGATTCTCGGAGGCGGTGGAAACAAATGAATGCAAATCCTTAGCTTCGGTGCTTTTTTTCTTTTTTTTCTTTAAAAAATTTGAAATTTGAAACTTTTTAATTGCGTTTTATCTTCTCATTTTAAAAAAGGCTTTGCATTTCTTAAAAGTACTTTAATAAAAAAAATCAAATGTGCCGAAATTTGAAGAGCCAAAAACTGCTGATGCTTATTTTTTGAAGACCTTTAAGTACAAATGTCAAGAAAAAAGGGTCTGCTGATTTTTTTGCGTGAAAAAAACATTTCAAAGAACTGCCGAACCCGCTAAATTTGGGTGTTGATGAATAAAAGTGGTGCTCTTCATGAGAAAAAGAAAAAAAAGAAAGAAAGATGTAACTTGAGAAAAAATGAAATGATGAGATATTTTTTTTAGCCAAAAAGATAAAAGTATTGTTGAACAACAAGAAAAAAACATGATCCATGTTTTTTTTGTGAGGGTGGAAAAATGAGTCTTACGTCAGAAAAGTGGCACAGTTTTTTGTTCTTAAGAGGTCATTTTTTTACTTGAAAAATGATATGAAAACTAATGGATTTTTTGGAAAAATGAGATAAAAATGAGTTGAATTGTTTTAAGTCAAAAAAAAGGTAAAAACATCAAAGTTCAAAAAAGGAGCTGAAAATGTCTTACTGCAAAAATTCAAAAAACCTTTTTTTAAGAAGCATAAATTTTCTCAAAGACAAGGCCAACATTAGCAATCATTAAATCTGAATAAGCTCTTATCTACCGTTTTACAATTAGTATCTAATAATATGGAGTCGTCTGAAGACCCATGAGTTTTAAGACAAGATAGACTTGCAAACAAAGTTCAAAAAGTCCAACAATTAAGAAACTTCTTCAAACTTGTTTTTTAACTTAAAAAATATTTACAAAGAAAAAAAAGAAATATGGGAAAATTTTTTGCAAAAATGCTACAAAAAAGTATTCTATTTTTTGCAAAAAAAGTAAACTGTTGCAAAAAGTTGAAAATTGATACTCCTTGCTTTTTTGCAGATCAAAAACAAAGATCTGTTTCAAAAATATTTACGTAGGAGTACTTTTTCCCATAAATAAACTTACACTTTCATTTCCAGCATTATTAAGATTATCATGATGACTATAAAATTTTGGTGTCCATCTTTGACTACTTGTCCGTCGAGGGATATTTGAACGTCTTCGAGCATGTGGATTTGAAAAGATATGCATGGAGGTACTTGGGGCAAGGGGTTCAAACCCCCCATGATTGGATGATTGTCTTCGAGAAGAAGATGGTCGTCGAAGAACTTTTTCGAATGTATTTAATACAATATTCATATTCATTCAAAGCTTCAGAAAGTCAACAGATTCCAAAAATCTTTAAAAGTCAAAAATGCCGTTGTCGAAGTTAAGCTTAAAAAGTTGGCAATTTTTTTAGAAGCAAAAGTTTAAAAACAGCAGAAAAAAAAACAATTACACGGAGAAGGAAGAAAATTGTAATGTACCAAAAAGCTTTGAAAAAAAAGAAGAAACGACAAAATTCTTTTTTTGCTTTAAATAAAAAAGTTTTTTTGGAGTAAGTGTTTGACACTTTTTTTATATATATTCCTCCTCTTTTTTCGATTTATTTAATGTTCAAAGTTTGTTTTTAACACTTCTTCTTTCCCCTTCCTTTTCAGACACTTTTTTTTAAATTCAATCCCCCTAAAAAAAGGACTGCAGAATGAATATCCATTAAAAAAAATAGTTTTCCATTAAAAACCAAGAATAGAGATTTTTGTCATTGCTCCCGAAGCTGCAATGCTTTGTGCCCCCCTCTTTATTCATTCATTGCAATGAGTCTTCTAAAATAGAGGAAGAAAAAAAAAGTTTGAAAAAAACAATTTTGTTTCTCATTGAAATTCAGATTCTCTATTCAAATCCAAAAAAAGACAGGGAAGAAAAAATTTGGACAATTTTAAACAAAAAAATAGTAGAAGCAACGCTTATAAAAAATGTGTTGCCAAGTGACCGGCAGTTTGAAAAAAATAAAATCTTTAATATTTTCAAAAAAAGCGTTTTCTTTTTTAAACAAATAAAAAATAAACAGAATTTTAAAAATTTTTTGAATCAAAAAACAAACGCTTTTTTAAAATCCGAGAAAAAAACAAAAACAATTGTAAAAAATAAAAATTCTCTCTGGAATCCAAAAATTTTTTGAGCTTTAAAGAAAAAACGGAAAAAGATAATCTTTTCAAAAAAATAATAAATAAAAATAAGTCTTTCATCATCATAAATCTTTCACATACTTTTTTACAATTTTTTTAGTTAAAAAATGAACGAAAAATTGTGTTTCAAGCAAAAAAATAAAAGCGGAGGCAAAAAATTTAAAAGAAAGAAAGTTGACGGAGGACAAAAAGTTCATTTTTTTGCTGTTTGCTGCAACATTTTTTCGGTGGCAATAAAGAAAAAAAGAAAATTCCAATTTGGCAAAAAAAGAGACCAAATTCGAATGTCACCAACTTTTTTTTTCATTGGATTAAAGACGTTTGCTGCTTTTTTGCATTTTAACTGATTTTCAGATGTTTATTGTTTGTTCGATTTTTGGAAAGAGGGTAGAGGAATAAAGTTTAGGTGAGAGACAACATTCTTTTTTTGACAGATTAAAAAAATATAAAAGAAAAAGAAGAGTTCAAAAAGCAATGATTAAAAATGCCGTTGACGACGGCAGTGAAAATGAATTTTTTCTTTGAATTTATAAGTGCTCTTAACTATTAACTCTCGAATAAAAAAGCTCTATTGAAGTTCGTTGATAAGGTTATTCAATGTGCCCCCACTTGAACAAAAAAAAAGCCACCTACGTAAATTTTTCAAAATAGTCTTTTATCTTCTTCGGCACATAACAAATAGTCTATTTTGGGGATGAAAAAATTTAAACTCAGGATTTACATTTTTAAACACATTTGAAAAATGTGTTTTAAATGTAACGTAGAAAAGACTGTCTTGAAACGATTTTTCTGATTTCAATGAATTTCACCACTCATATTGTACCACTAAATTTATAGAAATTTTAAACAAACCTGCGAAAATTCTCGAAATCTTAATCTCCTTTGTGATGCAGCTGCTGAAGACGAAGTACCAATAGAATTTGGTTGACTTTCACCTCGTTTAAATGGCCTTGGTGAAACTGAAGCTGCCTTCTTTTGAAATCCATTTGAATTTTTTCTTGCTGAAGATTGTTGGGGAACTGGGGGTGATGGATGATGATAATGTTGGTAATATTGTTGTTGCTGTTGATGTTGGGGTTGGGGTTGTTGGGATTGTGGAGATAAGGTCATATTACAAATTTTATCAAAGATTGCAGAAAAATCTGTTGTAAATTCTGTTGGCGGAGCTGCAGCTGCTGTTGTTGTTGCAGAATGTCCAAAACTATCCATTTTCATCATTCTTTCAAGTCCTTTAAAGTTTTTAAAGAATAAAGTTATGAAGTTTCTAAAAATTAATAAAATAAAAACTTGTTTCAAAAACTTTTTTTCAAGTAAAAAAACACATGAGCAAATTGAATGAAAAAACAAGCGCAGAAAAAGTGAAAGGAGGAACAAAAAAAGTGGAATAAAGAAAAAAAGGACTCTTGAAATGCCATTGATGGTGGTTGGTTGGTGTGGCTTTCACTTCATTTTCACCATACACCAGCATGATGGTTATATTGGCATCAGAAGGGAGAACACGGGAAAAAAAATAACAACTAACTCATTCATTCATTCTGTTTCTCTCTCACTCTGTCAAGGTTGCTGCTAACAAATGAATTATTCACTTCTCTCTTTCACTCTTTTTCATTTCAACTCAAGCTCCAACTTTGAAAGAAAAAAAACAGAAACGAATAAAGCGCGACATTCAAAAAAAAGGCATATATCGAAAATTGAAAGGCGGATTTTTAAAAAGAAAAAGCTTTTGTCATATTTTTTCATATTTTAACGTTTCAAAGAATCGTACCTCTTATTTGAAAGCCTGAAAAGCAAAAATTGAAAATATGTTTTTGCATAAAATTTTAGGCTTTTTAGAAAATATATTACTTTCCATTTTTTGACATTTTGAGGGAGACATGAAAGGTGACGATGGAAACTGGTTTAGAAAAAAAATGTATATAAAGTATATTTTAAGAAATCTTATTTTCGGTTTTGCAACGAAAGCTTGCAATTTCAAGAAAAGGCAAACTTTCATGTCAAGAGTTTTTATTGAACCGTTTTAAAACAGTGGTTTTGTGAAATATGTCTGGGCAAAAAAATGGAATATTGAAAATTTTTGCAGAAAAACACGTAATTTTTTAAAAATCCTTGGAAACCAAAAATCTCAAAGTCCATATTGAAAAACACCTTTCAACAAAAAATATTTTTCTTATACACGTAAGCAGACGCATATCAATACTTAAAAATTCACTTGAAAAATATATAAAAATAAAAAACAAAGACAAAAAACAACAAAGTTCTCAATTTTTAATCCTCTTTTTAAAAAAACCGAAAAAAAATGAACAAAGAAAAGGGCAAAAAAAATTTAAAGATGAAAATAGAAACCACGAGATTTTCTTTAAGTTTGAAAAGTTTGAATAAACTTTTAAAGATTCACAAAAAAAGAAATAGGATAATTTAAACCCTAAAAAAATACAAAGTTGCTTAACTCAAGTTTCTTTTCTTTCTCTTCTTATTTTTTCTGCCTTTTCAGCTTTTTAAGATTCATTTAGTCATTTTTTAATTTATTCAATTTAAAAAGGCAAGCAAAAATGAAAAAGAAAGAAATACAACTCCAATTTTGAAAACGAGAGAAAAAGTACTTTTCAATTTAAAAAGCATAAAATTAATTTTCCCAAGAATTTTCTCCATTCTTTGTTTCACTGAAAATGTCAAAAATGTGTTTTTTTATATTTAATTAAAGGGATTATTATTTTAAGTGGTATAAAATGGATTAAAATATTATTATAATTTTGGAAGTACTTTTTATATGGGCTCTAAAAAATAAAAAGGGCGGAAAAAAATAATAAATGGGATATTTTTTTAATAAGGAAATGCAAAATTTTAAAAAATGGATGGGATTTTTCTCACTCTTTTTTTTATCTTTGGTTTTTTTATGTCTCTTGAGGGAGGAGAGAATTTATGGGAGTTCTTAAAATATGATTAAATCTGGAAGTGGGTTTTCTTTTGGAATAGAAAAAAGAAAAAAATATAGGCTTTTTTAATTGGAAAACAATATGCAAAAGATTTGGACAAAACTATTTTGCGGCATTTTTCACCTTTCGCTAAAGATGACGGAAAGTTTAATAGATTTTTTTAAATGTCATGAAACTGACGATCAGAGTCTTTTTTATTGTTCTTTTGCCTGATCCATTTCACAAAACAAAGTTAAAAATGGGAAAATGTATCAAACTTTTTGCTTCCTTAAAAGATTAAAAGAAAATTTGCTCTTGTAAATGCCTGATTTTCTGGTTCAGTCATAAGAAAGCGTTGACGATCTTAGCGGTTTTACAACCCTTGAAAAAATTTTCCTGTTGAAAACAAAGCTAAACGTATTCTGTTGCTTTAAACGATCCCTTAACAAAATTTTTAATAAAATACTTTGGTCGCTAATGTCTCAACAAAAAGAAAATGAAGATGGAACACACACTTTGTAAATAATACATAAATTTCAAAAAAAAAAATAAGAAAGTTAAAAAACTTAAAAATGCAAAAAATAAAACACAGAAGAAAAATACGATATTATTTTCCCGCTCTTTTTCTTTTATTACGCATATTTTTTATTTTTTAATAAATTAAAATTTTAAATACAACAGAATTTTTAAAGCTAAAAAATCTTTGTTGTTTATAAAATTTTTATGATAAAAAAGGGTGACTTTTTTTCAAAAAAAAAGGCTTTCATTTCATTTAAAAATAAATTAGAGTTTTTTCTCGGTTGATTGAAAGTAATGGCAAAAAAAGTCAAAATTTAAAGATAAAAAAATGCTTTAAATTATATTTTTTTGGCTGAATGATACAAGGAAGAAGAAAAAAATGAAAAATGAATGCAGAAATCATTGCTTTTCAAAAGTCACATTAAAGCACCCACAACTATCTCTTTTCCCTCTTACATCTCCCAATCTCCCATGAGAACAAGAATATTTCTTTAAAAACCTTTTATTGTTTATGCATGTTTTAAATTTTTAAAACAAATTTTAAAACGCGTAACAAAAAACTTGCTTTAACAAAGGTATGGCATTTAAAAGCGGCAAAAAATTTGTTTAAAACAACAAAACCCACGCGCGTAAATGCCATGGCAAAAAAATAAGCCTTTTTTTTGAAACTTTAATTTATTATCACTTAGCGACAAAAAAACAACAAACAAAAAATATTTCACATAATTCTGCAAAACTTTTTCAAGCATACCAAAACAGCATCAGCTTTTTGTTTCTAGACTTTTCTTTTTCTTTAAAATGAGCAATAGCAATATCTTTTTAAAAAACAATAGCTTCCAAGAATTGCATTTTTTGTTTTAAAAAAACGTAAAAAAAATAAAAGAGTTCCGAACATTGTTTTTTTTAATGTTCATGAATTTAAAATTGGCCCTTTTCTTTCTTTTTCATTTTTATGTGAGTGCCGTTGAAAGATGACAAAGAAAAAAAGTTGCACTAAAAATGAGTTGAAAAAAAAAACAAAAGTCATTTTTGATGATAAAGAAAGCAAAAAAAGTAATTTTGAAAATGGAGCTCAAAAAATTTATCAACTACAAATTTAAAGTAAAATATCTATCTACCAATGTTCAAAAAAATAATTCAAGACGCTTAATTATCAAGGACCACATTTTATTCATGTGCAAAACGATAAAGTTCAAACGATCTTTGCCAATACTTTAGGAGACCATAAAGCCCCTTGAACTAATCAAAAAAAAAACGTTCATACAAAATAAAAGTAACATTTTATTTTCAACGACAAAAATTTCATTATTTTATCCAATATAATCTAACAATAAGTACGAATAAGTAAAAAAGAGAAAGTATCAATAGCACAAAAAAAGAAGATAAAAGATATAACAACGACAAATTTTAGGTTGAAATAGCAGAAGTATTTTGACTATTTGCAGCAGAAAGAACAATTCGTGGCTTTACCATTGATCCAGTTCGAACACTTGCATCTTTATGAACTTCATAACGCAAAACATTATCTTTTACACTTAAAGCTTGATACAAAACTTGTCCAATTCGATAATTTACAGCATCTTTATTAGCATCACGAGTCCATAAAGCAACCTATAAAAAGATAATATTAGCTGCTGAAATGTAGTTAAAGTCTTACCTTGTCTCCTTTTTGGCGAATGTTAACAACAGCACCGCATATTTCTTCACCATCTTGACCAAATTGTTCGCCAACAAGTGCCAAAAGCATTTCCATCCAGTAATGATCCAAAAGTTGTTGACGTTTATGTTTATCAACCATAACAAGCCAACGGCCACCTTTTACATTTTGTTCATCTTCCCACATTGGCTTGATTCCTTCACGAAAAACATAAAAATCACTTCCCCAACTGAGTCCTGATGGTTGAATAAAATGATTAGCAACACTAAAAGTGAAATAACGAGCTGCTGGTACTAAAAACAGCCAAAAGAAAAAACATACGACCAAAATCCTTCAATAGAATCAAAGGTGGTAACACGACGTAAGCAATCTTCCCAATCTTTTGTTCGATCACCTTTAAGAAACCATAAAACCCAGCGAGAATGTAATGGATGGCGACTTGGAATTGATGGTGGTAAGACTTCCCATAATTCTAAAAAAGATAAAGATATATAAAAGCAAATAACGAATATAACATTAATAAAGATACTTACCACGGAAACGAAGTGATGCAGCTTCACGTTTAACGTGCTTTGGTGAAAGCATCTCGAAGGCCTTCGAGAAGGTGTTAAGTGGCCTGAAAAAAAAGCAAAAGTTATAATATTAGCAGTATATATAAGCGAGGAAAAATAATTCATAAAAACATGGACAAAAATATCAAAAAATTAAGCAAAAACACGCAGAGCAACCGATCAACAAAGGTTTAAAAAAGTATTTATGCCAAAAACAAGAAGAAAAAAAATTAGATCTCTCACTTTTTTTCCTCAATTTCAACCACGAGCGTTCAATGAAAAAAAAAGAAAAAAAGAGAGAACGCTTCAAACAAAAAACTATTGTTTTGAAATTGCATGACAAAAAAATTACATCTAAAAATTCTCGACACTCGTGTTTTTTCAACCTTTTTTTTTCAACAAATTTTTTGTTGAATAAAAAACTTTTTTCAAAAACTTTGAAGTTCCAAATCGCATAAAATCAGCTGTTGCTTAATCTTTTTTAACAGTGTTACTAAAAATATTGCGGAACTCTTTGTACAGCTATAAAAAACTATACAATTTTTTAAAAAATGATTCCTTCAACAAAAAATATGTACAAATTTGGCTTTTGTTTTGATTTAAAAATTCAATCCTTTTTTGAATGTTTAATCGAAGAAGAAAAAGAAGCCGAAACTGTTCCGGTTTGTGTCTGATAAACAAAAAAGCTAACAATTTGTTTTTGGTCAGCAAAACAATTTTATACTTTCTGTTTTGCTTTAAATCAACTAATAATAATCGGTCATTTTTTATTTGCGAATTTTTCTCTCTGAGTACTGTAGGGAGTTGAAGAAAAGATTTTTGTGATAGCGTAGCTTCACGTGCTACAGCAAAAGATTGAAGGCTTTTATTAGTTTTTTTTGTTTTGATAAACAAAAATTTGCGGCCAAACTTCTGTAACTCTTATATTTGAAAAAGTTTGTTTTTATTATAGCTTATTTTTTCTCTGAAGAAATTTTTTATTTTTCTTCTTACAGTAACCTTTTGCTGCTTTTTTTTATGGAAACAATTTGATGATTCATCATTCAAAATTGTGGGAAACAGTTTACAATATTTTTATACCAAACTTTTTTTGTGTCTTTTTGTTATTATTTCTTTTTTGATGGAGAAAAAAGAGCAACATTCTTTTTTTCGGCATCTTCTTTGGCCAAAAAATGCTATAAATAAACATCATCTTCTTTTTTTCTGCTTTTTTAAGTTGCATCGTTTTTGCATTTTTTGCAATATGTTTCTTTTTTGGTGGTCGGTTTTTCTTCCTTTTTTGAGCTTTGAAAATGTTTATACATATTTCTTATAGCTATCTTTGAGTGGTAAAAATTATAGAACATAAATTTTAAAAAAAAAACATCGATAAATTTTTATCGTTAATTAATTTCTAATTAGGTTAGTAGTCATTTTTTTGCAGTAAAAATGTTAAAGAGAGACAACGGTTATGGCCACTTAAACGATATATGTATAATCATAACCCAGAAAGACTGGTTTTGAATTAGCTTCCTTCTTTCATTTTTTTGTTGCATATTCGATTGCATATTTTTCTTTCTTCAATTCAATCTTCTATCCTATAAACAGACAGAGAAAAGCCTTTTTTGTTGATGAATTATTTTTCGACGTAACATCTTTTTTAGATGTTGAAGAACTTCTGTTTTGAATGACAACAATAAAGAAAGAAGAGAAGGAAGGTAATTGACGTGTATGTCTCCAAAGCAATTAAGAATGGTTTATGTTTTTTTAATTGAAACATGTTTTTTGGAATTTTTAAAAAAGTACTTGAGAAATGACTTAATTTTTGTACAACAACCCTTTTTTTAAACCACAAAATAAAAAATGGGAGAAAGGAAAAATAGTTTTTTGGAGTAGCTGAAGAGTTTTTGTATATTTTCTTCATAAATATTTCCTTTTTTTTCAGTTTTTAAACTTAATAGTAATTTATGATTAATGATTTTATCGTGTAAAATGTTTTTTACATTATTTGTCTTACTGTAATTACTTGTACTTTTGTCATAAATGTTTTTCTTAAAGAGAGCGGACTATTTAATACTTTTTTCATTTTAACATTTCGATATTGCTTGAATCTGACTTTCCGCTTTCTTTAAACGATATGAAACATTTTTAACTACTATAACGCTTTTCTAATTTTTGGATTTGTTAAACAAGATTATTCGTTTTGAATAAATCAAATTATTATTAAAACAAGGAAGAAAAATTGAGAAAGGCAAACTTTTTCCACGATTTTTTATGTTGATTTATAAAATTTAGTCTTGCACATAAACTTTGTATTCATTTACAGCAATTAATTGGTCTCAAATTCTTACTCCGATCTTTTTGTTTTTTGCATTACACTTTTCACTTTAAATTTCAATTCTTTTCTGCTTTTAACAAAGCATTTCTTCTTACTATTGTTTTATTTCTTTTTCTCACGTTTCTCAAGTGACAATACATACATAATAACTATATCCAAAAAATTGTGTAGGTCAAATGCCTAAGGCTGTTTTTTTTTTCGTTCGAGAAAGAAAATCCTATACTGCTTATTTAACCTTTTTTGAATGAATGCTCTTGAAATATTTTTTCGTGGAGATAAAAGACTCTTTGCAGATTTTTTTTCAATGAAATGACCACGATCACGGTTGTCGGATTTTCATCAAAAAAGATAATTAAATTATGTGTCAAAATTATTGTTTTTGGAAGTTTATTTATGCTTGGATTATTTGGAATGGCAAATTTTTCATCTGACAGAAGGAATCATACCGCAAAACATTTTGCATCAATTACGGTAAGAAAAATCGTGGTGGGAAAAATTTCGTTAAAATTTTAATAATTTTAGCAAATTTCATTAAACACAATTGAATATGATTCAAAATTTTGTGTAATATATGATTATTGGAAATCTGATAAAGAATTTCGAGAAGGTGATCATATTACTTTAATTCTGCATTCAACTCCATCATATTTGGATTACCTTAAAAAACAAGCTGAAACATGGCAGGGCGGAATTTCAATTGCAATATTTATTCCAACTCCTCGGAATTCATTAAATAAAAATGGTACAGCAAATTTAAGCAATTCACAATTACATCTTCAAGCAAGTTTTTTTCCTAAAAGTAACACAATTTGGAATTTCCGCGAATAAATTTTTTTCTTATGAATGAATCTGAAAATCAAGAAATTGTTGTAGAATGTGAATAAAAAATTTATGCTTCAGTGAAGTCCTGATTTTCAGGTTCAGTCATAAGAAAAAAGTTTATCAACTTTGCAATAACTCATTTAAAGGGAGTGGACGGTTTGATATACATTTTTCATTTTAATGTTTTTTCAAAAATGCCACGAACCTGACCATCAGGAAAAAGAACAACAATAAAAAAGACCCTGTTTATCAGGTTCATGCCATTTCGAAAAAAAATATGTTAAAAATGAAAAACTTATCAAAGCGTCCGCCTCTTTTAAGGTCAAAGTTTTCCAAGCATTTTCGATCCTTATTTTGCACATTAATTTTCTGAAAAAAAAAAACAAGCTTTAAAATAATATTTAAACAAAAAAACTGATAAATGATAAAAATAGTGATAGACTGATTTATTGCAATGTTTCCTTTTTTGACAACTATAAAACAAAAAAGAACGCAAAAAATATCGGATATAATTAACAACAGACAAAAACTTGACCTTTTTTCAGACAATTTTTGCTGTAATTGATTCAATGAAAAAAGAAATGAAAGAAATCCAAAAAATTTCAATGCATTTATTTTTTGAGAAAAGCACATTTGAAAAATGTCCAATTTTACAACTTTCAAAACAGCAGCCTTCATTTATTCCAACAATAATGGATTTATCAGATTTTTCATCCCCTGCAGAGTTATATCCAATAAATCCGGCACGAAATATTGCAAGAATTGGCTCCCATACAAAGTTATTCATTTCTGGAGATATTGAACAATTTTTTGTTGCCAATTTTGAGCCTCGAATGTTAAAACTTGGAAATCGAGTTTTAATAAAAGAAAAGCAGGCGATAGTTTTGGTACATCGAAGATTTGAAATTGATTTAAATGCAAAAGAACCAATGTCAAAAGCAGATTTAAAAAATTTAATAAAACAAAAGAAAGCAGTTCCATTTCATCGATTTGTTTATTCTTTGGGGCATAATATTCCAGGTTTGGAAGAATGGTTGGAATCGAATAATGAAAATGAATCTGAAGCAACAATAGAAAAAATTTTAAATTATACAAATGCCGAATGGGAACCGCAATTTGTTGGGGATAATAAAAGAATTCCATTTCATGATAATCGATTTCCATTTCGACTTCGTTCAAATACTCATCTTGGAACTTTGTTGTGTTATAATGGCTTTAAATTTGCTATTGTTAATGATCTCTTTACATATCATCGTGGAATTAAAAGAGTCGAATCAAGCAAAGATACAAATTTGAAAAATTTATCAGTGAAACAAGGATATCATAAGGTTAGTTAGTTTCTTTAAATTTTTTTTAAAGTGCCATTTCTAAAACCTCAAATCCATAAATAAATAAACAAAAAAAAGCATCCTCGAAAACTTTTTTCCTACTTTTAATTCCCTAAAAATTCTAATGTAAAAATTACTTTAAAATTCCACCGAAATTCATAGGACCAAAATCGAAATATCGAAATAATTTTTTCGTTTGAATAAGAAATATCAAAATTTCGGTCTCGGCATTTTGAACTTTTCAAAACTGAAATTTTGATTTCCCAAAATTCTCAATCCTTCTGATGCAGTTAAAATTAAATCTACAGTAATCCCATTAAAATTTTTATTAATCGTTAAAGTATTTTCAGATGGTTGATCAATTTCGAAATGAATTATACAATAAATTTCCAAAAATGCGTGATCGATGTCCGTTATTTTTACCATAATTTTCATAATGTTTTCGTCAAAAAACAAAATTGTTTAACTTTTTAGACTCCAAGTCATTTTGTAGCATTTATAGTCATTATTCACTCATATCTTTCATAGAAATAAACACGGGTTATTCTTATTTTTCTTTTGTTTAATAAATGTTGAAACAATAAACAAATAAATGTATTTGAGAAAAAGGATTTGTAATTGTTTGGAAAACGACTCAAAGTTTGTGGACTGTTATTGTGTTACCGTTAATTTCGAATTTTTTTAAAATTTAGATTTAATGTTTTAAATTTTTTTCAATACTTTGAGTTGATTGTGTTCCAAAAATTTGTTTTGGAGCACAATCAGTTTTTCCAACTTTAACTTCCACAGTACACTTATTGCAGTAATATTATGGGGACCGAAAATATAATTTTTGAAGGTTCAAAATAGTTTAAATCCCAAGTTTCTCTTTTTTTTTCATCAAACGTTTGTGATTTTATTTATTATTTTATTTTGAAATACAGTATATTTTTCCGTAAAAATTAACAAAAATTCATCACCCAAAAAAGTATTATTCAAAATACAAAAATTCGTCGAACTCAAAAACTAGTTTTTTTAAAAACACTTAAAAAAACAACCTTAAAAAATTATTCATTCATTCTTTAAAAAGTTTGTTTTTCCTGATCAAAAATGAATGAATCAATTGATCCCCATCATTTAAGATAGAATTGATTCATTCATTCGAAAAGTTAAACCTTAAAAGTTTAAGTTTCATTTTTAATTTGTCAAATATGTACACACTTGAAAAATCATACTTTTTTATTACTATTTTTACCCACAAATATTTTTAAAATGTAAAAAATGATTGGATTTTATACAGAAAATAAGTTCAAGCACGGATCAAATACAATTAAAAAAATGCTTTCTGTTTACCCGCAAAAAAAAAGTAGAGACCATGAGTGAGGAATGACAGCGATCTTTTTTTCTTCGACTGCGCAAATGACGTGTTTTTGCTATGGAAAAAAGTGTTTTAAAAAGTGAGAAAAAATCAGTAAAAAGAGCAGCATTAACAGACGGGTTTTTTTTCCTTCCTTCTTCTTTCTTTTAATAGAAGCAGCAACAACTTTAAAAAAACTATAGCAAAACTTTTTTTAAAAAATGTCAAAGGTTGTTTTTGTTATTTTTTGTTTTTTAGGTTTGTTTTTTTCAGTTTTAAAAAATTTGTTTGTTTATACTTTTTTTAAACTTTTAGCTTTAACTTTTGCAATTTCACCACCATGTAATTTAATTCAACATCAGGGATTTTCATGTAATCGACTTGAACCTTCCATACAGTATTATTATCATATTGCATCAAGTTTGTTTTTACTTTTGATCTTGGAACGATTATTTTAATCTTTATTATAGAAACTTGCCAACCATTTATGTATCTTGGATGTGGAGGAAATGGTAATCGATTCTTTTCAAGAGTCAATTGTATGCAAAAATGCCAACCTGGAAGTGTTCAAATTGGGCAGGGTACACGACCTGGCAATTTTAATATTGGACAAGGAACGCAACCGGGCAGTTCTGGTACTGGACAAGGGACATTCCCTAGTGGATCTAATAACTATCCTGGCATTGGACAAGGTGCTCAACCTGGTAGCACAGGTGGTACTTCTGGGATTGGACAAGGTGCACAGCCTACCTCAAATAACAACAACAACAACATCGGCCAAGGTGCTCGTCCATCATTTGGAAATGGAGTTAATTTATTTATGAGAAATAATGTCGGAAATGGTGTTGAAAAATCTTCAATGCCATCGCCAATTGGTCAAGGAACAAATGGCAATAATTTAAATGCACCAATCGGAGACGGTGCTTCTCCAAATGCCGGAATTGGACATGGAACAAATTTAAAATTAACAAATTTAAATCTTCAAGAAAGACCAAACAATGGAAAAGTCGATATCTTTAATCCATTTCATCCAGGACCAGTAAAAATTGGTAATGGAACATGGCCTGCACCAGCTGCACCGCCTTCACAATTATCGATTAAAGATCACGTTAATGGATATGGTAAAGCTTCATAGAAATTTTTTTAAAAATTTAATAAACTTTGTTTTAAGCTCAAATGTGTGACAATTCATTTGGTGTAAATATTAAAATTCCAACTTCATGTGGGGCATCTGATTCCTGCCCTCCTGGATTCCAATGTGCAGGAAGATTTTGTTGTCCAACAAAAGAAACTGTTTGCTTTCAAAAATCTGATTCTGGCAAAGAATTTAAAGAACAAGAACACATTGGAAGATACGCCTATGAACCAGAATTAAAAACTTGCCTTCGATTTTCATATTTTGGAGCAGAAGGAAATTTTAATAACTTTAAAACTTTTAATGATTGTATGCGATTTTGTTCTTTTTAAAAAATTGTAATTTAACATTTTCAAGGATTTAATTTCATTGTTAAAAAATTCCGATGAATTAATCATTGTTTGTTAAAATTCTTGAAAAAAAGATTTTTATACATTTTTTTGATGTTTGCTCAAAAATAAACTGTCTCTAAAGATTTTTTTTTATTTAAATAAAAAAGTTTGTGAAAAAATGCAGAAATTTTTTAGCAAACAAAACGTATGTTTTTTTTTGTTAAAATAAGTAAAAATTGTGGAACATTTGTAAAAGCAAGTTTTATTCACGTCAAAAAATAAATGTCAATATTTGATTGAAACAAACTAACTTTGCTTTTCTTTGGGATCAGATAAAAAGAAATGCTTTTGCGAGAATTTTTAACAAAATTTTTTATTTTTGCGTGGTTTTTTGCGGTTTTGCTGTTTTTTGGATTTTTCTTGATTAACCAGGATTATGCCTTCGAAAGAAGTTTTAAAATTTATGGCGAAAAAAATGTAATGCTAAGAATTTTTTAAATAAACTTTTAACATTATTTTAAAAAATTTATGTTCAAAAGATTGTGTTTTCTGTTTTTCAAATTCAATAAAAACCCCAATTTCGAAAACCTGATTTTTAATTTTTGACAGTCAATTCCCGTTCAAAAACTTTTTCAAAAAATATTTAAAAGGTTTTTTAATCATTTTTCAAAAACAAATTCTAAACAAAGGTCAAGGTTGTTTTTGCTTTCCTTTTTTGGTGGCCAAAAAAGCAAGTAAGGTTTTTCTTTAGAAAAAACAGGTTCGGTTCCAAACCTCAATAAATTTATTTTCTTTCTTTTAAGACGGACAATGGTGTTTTTTTTGTCTGTCTGTTGTCAGCTGACAACGGTGGAACAATTTTTTTTCTGTTTTTAATGCGTGTGAAAAAAAATTTATATTTCCTTTTTTTAAAAAATGGTTAAATAAAAACCTAAAATTTTTCAGAAACAGTTTTTAATTTGTTTTTGAAAACAGAAAACTTGTAAGAAAAATGCTTTTGCAAGTTTTTATTGCTGCTATTGCAATTATTGGATTTTCAAAGGGACAAGGTTCGTTTTTTGCCATGTAAAAATTAGGGAAATCTCTCGAAAAGATTTTCTTTTTTTGAAACCAAAATATTTCAATTTCGAGACAAATTTGTTTTTAAAATTTTAAAATTTTAAAATTTGTTGAAATATCAAAAATTTGTCGAAATAATGGGATATTTTTTCGATTATATGATTCCGTATGGTACTTTTTTAAATTTAAAAATACCACTTTATCTAAAATTTTTGCTTTGCAGATTGTTCCCAGCGACGTGATGCTGGTCAATCTTGCAATGTTGCAGGTTCATCTCGAATGTTTTATTTTGATACTCGAATGAGTGTCTGCCAACCTTTTGTTTACAAAGGTTGTGGAGGAAATGAAAATCGTTATAAAACATTAGAAGAATGTCGAACTACTTGTGCATCAGATAAAAAAACTGGTGCAGAAATTCGTAACGGAAATCAATGGGTTTTAGCAGAAAAATGTGGAGGACAATATCTAATTCCAAATGGTAAATATACTTCATGCTCGGATGGATGTCCAGATAATCATAGCTGTGAAAAGGGAATTTGTTGTCCATCAAAAGGTTTGTTTTTAAAAACATTTTTATTTAACTCTTACCACGAAATCAAAACTTTTTTTAGAATATGTATGTTCACTTCGTGATGATTCCGGTACTTTTGCGTCTGGAATTGATGACAAACCGAGATTTGCCTGGTCAGAAGAAATTCAATCATGTTGGAGGTTTTCGTATTATGGTGCAAATGGAAATTACAATAATTTTCCAAATTTTCAATCTTGTATTGCTTTTTGCTCCAACAAACATTAACATTTTCAAAAAAACATAAACGGATAAATCAAAGCTTTAATTTTAATTTTAAATTAAATTAATTTTATTTTTTTATAAATAAAAATTTTATGTGGTTTCATTTTGCAAAAAAATTAACTTCCAAAATTATATTAATTATTATTCAACTTCAGATTCTTCAAAAATTTTGAACTAATTATTTTTTAATCTTTGAAAAAAACTTCTACATAGCCTTAGGGATCAATGAAAAAGGGTATATAAATCTTGTAGAAAAAATAGAAATCATTGCCTTCCTTTAGTTTTTTCTACGTCGTCATTTTTTTCTTTGAAACCAGTTTTAAATGAAGCATTTATTTTTTTCACGGCTATGTTTTTTTCTGCTAAAAATTGTTGTTTCTTTTGAATGTCATTTTTATGCTGAAATTAATATTGACTTTTTGTTTTTTAAATAATTTTACAAAAATTTTTTTAAATTAAATTGAAATTTGGTTTAAATTGGATTTTATCACATAATTTTTTTGACTCTTTCCTAAGTTTATAAAAACTGAATAATTTTTGTGACATTGTTCTTTCAAAATTTTCAAATCAAAATTACAGTTTGAAAATTTACTTCTAAAATCGATTAAATATTTTACAACATCGATTTTTGGAAGTAAAAAAATTGAAACTTCTCTTTTTTAATTTCGCATGATTTTTTTATTGCTCATTAATCTTTATCCAAAAACGAACATTTAACAGCTGAAATTAATTTTTTTAAGCGAAAAAAGAGATTTGATAAATCTCATGTGTAAATACTTTCACTTTTAATTAAATCAATTTTCTTTTTTTGCGTCAAATTATTTCATTGCATCTTTCTTTTTTTTGAACATCTTCCCACTTTTATATTAAAACACTTTTAAGGTCATTAAAATTGAAATAAACCTGTTTAAACTCATTCGTTTCATTACCACAAAAAAAAAGAAATTAATTTCCTTATCTTTTTTGGCCAAATTACCGCGACTTGAAAAAGAATACTAAAAAACTTTTACTTTTTTCAATCAAAAAAGTTTTTCCTTTCATTGAAGGTCAACTTGAAAAAATATATATAAACGGATTAAAAAGATTTTTAAAACGCCCAAATATTGCCCAAGGGGATTTAAAGAAGGGATATATAATTTTTTGTGATCATAAACAACTCAAAAATTAACCCGAATTTTTTTAGTTATATCTTTTTTGAAGAAAGTAAAAACATTTTTATGTATTTATTGGATATCTATTTTTCTCTCTGGGGATTTTAATTAAAAATTTGAAGATTTGCCACGCAATTTTCTTATGTATTTGCATTATTTTTTTAATCTATCGTGTTATCTCTTTTTTCTCCATTCGAGTCATTTTAATATTAAAAAAAAGGTATTTTTAGAATGTATCAAAAACTTTTTGTTCTCATATTTTTGGGTATTTTTTGCGTATTTGCAAATGGAAGATATGAAGACAGTAAGCTATATTATCCTATACCCTCTAATCAGCTAACAACTTTTTTTAAGGATATGATATGAATACACTTCCATGGGATCTTCGACCAGTTCGAGATTTTATTGGTTTATGGCAACTTGATGGACTTGTAAATGGTCATTGGCGTGATCTTCCAGCCCCAGATCTCATTGATTTCTCAATTAATCCTTTACCTAAATTTGGTGCCCGTTCCGTAAATATTACCCATACATATTATGATACATCAAAGAAAAATGTTATTCGAAGTGATTATGGATTTATGCCTGTTAAAAATGCTACACGTCGAGATCCTCGTGTTCATGTTGCATATCTTACAACCAGCAGTGAAGGATATTCAATGATGGAACAAGGTTTTGTAAAAGGGCCTAAAATTGTTTGCCATTTAAAACAATTCCTTCGAAGAAGTTTTGATGTTGGAAGTAAAGGTGTCGATCTTGATATTAGAGAATTTGAAAGGCAATATGAGCAAACTGATTTTACACATATGACAATGAGAATTCGAGCCGAAACATCTGTTGAAACTGAAGCATATACAGCAAATTATAAAAAGATTCTTTATTAATATTATTTTCTTTTATAAAATCGGGTTTTTATCGCTAGAATTTATTATCAATGTACAAATTTGTTAAATAAAAAAAAGTTTTTATGTTTTTACTAATTTTTGCACATTTGGTGAACTTTTTGATAAATTATCAATCATAAAAATGGAATTGAAGGTTGAACCTATTGGAATTTTTAGCTTTTCATTTTAACCTTAAAAGGTTTATGTCAGTGGTGTCAAAAATGCTTTCGAAAAAAAAAGCAAGCAAAAAAAGCACGGCTGCTTGCTTTTTTGCTAATGCTTTTCGCCGCAAGATTTTTTTTCTGCTAAAAAAAACATAGGTGAAAAAAAGCACTTGCTTTTTTGCTTTTGCTTTTAATCGCATATGGGAATGCTAACGTTAGCAGAGAGAGTGCTTTTTTTAGCAGAAAGGGAAAAACAACTAGTTTTTAGTTTTCTTTAAAAGAGGTTTGCTTTATTTTGAATAATAATGTATTTTAATTGATTGTTTTAGATTTTGGACGAATTAAGAAATTTCTGGTGGTGGTGCAATTTCTGGTAGTTATCCAACAGCTTCTGCTGGCCATGCTGGTCTACCTCCATCTACATATATATATATATAAAGATTCCGAATGTATTTGATTGTAGACTCCACCTGAAATAAGATTATTACGGCAACAATCTGCAGCAGTATTTTTTGTCCAAAGCATCGAAATGCTGAACAACATAAATGTAGTGATGGTTATAAACTTGCTGGAAGAAAAAACTTGAAAAAGAATTTCCGAAAATTGAACTTGGTGGTGCACGAAGTTAAATTGAAGATTAAATACAAATAAATGTGTAATCATTATTGATTTTGTAATGTATATCTTTCTGTAAAGTTGATTTCTTTTTAAGGAATGTTTTTTGTATAATTGGAATAAATTTAGACTGATTATTGTGTTGGTTTTTGGGGTACTGTATTTAAAAGGACACTACAAAAAAAGAACTAAACAATAAAAAAATTTCTTTTCCCTTTGTGCTAAAGAAAGCACTCTCTCTGCTTTTTTTAGCATTCTCTTATGTTTTAGAAAGCACTTGCTAAAAATGGCAATGCTTTTTTTCACCTATGTTTTTTTTAGCAGAAAAAAATCCCGCTGCGAAAAGCGTTGTTAAAGAAGGCAAAAAAAAATTTGCTTTTGCTTTCAAAAAAAAAGCATTTTTGACACCACTGGTTTATGTTACACAAATTAAAACAAGTAAGTAAAAATTGGAACAAAGAACCAACATAAAAAAATGCAGCAAAAAATGAAACAAAGTCTTCAGTTTTTTGCTGCTTTAAAAAACGAACAAAACTCTCTTGACACGAAATACCGTATGCTGCTCATTTCAAATCTTCTAGAAAAAATTGTGAAAGAAATTTTCGTTGATGAAAAATGTTTTAAAAGTTTTTTGATGCTTTAAGTCATCGCATTTCATGATGCAATTTTTTATTTTTAACTATTTAAAGCTTTAAAATCTTAGAATAAGTTGTTTGTGGCAATTTAACTCTCTATATTATTCGAGCATATTCTACTTTTCGTGTACCTCGTTGTTTTTAATTCTTGCATCATTGTTTTAAGACTTTTGCTAACCCATAATCTCTGTATCTCTTTCGTTTTTTAGCAAACATGTTGTCAACTCTTCGATCATTAGCATCTACAAGTAGATTAGCGTCAAGAAATGTATATCGGTTTAAATCTGATATTCGTGGGCATGTTATTGGTGTTGATTTAGGAACAACAAATTCCTGTGTTGCTGTAATGGAAGGTAAACAAGCTAAAGTTATTGAAAATGCTGAAGGTATTCGTACAACTCCTTCGGTTGTTGCATTTACCAAAGAAGGTGAACGACTTGTTGGTGCAGCAGCTAAACGTCAAGCAGTTACAAACTCTCAAAATACATTATATGCTACCAAACGTCTTATTGGTCGACGATTTGATGATAAAGAAGTACAGAAAGATTTGTAAGCATTTTTTACTGCTATGATGAAATTTCTAATAACCCTATGCCTTTTTTAGGAAAGTTGTACCATATAAGATTGTTAAAGCTCAAAATGGTGATGCATGGGTTGAAGCACAAGGAAAAGTTTACTCACCTTCACAAGTTGGAGCTTATGTATTAATGAAAATGAAAGAAACTGCTGAAAGTTACCTTGGTACACCTGTACATAATGCTGTTGTTACTGTTCCCGCTTACTTCAATGATTCTCAAAGACAGGCAACCAAAGATGCTGGACAAATTGCTGGTTTAAATGTATTACGTGTTATCAATGAACCTACAGCTGCTGCTCTTGCATATGGTTTAGATAAATCTGATGATAAAATGTAAGGATATCGATTTTACTGTATTGAAGTTAAATGTCTTTTCTTTTTAGTATTGCTGTTTATGATTTGGGTGGTGGAACTTTTGATATTTCTATTCTTGAAATTCAAAAAGGTGTCTTTGAAGTAAAATCTACAAATGGTGATACATTCCTTGGTGGTGAAGATTTTGATAATCATCTTGTTCGTTTTCTTGTTGAAACTTTCAAAAAGGAACAAGGCGTTGATCTCACCAAAGATCCAATGGCAATGCAACGTGTTCGTGAAGCTGCAGAAAAAGCTAAATGTGAACTTTCGTCAACTACTCAAACAGATATTAACTTGCCATATATTACCATGGATGCATCTGGACCAAAACATATGGCACTTAAAATTTCTCGAGCACAATTTGAAAAGCTTGTTGATGATTTAGTTAAACGTACAATTGAACCATGCCGAAAAGCTCTTCATGATGCTGAAGTTAAAGCTTCAGATATTAAAGAAGTTTTGCTTGTTGGTGGTATGTCTCGTATGCCTAAAGTCCAAGAATTGGTCCAACAAACATTTGGTCGTCAACCAAGTAAAGCTGTTAATCCTGATGAAGCTGTTGCAATGGGTGCTGCTATTCAAGGTGCCGTTCTTGCTGGTAATGTAACTGATGTCCTTCTTCTTGATGTTACGTAAGTTTTTTTTAAATTTATTTCAATTAATAATTTATCTTTTCAGTCCTCTTTCACTTGGTATTGAAACTCTTGGTGGTGTTATGACAAAACTTATTACTCGTAATACAACAATCCCAACTAAAAAATCTCAAGTTTTCTCAACTGCTGCTGATGGACAAACTCAAGTAGAAATTAAAGTTTATCAAGGTGAACGTGATATGGCTGCTCACAATAAACTTCTTGGTCAATTTTCACTTGTTGGAATTCCTCCAGCTCCACGTGGTATTCCACAAGTTGAAGTCACTTTTGATATTGATGCAAATGGTATTGTAAATGTTTCTGCTCGTGATCGTGGTACTGGTAAAGAACAACAAAGTAAGTTGATTCTTTCTACAGTATACGAGATGTAATTAAACTTTTATTTTAGTTGTTATCCAATCATCTGGTGGTTTAAGTAAAGATCAAATTGAAAATATGGTTCGTGAAGCTGAAAAACATGCTGCAGAAGATGCTGAAAAGAAAGAACTTGTTGAAACAATTAATCAAGCTGAATCTGTTGTTCATGATACTGATGCCAAGATTAAAGAATATGCTGATCAAATTAATCAAGAAGAAGCTAAAGCAATTCAAGAAAAGCTTGAAGCTCTCCGCACAAAACTTGCTGATAAAGAAAATTTAAAAGCTGCCGATGTTCGTGAAGAACTTAGTCAACTTCAAAGTGCATCTCTTAAATTGTTTGAAGCTGCTTACAAAAAGATGGCAGAAAAGAATAGTGCAAACAATGCTGATACATCTTCATCAGAACCACCAAAGGAAGAAGAAAAGAAGGAAGAGCATAAATGAAATTATTAATATAATATTTTATTGAACTTAGTAGTGTTAGGTCGTTATGATACTCTTATTAGAATTTGTTGAATTTTTAGCCTATTCCTTATTTTTTTTAATTAATAAAATTGTTTGTTTTTGAAACTGTCAAAATGGAGTGAGTGACCTTCTCGTGAAATAATTTTGATTGAATGCCCGATCGGCTAATTTTTTGACAGCTTTGACAGACGTCAACGAGCGGCGTTTTGATTTTTCGTATAAAAGCAAATTGGCTTTGAAGAAAATTTTGTATTTTGTGAAAATGGATTTTGTAAACGTTAAGTTTTTCGATTGGATTTTTTCGAAATGATTTTTAAAATGCGGGGGTTACTGTAGTTTAAAATATTTTGAAATAGGATTTTGTGTTTTAAATTTGGAGAATAAAAAAGGTAAGAAATCAGATCGGTTTTAAGAGCATTTGCTTAAAAACTTAAAACTGAAATGGTTTGTTACAGTATTTCAGATAGTTGATTTCCATCAACAGCACATGATCAAAATATTGCCAAATTCGAGTGAAACAACTACAAACGATGCAACTGCCAACTGTTATAACGATGTTACTGTATTGAAATAACTGTTGTAAAATAAAATTTGTTCAAAATCTTTTTTTTTTTAAATAAATAAAAGATTTAAAATCGAAAAACTTTTTAAAACAGCAATAAAAAAACTCGGTCAAAAATGTGTAACCAAAACAGATGGATAGAATTACATTTTCTAAAAAAAAACCGAAGCTAATCGTTAATTTTGAAAATGTTTTTGTTTCATTTTTTGTCAGCAGACAAAAAATTCAAAATGTTTCAAGCTTTTCAATTTTTGTTCATTTTTTTCATTGTCAGTTTTTTATTTTGCTAGAATTTTGTACAGTAAAAACTTTTTTAGTTCCAAAATGGAAATTCAAGTGGTGATGAACGTGAAACGTGTGCATTGTTTAAAGGAAATCATACAATTACCGTAACAAAAACTGATGAAAATGGACATAAATGTAATGGAATTATTGCTATTGCAGTTTGCGGTGGAATGTGTTCATCTTCTGAGGTTTGTCTCATTTTTAAGTTTCTAAATTATAAAACATTTTGCAGAAAGGAACACATTTCTTTCCACATAAAGAAAATGAGAATTCTTTTTGTGTTCCAATTGAAACAACTCCAATCCGACATGAACTAATCAACTGCGATAAAGAAGCTCTTCCAACAATTCGTTGGATCGAATATAATGAAACAAAACAATGCGGTTGCAAATCCATCGATCCTCCCACAAACTGAAACCCCTCTTCCAATAATACTGTATTAACTCTCAATTATTATTAAATCATAACAAAAAAAATAAATTTCAACAATAATTAAAGGCATTTTTTCAATAAGTAATAATAATAAAAAAAAAGAAAGTTCACTACAATCCATATGACTATATAATGTGCAAAAAACAAGACAATCCCCGTTTAAAAAAATGTCTTAAATGTTGCAAAAATTTTTTATTCAAGATCATCGAGATCATCAACTGGAACAACATTTGATGATGAAGTTGCATCTCCAAAACCACCGGCACCACCACATGCAAGTAAATGTCTTTCCAAACGTATTTTTGCTTCAGGAAGTTTTGAAAGAACAAGTTGAAAATGTTCTGGTGGGAATGTTTGTTGGAAAATTGAAAGTAATTGTTCAGACTGTCCACAGAAAAGTATAGCATTTGCAAGATGTTCTGCACCTTCTCTTAAATGTACGGGATTTTCTAAAAAAGAAAGTATATAATGAAAAATTGTAAAACTTAAAAAAGACAAACGTGATGACATAAGCTCTTCACCAAGTTGAACTTCTTGTAAGAAAAATGCTTGAACTTCTTGAGTATTTCGCATATCAGGTAATGCAACATTTGCAGCAGATGAACTTCCACCTTCACCCTTTTGACGACGTCCTAAAATAAAGCACTGAATATAGACAGATAAAAAGAAGGACGAAAAATAAATAGCCTTACTTTCACGAATATGTTCTTGATACAGTGGATGACTGCGTCGTTTATAATCAAAATAAATTGCATAACTAACAAATGCAACTGTACCACCAATGGCAATCTTTTTCCATGGCCAATTTGAGACTGTATCCATCAGTTTATCCATTATAAAGGAATACTAAAAAAATGAATGATTAATGATGTTAAATAAAGAACAATCGCGTTTTAAAGAAAAAGAAAAGCCATAAAATGAGTAAGATTAGCACGGTTATAGGATTAGGTTGTTGTTAAGGTTTTAAATGAAATATTAATGAATCTGTAAAGTTAAAAAAGAGGTAAAAGTAATTCAATCGAATAGTTTCAATCAAAATAAAAAAATTCGCGAATTTTTTGAAAATGTTGGAGTTTGAGTTTTCGTGTTAAAACAATAAAAATAAGCCATAGCTTTTTTCAATTTTTTTAGCAAAAAAATAATAAATTTTAAAATTACAATTAATCTTCAAATTTTTAAATGAAGACAAAATCATATCATTGTTCTCATGGAATATTGTTATCTTTTTTCTTGCTGCATGGCAGATTTAAAGCAAAAGCTGCAAATCTTTGCATACTTTTTCTTGTCAAATTTTTAAAAATTCTAACATCTTAAACGGCAACAAAAGAAAAAAAAACTACAAAACGCACATTTTTATTACAAAAATTGTGTAATTTTCAATATTTACATTTTTTACATTTTTGGATATGGTAGCTTTTTGAAAAACCAATTTTTTTAACGAAGTTAAAAATTAACAGTGTATTTTATTATTTTGTTTATTTACAAAATTTTATTTTTTTTAATTGTATTTTTAATCAATTACGAAAAACACATACATAAATTAAATGTAAATTACAAAAAAAATGGCTGAAAATAAAACAAGTTTAGTCTCAATTGAAAGTGACGGGCCGGAATTTGGAAAAAAAATGGGCGTAACACTGAAAATTGCAATTGTAAAAAGACAAAAAAAGGAGACGAATTGGCGATTTTTAAATTAAAGAAATGAGACACAACAATGGCCACAAATATCTTTTTTTGCTTTTAAAGGTTTCTCAAAGCCTAGTGGAAATAATCGAAATGAAATTTTGTTGTGTTTTTTTTATATTACAGTATCTTTTCTTTGTACTAATAAATTTTGTTGCACTATTTATTTTCATCATAGTAATAAAAAATTTTAACGAAACCTTTTTCCACCGGAAATTCTTTTTCGCTTACAATGTAAGTAAGCCAACTTTTACCTAAATTTTTTTTGGAACTTCTTTGAAAAATTTTTTTGGTTACTGTAGTTTTTTTATCCAATTTTGTACGTAAAAAATAACGTTTTCGTATGTTGTATTATTTTAAACTGTTACGATATTCTTTTTTCCTTATGTTTCGTTTTAACAAGGGAAGTACGCGAAGTGAGTTTTGATTTTTGACTTCAAAATAGGTTTAAAAGATACTTTGATGACCCTGTTTGTTGTCGGCGGAATTCCTTTGATCTTTAATACTTTCCCAAAGAGATTATAATTTTTTGGATATCCATTGGCCGCTAATACTTTCACAAATTCGTTTTCGGTCTCATATCTTTAATTAAAACCTATTTTGAAGTCAAAAATCGAAACTCACTTCGCGTACTTCCCTTGTAAATGAAAACGCTTGCGTTTTTTCTTTTTTGCTAAAAAAATATTAATATTGTTTCAAAAAAGTTTATTTTAGTAATATTTTATTTTTCTTAATAAAACCTTCAAAAATGGCAATATTGAACAATGTTTTAACTATAATTTTTGTAAGTTTCTTCCATAATTTTTTTTAATGACGTCATTTGTGTTTTGAATTTGGTTTAAAACTTTTTTGATTCATTTTAAAAACACTTCAAATTTTATAAAAGCGCCCCTATTTTTTTACCCTCGTTTTTTTAAAGAATCAGAGTTCACTCTTGATTTTACTTTCGAAGAACCAAAAAACTGCAGCAAAAAAGTCATTGGACATTTTTTTGGGTGTTTTTTGAAGACAAAAAACTTTTTTCAGACAAGTTTTTTTAAAGTAAACATTAAAAAAATTCGTGAAAAAACTTTTTTTGATAATTTATTCAGGGTGGAACTAATGTGAAAAAATTACAAAAAAACAAACACAAATAAAGAAAGAAATAACAAATGATTAATCTCTGTTTCTTTTTTAGACATTTTTATTGTTTTCATTTATTGCCTTAGGGGAACGTGAAAGGGAAACATGGGATTTTTGTCAAGATAATGAAGTTTATATTGAATGTGGCGGATGTGAAGGAACTTGTAAAGAGCCAGTAATTGTAAGTTTTTTGATTTTGAGGTTGTTTTACAACTAGGGTTCTGCGAAATCGAAATTATCGAAATAATTTTTTCATTCCGAAAGAATAGAAAAGCTTTTTTTAAATTTTGATTTCGCAAAATCCAACTTTCTTTTAACACCAAACCCCATAGATCAAGGGATTGGCATAACTCCATAACATAGTTCTGCGAAATCGAAATTTTGATTGAGAAAAAATAATTTCGATTTTTTGATGTGGATATATTTAAATTTAGTGTCGAAAAGGCTGACTTAATATTATTAAAATTTTATGATTTTTTAGGCCAATTGTTCATCCATATGTAAACCCGCAAGATGTGAATGTCAAGCTTTAGAAGGATTTGTAAGATCTCATGATGGAGCATGCATTAAATTTGATGATTGTTCAACATATGTTGGAATTGAAATTTATGGAGATCCAACCAATTATAAAATGCTTTCAAAAGGTCCAATGGCTGCAATTCCATCAGTCTTAAATAATCAACCCTCCCCAGCAGAAGATTATCCACAAACAGAAAATAATTTTCAAAAAAATAGTATGAATTATGAAGATGAAACTGAAGCACCTGGAACAGCTTCAGACAATCAATTTCAAGTTCAAACTCATAATATGCCTCCGTCTTTTGATCAACAACAATCACCACCAAATGAAAATTATCATCCAGCAAAAATTTCTCAAACGGATCCATTTGAACCTTCTGTTAATTCAAATCAATATCGGCGGCGATTCCGCCATAAGTTTTAATTAAAAAATTATTTCTTTTAAAATTTAAAAAACTGATTTAAAAATGAATAAAAACCTTTTTTACCAAGAAATAAAATCTATATTTCTTATATGACATAATATGTGGCCTTATTAAGTCAGAAAGACGCGCTTGTTGAATTCATTTACAAAAAATGATGATGATTTCTTGTAAATGGAAAAAAATGAAAACTTTTATATTTTACCGTCTTATATGACACGAATAAAATAAAAACGTTGTTTCGCAGTCAAATTTTTCTTAAAAATACCGATAAAAATGCTGGACTTCAATCTAATTTTTAATTGAAAAAAATATGTTCTGATTTAATAATGTTCACAACGAAAAAAATTGCTAAAAGTTATCCCTTTTTCTTCTTGTATTTTCAAGTTTAAATTTTTTAATGACAATGAGAAAAAAAAACTTTTTTTTAATTTTTTAATTAATATTATTGGGGATCAACAAAGTTTTAAAAATTTCATGTGCAAATAAAAAAACCTTTGAAATCTTTTTAAAAATGTATTTTGTTGCTGCAAAAAAGGTATGCTGAATCAAATGACACTATTTCTCGGCAGATTTATTTTTTCTTTTTTCAATAAAATTTTTAAAAGAGATGAAATTTTTTGTGAAAAATCTGATGTTTTTTGTAAAATTTGAAAATGTGATATTATTTTAAACCACAAAAAAGTTCCTGTTGAATAAAAAATGTAATTTTTTGTTAAAAGTCTATTACCGTAAACTTTATTTGGACACAACTATTTTTTTTAAATGAAATTTTGAAATTTAAAAGTAAAGCTTAGTTATTTTCGAACTGAAACTGGGAAATGCTAAAATTGTTACGTATGCAAATCTCAATTCACATGAGAATGAATATTTATGTAATTTTTTTTATTCAACTTTGAAATCACATTTAGTTGAATTTTTTTCATTTCCATTCCATTTTTTGATGATACAAAAAAGGTATGTGTTGTAATTGCAAAAAGAAGAAAAAGGATCAGAAAAAAGCTTCAAAATCTTCATTAAAAAAATCAAAAAAATCCGTCAAAATTGAACCACCAAAAAAATTATCAAATCATTATCATCCACCTCGACCTCCATCACATTGGCTTTTATGGCAAACTTAGTAAGTTACTTTTTTCTATTATTTATAAATAAATTAGTTTTTTAGTTTTACGCTACAATGTTTCAATGATGAAATATAT
Source organism: Panagrolaimus sp. PS1159 (assembly GCA_963922195.1). Taxonomy (NCBI): domain Eukaryota; kingdom Metazoa; phylum Nematoda; class Chromadorea; order Rhabditida; family Panagrolaimidae; genus Panagrolaimus; species Panagrolaimus sp. PS1159. The sequence goes on from CAWUHW010000039.1 coordinate 515,982, forward strand.
CGAACTCGAACATTAAATCGTGTAATTGCACCATTTGCATTTTCAACACAAATTGCTGCACTTCAAAGAGCTTCAACAGGAAATACATTCAAATTTATTACAAAGTTATTGCACGTTGAAGGATTTTATGCAGCAAAAACTTTTGAACATGGTTGGTTTTTTGCATCTTTTTTTTTTGTTGGAAAACTTTAATCATGTGTTTTTAGATTTGCTTCAAGTTTTACAAGATTTTCCAATAAATACTTTATCAAAAAATGATGTTAAAAATATTGTAACTATATCAAAATTTGTATTTTGTAATGATATAAAACCTGCAGAAAAATGGCAAAAATATATTACAGAATCAATGAAACTTGAAGTAAGTTTTTTTTGAAAATTTTCTTACATCTTTCATTGTTAAAAATGTTGTTTTAAGATTGCAACTGTAAAATCCTCAGAAATTCATGAAAAATATAAAACAATTCAAAAATTTTTAAATGAAACAATTGGAGCTGAATTTATGGTATCAAATGAAGAAAAACTTTGTCGAAAAGAAACAAAGCTGCTTTCGATTGTTGGAACACGAATTAAAGCATCTTTTGCAAATACAGAAGTTTGTCATTATTTTTGTTTTTAATCTTTAACATGTTTTTTTAGACATATTCATTCAAAAATGCTTCATTTTTACTTGGATATGGTTTAAAAGAAAAGAATCATCCATTTTTTATTGCAAAAGGCGAATATGCAAATGTTATATTTAATGATTTTGAGGTTTTCTAGTTTTTTAATAACATCTTTTTAAACATGTTTTTTAGGCATGGCGAATACCATTAAAACAAAATGAAAATGTAAAAGGAAATGAACCAAAAATGAGTTTAATTTTAGTTCGACCAAATTGCAGCGGAAATATTTCTACAACAAAATCAACCGAAACTTTTGATGAAATTGCAAAAGCAATTAATATTTTAATTCAACGAAAAGTAAATTTTCTAATCTTTTTCTTCTATATTTTTTGCAATATTTTTAGAGAAAAAGTGCAACATTATTACTTCCACAAATTGATTTACCATTTTCAAATCATACAACATATGGTATAACAGATTTAACAACAAATTGGAAGCAATCTTTTGGTGAACAAATTACATCAAATTTTGGAAAAATTGCTGATGGAATTTTTACAAAGTGTGAACTTGATCGATTCTTTCATTGTGCATCAATTCGACTATCACATTTTGGAGTATCTTTTCAAGGTGATACTGTAAGTTTTAATACTTTCATTCACATTTTTATTTAATCTTTTTTTAGGAGACAACAAAAGCTCTTTCAAAGACAAATATTCTTCAACCTGAAAATTCACATAAACCAAAGCCAATTAAAAATGATGAAGATGATAATACAAAAAGTGCAAGACTTCAGAAAATGATTAAAGCACAAATGAAAATTCCTGATCGTCTATTAAAGCCTCGTCGAGAAAGACTCTATCATTTTAATGCAAGATTTGATTCACCATTTTTATTTTTTATTGTGGATGAAAAATGGGCTTCTATTTTAATGGCTGGTTGTTATGCCGGAACTCCTGCTCTAACTCCAAATGCAACAAAACGACCTGCAACTGCAAAACAATTAAATCCAGGTATAAAGCCAATATCTTCAGAATTAGTAAAAGCTAAACCAAAGAAAAAATGTTTTGTGTGCTGATATAAATTATGTATAGTAACTTTATATAATTAAATAAATATACTTATATCTACATTATTCTTTCTAACAGAGTTATATAGCACTGGTTACACTGTAACCGTTAAAACATGTACTTCTTTATAAATGAGCCAATAAACCAGTATCCGGAGCAGATTCCATAATAATCTTTTGAACTTCTTTGAATTTTGGATGATCCGAGCCACCAACAAGTCCAAGAATCATTGATTCACTAGTAGTAAGGAATGCTCCAGCTTGTTGTAAAGTTTTAAATGCAACAATTCTAGAATACGGTAATTGTAAAAATAGCGAGAAATGTTGTAAAAAATTACCGATCTGTCATTGAACGAGAAGAGCATGCATCTGCAACAACATGAACAACATATCCACGATTTAAAAGATCAAGGCAAGTTTGATAAATGCATACATGGGCTTCAATACCACATAAAATAATTTCATGAACTTGTCGCTTTTCAAGATCTGTCATAATATCATTTGCACACATTGAAAAGCAATTCTTTGCATAAACAGGAATGTTTAATTCTTTAATTCCAAGTTCAGGTACCAAATGTCCAAGGCCTAAAAAAATATAAGAAAAGATAAGGGTTTTAAATCGGATATAAAAGGGGTTTAAAAATTAGCAAAGATTTTTTAGCAAATGTTATGGCAAAAAGTTAGATGTAAAGGATGCTTACCTTTAGGATATTGTTCTGTAGCAATAATTGGAATATCAAGAGCTGTTGATGCTTGAATAAGTCGTTTCGTAACTTGAACAATTTCAGGAAAATATTTTGTATTATTTCTAAATTTTTCTTGTAAATCACAAACAAATAATGCAGTTTGCTTAGCATTAACACGTTGAAGAAGTCGAGTTGCCATAGCTTTTTGAATAGATATTAATTCGAAATAATAAAGGTTATTTGAAAAGTTAAAAATACGGTTAAAAGTTGATCAACAACTTTTTTTTGTTAAAAAATTGAACACCTTTTCTTAACACGAAATTAAAGACTACAAATTCTTAAATTTTTTGCAAAGTTTCACTTGTCACCTCCTTTTTTTAACACTTCGTGGATAAAGTATTAAAATTGTATTTTTAAATATGGCTGAAAATACTCCAGAAAATATGGAAACTGAAAATGCTGAACCATTTCCTACGGTTTTTGTTTTACAAGCAATTAAAAATGCACAACAAAAACATGGTCTTCGACATCAAAATTATCAGCGATATCGGTAATTGTTTCTCTTTAACTTCGTTGTTTTTTACCTTTCAGTTTTTTTTAGAACATATTGTTCAGCTAAAATTCGAAGAGTTCGAACTGTTTTAAAGTTTACACATCATCATAAATGTACTCCAAAATATAAAAATCCAAAATTTCAACTTAGACCTATCACTGATGATATGATTGATAATGTTCGGTTTGTTTTGCTTCACATTTTTTAGACATTGATTTAACTTTTCTTTAATGTTTTAGATACTTTGAAATTCTTATTTTTGAAGTTGAAAGAGCTTGGGCATATGCAATGCAATTAAAATATGAAGAAAATGAAGATGAACAAGAAAAATCTCGTAAAAAATTTCATAAAATGAATAAACTTCGTCGTGCATTGGAGCATGCATTACATCTTGAACAAATTGCTAAAAGCCATCCAAGAGTTGATTCAACAACAAAGCTTGAAGTTCAAGCATATTGTGCTTATATTGGTGCAACACTTGGTGTTGAAGCAAAGCATTGGAAAACTGCTGAAGAATTGTATAAAAAAGTTATTACAATTTATCAAAAGCTTTTACAAGTTGTTGATAGTGAAGAAATGGGTGCTTTATATGAAGCTAGGTAAATTTTTAGCTGTTGGGTACATGGTTATAATGGATCTCTTTTTCAGATGTAAAGAAGTTCAACCTGTGTTAACACTTTGTACTCGTTTTGTTAATGAAAATGTTGATGAATCTGAAACAAAGAAGATTAAGGTTGATTATGAACAAATTCAAGGTCTTAATTTGGAATTTGATGTAAATTTTTTCCTTTTTTTTCCTTGTTTTATTCTGTTTTTTAGGATTTAAATATTGGTATCAAAGATAAATCAACAAAGAAAGATGAAGCTATGGAAATTGATACAACAACACAAATAACCGAATTACCTCGTCTTGAACCAATGCCTTGCAAACCAGTATTCTTTGATTTGGCTCTAAATCATATTAAAATGCCCTCATTGAATTCTCGGATTCGTGAATTATCAGAAAAAGAAAAGCCACCTGCAAAACCGCAACAAAAACAACAGCAAACTTCAAAGAAACAAGCTGCTGCAGCTCTACAAAAATCTGCACCAAAGAAAGAAGCAGCTCAAACTTCTAAAGGTGCAGCATCGAAAAAGAATGAAAAGGCTCAGGTACAAGAACCAGAAGAAGAACAACAAGAACAAGCTGGTATTGGAAGTAAAATTAAAAATTTATTTTGGGGTTTCAAGTAAATATGTGATGATGTTTTAATTATTTTATAAATATTTTTTATCGTCGCTTAATTTGGTAATTTATTCTTTTAAATCATGGTTGTTTAATTTTGTTGTTTGTTTTTTATATATAAAGTAAAACGATTATATTTTGATAATCTTTTAATTGATTAAGTGGTATTAATTTATTTTGAAATGGAACCGTTTCAGTTGCATTTTTTTCTTTTATTCTGGTTTTTTTACGCAAAAACGTTACGCAATTTTTGCGGCTTTGGACATTGGATTTTGATTAACATTAATGACTCAAAATCTAATAAAACTAGTTTTTGTGATTAAAAATGGGGAAAGTTTTTTGATAAGGTTATTGCCCGAGGGGAAAAAAGAATGTGAAAGGGTTAAAGCTTTTTATAAAAGCAATCAAAGAAACGTTCAAATTTGTTCAAAAAAACATGTTGCAAAGGTTACTGTGGTTTTTGAGTTTTGTGGCGTTTATTACTCCTGCTTCCTCATTCTTTGGATGTGGATGTTGTGGAGGATGCGGCGGTGGAGGCGGATGGGCATATATGCCCGGGCAAACAACATATGTTAAAGTTCCAATTTATGGAATTGTTCGTCGTCCAGTTGTTGAAAGACCAGTGTAAGTTTTTAGTTTAAAAAATTACAGTACTTTTATTTATCCTATCCATTTTAGATATCATGAAAAATATGTCCCTGTTCCACGCTATATTCCTCGACACATTCCACGCTATATTCCAAGGTATGTTACTCGATATATTGATGTACCAGCACCTCCACCTCCTCCAATGCCATCTTATCAACAAGCTCCACCACCACCGCCTCCTTCATCATATGCTCAACCTCCACCACAATCACCACCAAGTTATCCAACAGATGTTCCAGTTTCTCAACCAATAGAATCACAACCTCAAGCACCTCCATCTTATCACCCTGAACCTCCTCCAACACCATCTTATCAGCCAGCACCACCACAACCTCCTCCACCTCCGTCATATCAACCTGCTCCAGCTCCAGCACCACCTCCCACACCATCTCCACAACCTGCTCCACCTCCATCATCCTCTTATCAAGCAGAACCCCCACCACCCCAAACTTCATATCAACCTGCACCTACCCAACCTCCACCCCCTCCTCCTTCATATGAACCAGCTCCACCACCACCTCCTCCATCATATCAACCTGAGCCTGCTCCATCTCCAACATCTTGGCAACCTGCTCCACCAGCTCCAAGTTATTCTGAAAGTCCTCCAGCTCCTTCTTCTTCTGGATATGGTGAAGAAGCAATTGAAGCACCAATGGCTCAACCAATTTCTCCATCTGGTTATCATTCCAAAAGACTTCGACAATAAAGAATTTTTGAAAAATAGGATCACATTTAAAATTGAATGTATATTTATGAAAAAATATTGCTGATTAATAAAAAATAAATAAATATAAAAAAATTAATTTTTTTCTTTTTGATAAGCATATGCAGAATTATGAAGTGCATGTTCCATATAAACAGAAGCATATAATGGTTGTTAAGTTGGAGTAGTTATTAACATTTCAGGAGTTGTTGGAACTTGATTTGTTGGTTGTTGTTGCGGAGGTTGTGGTCGAGGTTGGAGATGCTGAGATGTAATTTCAACATGTTGAGGTTCTTGATTTTGTTGCTGCGGTTGAAGCTGTTGAAATTGAAGTTCAAAAGGTGAAGGTCCTTGATTTTGTTGTTGTTTAATTTGAGATACATTAATTGTTTCTTGTGCTGCTGAAGCTTGTTGTTGACCTTGATGTTGCGGTGCTAGAAAATATTGTTTTGGTGTTTCATTTAAAGGAAGCAAAAAGTTCAGAATTTAAAGGAATGTGTTGCGACTCATACGAAAAGCTGCCCAGACTCAACTGTGTGCCTTCCGCACTGACTGCCTTGAGCATGCGTAAAAAGCATTTAGTGCGCACAAACTGCAAAGCGAGGCATTCAATTTTTTTTACGCATACTCAAAGCAGTCAGTGGGCATTCAGTGCCTGTTGTATAAAAATACTTGCAAAAAAAAAGAAAAGATATAAATATAAAATTTATATTGTTAACTATTAAATAATAGTTATTTTATCAGACTTCTTACAATCTGTTATTCAATCATCTCGAGATTTTGTTACATTTCATAAAAATAATCGTCTTATTGTTGCTAAAACTCGTAAAGTAATTGCAAGTGAAAAGGAACGACAAAAAGAAAAAGAAAAGAATGCAAAGCTTCGGCTAATGAAACTTATGATAGAAGACGAAGAAGGATATCGGCAATTATTGAGTGAAAAAAAGATAAACGATTGGTGTATCTTTTGGAACAAACATCAACAAGTTGAAAAGAATCGTAAACAACAAGAACGTGATGCAAGAAAAGCTATTAAAAGTAAGACTTTCATTTTTTTTAGACACATAATATTTTCTTTTTTAGATGATGATAAACCTGAAGAAACTCCAAAACAAGATGAACTTGAAGCATGGCTTGAAATAAATCATGGATATGAAATGGTTTCTCGAAATATTGCATCTGATTCTGATGATGAACGGGAAGAACCAGTAAAATAGGTTCAAGTTGAAGAAGAAAAGGATGATGAATTTGATGGCTTAAATGAAGAACAACGATCAAAGAGAATTCTTGAACGAGCTCGAAATGAAGAAGATAAATATGATCCACGAACTCGAATTCAAATCGAATCATATTATGCAACCACACATAAAATTTGAAAAAAAGTTGTTAAACAACATTCTTCTCTTGGTGGTGGAGATCTAACACTTGAGCTAAAACTACATCAATTTAAAGGCTTGGAATGGATGGTATCATTTTACAATAATAATTTGAATGGAATCTTAACAGATGAAATGGGATTAGGAAAGATTATCCAATTATTTAAATCATAAAGGTTTATTTTTTTTATAAGTTTAATATAAAATTAATTTAATTTTTTAGGAGTTAATTATCTTTGTTTGGATGGTTCAAGAAATGATGAACGTGATTCAATGTTAAAAGAATTTAATCATCCGGTTCAAAATATAATATGATTATGCTTTCAACCCTGACTGGAGGTCTTGGACTTAATCTTCAAACAGCAGATACTGTAATTATCTTTGATTCTGATAGGTAAAATCTTTTTTGTTTAATGTTTTTTTATTTTATTTTTTTTATCCACATCAAGATATGCAAGCACAAGATTGTGCACATCGAATTTGACAAAGGAAAGAAGTTCGAGTTCTTCGATTTATTACTGTCAATTCAGCTGAAGAACAGATTCTTGCAGCAGCTCGTGAAAGAAGATGAATCAGAACGACGTGGGCAACCAAAAAAGAAGCCAAGAGATGATAATTTTCGAGCACAACTTTCAACTTTACTTGAAACTTTAATTGGATATTCTGATAGGTATGTTTTTTATTAAGATACGGTAATTTAAAAAATGACATAATTTTAGTGATGGTCGTCAAGTTTTGCTAGATTTTATTCAACTTCCATCAAAACGTGAATTACTAGACAGCAACACCTGAATTACCGCCGATGATGAAAATACGTATTAAGTCTCACTTTTACTTTATTTAAGTTTTTTTTGTATACTACTTGTTTAATACCCATTATTATTTATTTGTTTTTATTGTAATTCAATAAATTTCATTGCTTTACTACAAAATTGTTTGTTTCTGTGTTTTTAATAAACTTACTTATTTTATCCCATAAACTCGTTAAATCGATCGAATATCTTTACTTTTATTGCTGTATTATTTATTTGTTAATAAAGTTATTTAATATATGTGTACAAAGGTTCAAATCCTTTTAAGCTATATTTTTCCTTTAATTATTGCATTTATTTTTCTTGAATAAACTATTAAAACTTATGTGAAAAAAAAGGTTGTTGAATCCTTTAATATATTTCATTTACTACTGCTTCTTTTTTGTTTGTGAAATAAATTTATTTTTTAATGTGTTTTAAATGGTTGTTTATCCATAATTTTATCTTTATTACTTCACTCTAATCATACTTTTATTTCAGCTACACTGTTTGTAAGTTGCAGGTTTTTTCTTATAAGTATCTAATAACTTTATTTCAGATGCTTCTGTTAGGTATGTTGCAGAAGTTTTTATCTTTAACATGTATTATAACATAAGTTTTCAGCTTTTCCTATTTGGTATGTTATAGGATTGATTTTTAATCTTTTTAATAATTGCAGGAATCTCTGTTAGTAAGTTTCAGAGTTAATTTTTCTTTTAACATCGGGGATTTATTTCAGGGAATTCCTGTTTGGTATGTTGCAGGGATTCAACTTTTTTTACGGGGTTTTTATGAATGAATTATATTAATGCTTCAATTTGCTCCATTTTTTGGTTTACATTCGACTTTTTTTGCTTTTTGAGTATTTATAATCAACTATAATCTTTTATTTTTGATTGTAAAAACTTTAAAAGCAAAAAAATGCGAATATAATCTGAAAATATGAATCATTTTGAAGTATCAATAATCCAGAAGTAAAAAAAATATTTGTATGCCTAGGTTTGGCATTAAATGCGCACGTACAAGGCATTGAATGCCTTTTGTATGCCTTATAAAAGCATTGAATGCGCATACTCAAGGCATTCAATGCGCACACAAAAATTGCAACGTGCCTCGAGCATGCTTTTTTTGTGTGCCTTGTGCGTGCGCATTCAATGCCTTGCCTAGGCAGACAAGTCTGGGATGCCAGGTTTTATCAGGGTAAAGCGCGCGAAATTCAAAAAATTTGTTGAAGCAAAAAAAGTTTTTTTTGCAAAAAAAATTTCTTTTGCTTTGCATTTTTTACATTGAGCTAATTGTTACTGATATCTTTTGCTTTAATTACGTGTATTTTTTACTGTTTTATTTTACTTTATTGATTTGATGTATTATGTTACCGCGTATTACATGTATTTATGTTAATAATTATGTTTGTTTATCATTTAGTCGCTAAAAAAGTGTTTTTATTCCTTGCATATATATTTGTTAGATTTTTTTAGACAACTTTCTCTATAAATAATCTTGGGAGCAGCGAATAAAAGGTAAGTTTAGCTATTACAGGTTAGTTTAGTTTCATTTTTTTGTTCTTGACAGTACTAATTTTGTATATTTATAGGTCCATTGCTTCTTGGTGCTGATAAATATGATGATCGATGGTATTGCTGGTGATAAATTTGATGATCGATGGTATTGCTGGTGCCAGATGGATGGCTTTGGATGATCGATGGAAGTGTTGGGGATAGGTTTGTTTGGCCGGGGGACTGGTGTTTGTTGAAAAGTCCAGTCAGTCCCCACATATGGCCATCTTTTTCGTTTACCAATGACGTCCAAACTAAAGGACGAAACGTCATTGGTTTTGTATTTATTTTTTTAGGTTTATAATTTATCTCTTTTAGCTGTTCTAATTCTCGATATTGTTGGAGCTGCAGCCGATAACGGAAATCAAAGGTATGTTTGTTTTATCTAATATGATATTTTATAGGTAATCATTGACGAATCAATGCTTGTTCTGGTGCTCTTGAAGAAATGTTTGAAGCTGCTTCTCTTGTTTAAAAAAATTGCTTTTTTTGTTGTAATAGTACTCTGCGTTGATACCACTGCTT